>CM020507.1:21530000-21632500 GCA_009823395.1 Thamnaconus septentrionalis
CCCACACAGAAAGGTCCCAGGCCGGGAATCGAACCCACAACTTTCTTCCTGTGAGGCGGCGGTGTCAGCCTGGAGGGAGAATTTTTAAATGCTGTTTTTCTCTTTCAGTTTCGGAGGTGTAGCTCGGTGCTTGGCGAGCGTCCCTGCTGTGTCTGGCCGCGTTCCATTTAGCTGCCCGCTAAATACCCGAGGCATCCCGGGCGTGTCGCCGCAGGGTTCAGGGACAGTTAACGTCCCCCCCCCGGTGGGGGTGGCGGTGGGGGTGAATGGGTGAGATGGTGATAGTGGGCGGGGCCGGTGGTCAGACGACAGGAATAGCCCCTGACGCCCCTCGCCGACCCCCTCCTCTTAAAACTCTCCTCTCTTTCCTGCCCGCTGAAGAATGCGAGACCCCCCGCGGCACCTCCAGTTAGACTGAGCTGCTGTGACCAAAACCCACACCACAGCGCCAGGTTGGTTTCTTTCGCCCCTTGTCTGGTTTTTTTCGGTAATGCATGACGGCCGACCGCTTGGTCTGTTTGCTTGCAGCTAACGTCGCTCGGCCAAAGGTGTTTCCGTTTTTCTCCTTTTTTCTGCCTTCAGGCTGACGTCGTGGCGTCGGGTCGTATAATATATATATATATATAACTCCTGCCGATGTAAATGCAGCTCGCACCCGCGCTCCCTGGGACGCTCGAACTGTGGGAGCCGTCATCAGCGGGGAAGCAGTGAAGTCTTCCTCGCACTTTAAATAATGTGAGCGGCCTTTGCTCAGAATGATGAGCCCCCCCGGGCCTCCCGTTTTATGGCGGTTTTTTTATTTTTTTTTATTAATTGGTTGTGGGGGAAATTGAAGCGTACTGGACAGGCAGTAAAACGGACCCTGCGGGATTGCCTGACTCATTAAAATGCGATGACATTTGCTAAGAATGTGCTTCTAATGAGCAAAAGTGCTGCCACAAACTGCCTGGAATGACCCCTCCCCTCACCCCCATTTATTTATTTATTTATTTATTTTGAAACTCAGGTTGCAAAGTGGTGCTCTCTTTAGAATTTGGATACACTCAGCCTTCCTGTCAGATTTGCAGATCCCACGTTCAAGTCAAACGCTCTCCTCTGATGTATGTGTGGGTCGCATGCTTGGGTGTGATCTGACACCAGAGCCTCAGTGGAAGGTTGCATTAGTTCAGCATGGCGGTGATGTAACCTCAAACGTGTGTCACTTCATCCAGTCTGTGTGTGTGTGTGTCAGGCCACCCGCTACCTTCGTTTTTTTTTATGGTTAGAATGACCTGAGGATTTTTGATTCAGAGTTTTGTTCCACTGTTAAACTGCTAATAATGATAGTGATGATTGTAGTAGTAATAATAATTTCATCCAGTTGGTGCCACCGTTTCGGTTTTGTACACGTGGGAGCGCCCTCACTGGTTTGACCCTCTGTAACCCCACCGGGCGAAGTCACATGCAGTCTGAGCTGGCGCTGGAGACTCAGCATAAAAAAGGTGGAAGTGTTTTGACATTTTTCATTGAGTGTTGAGTTTCATTTCAGTGTGGCGCGTGAGGAAGTGACCCGTAACGTCACATGCACTCCTAACATTTAAACTGGGGCTCACACGATGCCGTGTGGACTCTTGACACAGACCCACTGAAGGTAATATGCTTTTTGTACGTTTGTCCGTCGGGTATTTCTTTAAAAATGGCTGGATTGAGATTCTATTTATAATTAAATATAAGTATAAAATTAAATATATTAAAACATTGTAACTATAACATATATTTGTATATAATGCATATTTATGCAAAAAGTAGCCTTTTTTTCAAAATCCTAATTGTTTCCAAGCACACGTTTATTGACTGGACTCGTGCTTTCTAAATATAATATTTCTAATGTGTGAATGGATCAGTAAACCGCGCTGAACACTTTCCCACATAAATCACGCTTCAAGCTCAGTGTTTCTTATTGGCTTTATGTCTCATTTCCTGCTTTCGAATCTTCTAAGTGAAAATGTCAGTGACGACCACTGACCAAAGAACTTCATATGGTCAGTCTGTGTATCAGCAGCCGTCAATCAATAGAGTGCATCGTGTGTGATTGCATCTTTAACACACACACACACACACACACATATATATATATATATATATATATATATATACACATATGTGTGTGTGTGTGTATATATATGTATATATGTATATGTATGGGCGACGGTGGCGCAGTGGTTAGCGCTGCCGCCTCACAGCAAGAAGGTCGTGGGTTCGATTCCTTGGCCCGGGCCTGGGACCTTTCTGTGTGGAGTTTGCATGTTCTCCCTGTGTCTGCGTGGGTTCTCTCCGGGTTCTCCGGCTTCCTCCCACACTCCAAAAAAACATGCATGTGAGGTGAATTGAATATTCTAAATTGTCCATAGGTGTGCATGTGAGTGTGAATGGTTGTTTGTCTCTATGTGGCCCTCACGATGAACTGGCGACTTGTCCAGGGTGTACCCTGCCTTAGCCCCTAAGACAGCTGGGATAGGCTCCAGCAGACCCCCGTGACCCTGAATTGGAATAAGCGGGTATAGAAGATGAATGAATGAATGAATGAATATATGTATGTATGTATGTATAGATAGATATGCATATATACACACATACACACACACACACACACATATGTATATATATATATATATATATATAAATATATACATATATTTTTAAATGTAATCATTTCAGTGGAATTTGTAGAAATTGTTATTTAGTTGTATGAAAGAAAAATCCCATTTGATTGAAGACGGGAGGATGGCGCTCTGTATTCAGGATTTGGAGCCTGCTGCTTTCTATTCCTGCTGCCTCCAAGTCGTTCTGCGCTACGCTCACCGGACTGTCGCTGGAGAATAGGCCGCTGACTAACAGCGAGCCGGGTAACCACCCCAGCCCCATCGCAGGCACGACTTTATCTGAGAAGTCCGAGCTCACCGTCAGAGGGTGAAATTGAACAACTTGCTACGCGCTAAATAGTGCCAAGTGCTCGCTATTCACTTGGCTGCGCTCACTGGGAAACCAGCCACCAGTCATCTGAAGCCGCCTGTGTAGCGCACCCGCTAGGCGCCAATTCATCCACAGCAGCCTTTGCACCGCAGACAGTACAACCATGGAGCTGGGAGGTTGGATACAGCGAAGGGAGATTAGCGTGTGGATGCAGTGACTTGTCGAAAGGCAGCAGCCGCAAACTGTAATAAAAAAAGCCATTCAAAAGTCTGCTAGCAGAGAATGGAAAAAAAAAAAATCCCCATATCGTGGCCCTGATGGCAGTCGTGAGATAATGACCACTGCGATGCTGCAGGGTTTGGAGGAGTCACAGGTCCTCACAGGTCCTCATCACGCTGTGTGCTGTCAGATATGAGGTGCCACTACGGTTTCCTGCCCTGCTGTCTTCCCCCTTTGAAGACACGCGGCATCAGGAGCATCTTGATATGAAGCGGCCTCACACAAACTCTGCAAAGCAATCAGAGCGGAGTGAGTTTGATGCTGATGCCGCTGCTCGGACGCAGCAGGGAGGCTGATTTTGTATTTTGTCTGACTGACTCATTAACATACTGTTGATGATTTCAGGTAGGGGGCGTGAAATGGAAATGTGGCCTGAGTCCTAATCACAATGTCTGGCAAACTTTTCCTTTTTTTTTCTTTTTTTTCTCTCAATCTTTTTTTCCTTTCATTTCAGGACTATGTTAAAGACGTCATATAAGAATTAATTCAGAAGTTTTATGATAAAGTGTTAGAATCGATGTTGCAGGACAGATCAAAAAAAAGAACGTTTCTGTTTTCTAGCAGGGCATTATAGTGATTTGTGGCTTCATTTCTTAAAGGGATAGTTCACCCAAAGTTGGAATAGTCGCCTATGTACTACTTAACACTTGTAGCACTCCACCCTGTACAGATACAGTGAACTCACAGCAGCTGCCACAGGGCAAAAACTCTGTCCTCTGAAATGGTTCAGTTGTGACTCTAGGAGTTTTAAAACCACTACCAATAATCTGAACTGTAAAAGTAACTTTTTCCTTTCTTTAGAGTTGTGGCCTGCAGCTTTTTATTATTATTTTTCTCCCAGTGCAAAAAAAAAAAAATCAATTCTTGCCCCTGCATGTTATAAGAGATGAACTGTTAGTCTTCTGTTTGTGCTTGCCGCTGCAGGCGTGTCGAGACTTCTTGGAGCTAGCCGAGACTCACAGCAGGCGATGGCAGCGGGCGCTGCAGTATGAGCGCGAGCAGCGGACCCACCTGGAGGAAACCATCGAGCAGCTAGCCAAGCAGCACAACAGCCTGGAGCGAGCCTGGAGACAGGCTCCCGCACTGGTCTCCTCCACGGCCAGCACCACCACCACCAACAAGGGTGAGACTGACTGGCTGACTTACTGGCTGACTGACTGGGTGACTGGCTGGCTGACTGGCTGGCTGACTGGCTGACTTACTGACTACTTAGCTGACTGACTGACTGACTGATTGACTGACTTGCTGACTAACTGGGTGACTGACTGACTGACTGATTGATTGGCTGGCTGGCTGGCTGACTGACTGGCTGACTAACTGGTTGACTGACTGACTGCCTGGCTGGCTGGCTGACTGACTGACTGACTGACTGACTTGCTGACTAACTAGGTGACTGACTGACTGACTGACTGACTGACTGATTGATTGGCTGGCTGGCTGGCTGACTGACTGACTGGCTGACTGATTGATTGGCTGGCTGACTGACTGACTGGCTGACTAACTGGTTGACTGACTGACTGCCTGGCTGGCTGGCTGACTGACTGACTGACTGACTTGCTGACTAACTGGGTGACTGACTGACTGACTGATTGACTGGCCGACTGGCTGGCTGGCTGGCTGGCTGGCTGACTGACTGACTGACTGACGACCTGGCTAACTGACTACCTGGCTGGCTCACTGACTAACTGGTTGACTGACTGACTGACTTGCTGACTAACTAGCTGACTGCCTGGCTGACTGACTACCTTGCTGGCTGACTGACTGAATGAATGACTAACTTGCTGGCTGACTGATTGGCTTGCTGACTGACTGACTGGCTTGCTGACTGACTGATTGACTGACTGACTTGCTGACTAACTAGCTGTCTGGCTGGCTGGCTGACTGCCTGGCTGACTGACTGATTGTGAGCTCACTCCTCCACTTACTGACTGATAGGTCATGACCGACCTCAGGCTCGCTGTTATTTACTCTCCCAACAAGGGTGTTTAAGTCCAAGGTCTCCAATTAGATCATTCTGAGGTTTAAGTTGATCATTGACCTCAACATGGACTCATGTGGTTTCTTCAGCTTGTCTTTAGTTTCTTCACTTCCTTGTGGGTGTTTTAGATGAATATATATGTCTGTACACCTGAAATATCTCAAAGCTAAACGTCCAGCGTGGTCGAAGGTTTTTATCGCGGCCATCTCTATTAAATTTATTGATGCCATAGACCACGTTGCTTGAAACCACTTTGCTAAATTTCCAGTCACAATTTGTGAGTTTGTGTTCCAATACGTCGCGTAGAGTGAAAAGCTGTTCATAGCAAAAACTAGCGTAAAGGTGTTCCAGTGAAAATGCACTTATATAGCGCTTTTCTAGCACCTTCACCGTACCCCAAAGCGCTTTGCAATGGCCTCTCATTCACCCATTCACACACCAGTGGGGCTAAGCAGCGCCTTGCTTAGCCCCATTGGGAGCAGTTTAGCAGTTTAGCTTCCTAGTCCGTCGATGTGTCCTTGGGCAAATGTCTTGCCCAAGGACACATCGACAGACTAGGAAGGAGCAGGATTTGAACCACCAACCTTTCGGTTACTGGACAACCCTCTGAGCCACAGTCAGATTTGAGCCACAGTCAAATCTAATTTTCCACCATTTACATGTTAGTTTCTGTTTATTCTTTTGATGAAGGCAGATTCAATCTTGATTTAGTGCACAGAAAACACTGATTTCTAACCCTTAGTCTGAACTTATCTAATTAATTGTTGACTGATGCATCTTTTTAAAAATAGGAGATCAGTGCTGCAGTTGTGTTGCTTCTTATAAAAACAAACAAACAACAAATTCTGACACGTAACGGCAGCCATGATATATTTGAAGATGCTTTGCATCCTCCTGGTGGTTTAAGCAGCTGGAACATGGACGATTTGACTAAACGGATTAACTCCTTGATTCACCGCCATGTGCCTCCTGTTCTGGTCCTGAACTGGGCGAAGTCAGTTACAAAGCGAGCCCCGGTGGCGGCGGCGGCGGCGGCTCCGTTCTCATGCTGCCTGACCCCTGGACGTCTCTTCTGCCAGCAGGGAGCGAGAGGCTGCAGAAAGAGGAGGCCAGCGACGAAGATGAGGACACCGAGTTCTTTGACGCCATGGAGGACTCGCCCGCGTTCATCACAGTGACGGCCGCCGAGAGCTCGCAGCACAGGTCGGTGGCAGACAGACAGACAGGCAGGAACAGACAGCGAGACAAACGGAGAGACAGGCAGGGAGACAGACAGACAGACAGGCAGACAGACAGACAGACAGACAGGCAGGCAGGCAGGCAGGCAGGCAGACAGACAGACAGACAGGCAGGCAGGCAGGCAGGCAGGCAGACAGACAGACAGTTTTAATTCCCAGTCTGAGTTTTTGCATCTAACTGCACTAAACGATCAGTCTTCATGCTCTAATTGCTTCTGTCTGTAGTTTTGAGTCTGATTGAAATTCTGGTGATGACTGTGGTGTGATGAGTTCAAGACACACACACACACACACGCGCACATGCACACTCCCCATCATGACACTTTACTTCCTCTCTATGTGTTGGAAAAATAAAGATAAAATGTTTTTTGGCTGCTTTCCTCCAGCGTTGCTCAACAATATATGTTGTTGTTTTTTAGTGTCTTTGTTTGTTTTTGCCCTTGCTTTTTTTTTTCCCAAGGCATTTGTTTTCTTGCTGGCAGCTTTACTTCCCAGAATTCTTCCTGCATTTCTTGCACAGTGAAAAAAATCTGTTTAAAAAGTTGGATCTCTCTCACTGGTTCCCTGCAGCATCGACTGCAGTGAGCGACTGACGCTGGTGGAAAGCAGCAGCCGGTGTTGTGTTTGCCGCCATGTGTGTGTTTGTGTGCTCGTCTGCCTCTCTTTGCGAAGGGGGATCAGAAAAATAAAAATAATGACAAAATGAAGTTTTCCCATGTGTTCCAGACGGTCTCAGAGTAACTTGAGTGGGGCGAGTGGAGGTCAGCCCAGTGACTTGAACCAGGACGACCATGTAAGAGTCTGACTATTGATTTGACATTAGTGATTCATTGTTTGTGATTCGTGAGCGCTTGCGTCTTGTTCGTTTATTCATAGAACAATTACTGCCCTCGCCACTCTTCCCTCTCTCTCTCTCTCCTTCCTTCTTCCACGCTGCCTTTTCTCCCTTTTTCTCCTCCCCGCTGACACACACACACACACAACTTTGTGTGTATTTCTGCTGGTCTTGTGACACACAGCTGCTTCTTTCCGCCAAGTTTTAATTACCAGCAGCTCAACATCTGCTCCTGTCTTCCCTCAGCTCCGTCTTGTTTTCTTTTCCATCATCTCTGTGTGTCCTTCCCTCACTGGCGCCACCTGGCGATGTGCCGGTGACCCGCTGCCTGTCCATGAAGTTGGCCAATATTTCCCCGGGAAAAAAAACAAACTCTCGCACTAAACACTTTTCCCCTTTTTCTTCTCCCCTGCCCCTCCCCACCGGGTCCAGATGTCTCCGGGGTGTAACGACGTGTCGGGGAAGGAGCTGCAGCCCCATCGGCAGCGGCGCTCCCACATCCCGGACAAGCCCAACTACTCCCTCAACCTGTGGAGCATCATGAAGAACTGCATTGGCAAGGAGCTCTCCAAGATCCCCATGCCCGTGAGTGAGTTGCACCGCTCCAGGTTCCTCCTCGGCCAGTGGGAAGCCGTCACGTCAGGGCCGGCAAGGTCTCCTCTGCTGGCCCAAACCTACTCAGAAAACACACCTAAACATAACAATAGAGCTATTCTGTATAATCTGTTTTTGTCTTGTCATACTGTGCACTTGGTTGTGCTGCTTCCATTGTTGTATTTTGTGGTAGATTTCCTATCCTATCATATTTCAGCTGGCTTGTGTTGTCAGGTTCTCTGAAAGGTAAATCCAACTGTGAGCTGTAAGTGAACTGACACGGTCAGTTGCAATAGCCAATCGGATCTGGTGTCTGCAACGCTAGGGCCGGCTAGATGGCCTTATGTCTTACACTGAACTATGAATTGGATAAGCACTCGTGAGAGCCAGGCAGACTTAACTAACCTGGAGATCCGATTGGATGAGGGAGGAGTTGAAGGTAAATTGCTGAATCGTCTGCAAGTTCTAATGTCAATATATTTATGATTGTTCAATTGTTTTGCTGTTGCATACTGCAAAAAAAATGCAGATAATTTATTTACTTTTATATTCAATGAAAAGTTTTCTTTGTTATTGTCACGTTGTTGGTGTCTCATTTGAAACGGCAACAATGCAGTCATTCAGACAAACCAAGCATACTTTTGCTGTACTTGTGACAAACTTTGCTGACTAACGGCTTAAAATCGCCATTTCTTTTTTTTTTTTTAGCTTTAACAGTATTGATGTTACCATGAGGTACATTGATTTAGGCGGGACTAAGGACGGCGTCACTGAAGGCCTAGACTGACCCGCCCCTCCTCCCCCTCCGCCAGGTGAACTTCAACGAGCCGCTGTCAATGCTGCAGCGGCTGACGGAGGACCTGGAGTACCACGAGCTGCTGGACAAGGCGGCTCGCTGCGACTCGTCCCTGGAGCAGCTGTGCCTGGTCGCCGCCTTCTCCGTCTCGTCCTACTCCACCACGGTCCACCGCACGGCCAAGCCCTTCAACCCGCTGCTGGGGGAGACCTACGAGCTGGACCGCCGGGAGGACTTTGGATATCGCTCACTGTGTGAGCAGGTACATGCCAGCGGGTGGAGGCAGAAGAAAGTGCCGCTCGTGCTGCTCTGTAAAAATGTTTTGACTTCACCGCAATGACATTTTTCACCGCCAGGTGAGCCATCATCCCCCTGCGGCTGCACATCACGTGATTTCCCAGCGAGGCTGGACCCTGTGGCAGGAAATCACCATCGCCAGCAAGTTCCGCGGCAAATACCTCTCCATCATGCCTCTGGGTGAGACGCTAGGGAGTGAACGGAGCAGCGCACTCCGGGGTCAAAGGCTCTTTGGGGGTGGGTGGGTGGGTTATGACCTGTGTGATACACACACATAAAGTAAAAGCGGACTGGTGAGCCCTCGACTGCATCAAGACAAGAGAAGAACCTGCTCTGAGCTGCTCGTTGTTGACAAGCCCGGAGCGGAGAGCACGTCGCTGTCAAACTGTCATCAGGGGGGAATGAAGTTAAAAGATATTTGCTTTTGGAAATGATGAATCCAAATTTGCTCATATGACAAAAGCAATCGCCGACTGGCAACCAAGCAGACCAGCACCTTGCTTGCTGGGTTACAATTCACTGAGCAGTAATTTGTTTTTGGCCCCAAACACTCTGTGTGTTTTAATTAGTCAAGGGAAAATCACCATCTGGCCAATCAGAAGAAATAAAATGAAAGGAACAGGATCCACAGAGGTAATGTTAAGTTAATGTTCAAGGGTTTAGTGGCCGCATGATCGAAAGCTGACTTTATGTATTTGGACTTATACTCTATATAAGTTGGTATCTGACTTACAGGAATTTGTTTCTATCTGGAGAATTTGAAGTGTATTAGGTATTAGTGTTCTGTTGGAATCTCTGAATCTGTGTTTTTGAATGATGCTGTATCATCATAAGGATGATAATTACCAATTTTTTTTGTGCTATAAAAAATACAATGAAGGGGTTGTTAAAGGTCAAAAGTCTCCTCACCTCCACATCTTTCTCTCCCTCCCCTCCCCAGGTGCCATTCACCTCCACTTCCACTCCAGCGGGAACCACTATGTGTGGAGAAAGGTCACCTCCACGGTGCACAACATCATCGTGGGCAAGCTGTGGATCGACCAGGTCTGTTTCTCCGCCTCGCCTCGCTCTCCTCGGCGCTCTCATTCACTCCGAGTCCATCCATCCTGCCAGGAGCGCCTCTGATCTTGCAGAGTCGCCCTTTTATTAGACGTGTTTCCCTCCCATGTCGGGTGCGCACGAGTGTGTGCATATGATACAGACTGGCGGAATGTGTGAAGAAAGGAGTCAGAGCAAAGCCTGGAACATAAAGAAGGAGCTTCACGTGTCCCGGGGGGGTTATCTTTAGCTTTGATCGCTAACAAGACTCAAAATAACTGGCTCGTCTTTCTGCCAGATGCCCCACTTCTGGGTGGGAGGGGCTGACAGGCTTCACCTCCGTCTGTCTGTCTGTCTGTCTGTCTGTGTGTCTGTCTGTTTAGTGGGAGTCCTTCCTCATTCCCCTTCGTTTTTACACTGCCGTGAGCTACACACACCACAAAGCTGTGGCTGCATGTTGAAAGAGTTTACATAGTGAGACTATCTTGTCAATCTTTAAGGTCCAGTGTGTAAAATTTTTGAGCTTGCTTGGTATTTAAGGAAGCTCGCTTTGACAGCACGTATGGTATTTAGTTCACTCTCTGGCGGTTTCCTGAAAAAGCAGCCGTGCATAATGGCAGCTAACCTAGTTAGCTTGCTGCAAGACTCTCATTGCTCTGTGAATCTTCTTTTACATATGATAACCATTCTACAGGGAGGAAAACCAAATTGTTTTTGTTGTACTGCGAATATACACTTTTATTAATTTATTTATGGGCAGCATGTGGAGCTTTTACCAATGTAAAAATCATAAATGTAGCCAAATTTTACACCCTGGACCTTTAAGAGATTCTTTGTTGGTGCGGAGATGACGAGCGGTGATCTGGCTCACCACGTCTGTCTCAGGTTGCTTTTCAACAACAACGTCGACATGCTTTTAATTGTCAGTGTCGCTGTGCTTGTCTGTACTTGTGCTCGTTGCAGTCGGGAGACATTGAGATTGTGAATCACAGGACCAAGGAGACCTGCCAACTCAAGTTCTCACCTTACAGCTATTTCTCCAGGGATGTTCCTCGGAAGGTAACGCCTGACGTCGAGCATTATGTCATGCGTTAGCGGCTAGCTGCTGCGTTGTGCGATGCTGCCCCCTGGTGGACAACACCAACGCATATCTCTGTGTTCTCAGAGAGAAGTGCAATTGAAGGGATTTGTTGTTTATTGTTGATTTATGAAGGGTCCCCATTAGTTTTTTTTTTTTTTTATTCTTCCTGGGGTCCGCAAAAAACAGACAAAGGGTTAAAATAATTACAAATCGAAGCGGGTGAAAATATTCACCAAAAATCCCTAAATAAAAGAGTTAGGGTAAGGGTTAGTACCAAAATTAAACATTGAATGAATGGATGGATGAATGAACAAAAGAATTTATTAGAAAGCAACCTAAAAAGGAATGTATTTTATTTCATCGTTCAAAACAAATAAATAAAATAAACAAATAAATAGCCAAAATCTGAGTACAAATATCCTTAGCAACAATATTTGCTAGTACCACAAGATCTTTCTCCGCTTATGAACAAACAGAGATTATTTAAATTAACAAAATTTCACATTTTTGCATTTTTGCATATTGGCTGAACTGAGGTGTCCCTGCACTGAGGTTGCCTCCTTCATAATGGCACCAATGACCTAAAAAAGAGCGCAGCACTGACATTGGTTAGCAGCTTGGCTCAGACTCACAATTTTAGCCTCAGTGGGAGTCGTGAGGGTGCTTGTGGCCTGGGCATCATACTTTTTTTTTTCTTGAACAGGTGACGGGTGTGGTGTCCGACAGCGCAGGCCAGGCTCACTACATCCTCTCTGGGACGTGGGACGATAAGATCGAGAGCGCCAAGATCGTCCAGAGCAGCCGGGGAGGCAGCGGGTCTGAGGGCAAGCAGAAGACCGTCTACCAGACTCTGTCCCCGAAACTGCTGTGGAAGAAGTACCCGCTGCCGTGAGCTCTCCAGTCCAAACATAACATCAGACTCAGACTTGGTGGTTGTTGTGGTGATGCTAACTTTTTGCCGTGCGTGCGTTTTTTTTTTTTTCCCTCCTCAGGGAGAACGCCGAGAACATGTACCACTTCTCGGCGCTGGCGCTGACCCTGAACGAGCAGGAGGAAGGGGTGGGCCAGACCGACAGCCGCCTGAGGCCCGACCAGAAGCTGATGGAGGAGGGCCGCTGGGACGAGGCAAACTCTGAGAAGCAGCGGCTGGAGGAGAAGCAGAGAGCCGTGAGGAGGAGGAGGGAGGCGGAGGCCTCGGACGCCCTGGACGACGGTAAGAGAGCCGGCAGAGAGGCGAGGAGGCGGCGGGAGGGAAGAGTGGTGAAAAGTGGGGAATTTTATTGCAAACGTGTTTGGAAAAACTACGCCCAAGAAGGTGATTCTTTGTTTTAAAGGTCCAGTGTGTAATATTTGGAGATTTTGAAGAGGAAGCAGCGACATCAATAGGTTACATTTCAGATTGCAGCGTCTTTCACTCTCCTGAGTTTGCCAGTGAACTACAGTGGTCTGCTCACACAAACCTGGATACCTTGTCCACCTTCTTCTTTTGTGGTTTATTTGAAGATGCGAGCATTCACCCTAACTATGAAACGTGCTGTCAGGCAGCTGGATTGTCCACACCAGGCTTCCTTAGAAATATGGCGGTGCAAGATGGTAGCGAATTGGGAGCAAGACCCTTATTGATCTATGGATGTTCTCATATATTTATGAGAACCGTTTTATGTGTATGAAAACCAAATTACTTTAATTACATTATTCCATTGCCATTATACACTGTACATTTAATGTATTTATGCGCCGTACATTCAGCTTTTACCAGTATGAAAATCATAAATCGAGCCAAATATAACACACTGGACCTTTTAAGGTCCCACATTATGTGACACCGTTGATGTCACCAAGACCATCTCCCATTTTTACCAACTTATGGAAAGACCAACAGAGAATCAATTTTAGTTTATTGATTAAATCACGTTAGGTTGCTGTGCTCGTCCTGGATGAAAAGTAAAGATTTGGATCCGGGATTTGGGACCTTAAAATGTCAAATTAAAAGATAGTACTTGAAAACGAGGAGGAGGAGCAAATCAAGAAGGGATGTAAAGCATTTCATTTAATTTAACAGCTTTAATAGAGGAATCGCAAGTTTGGGAGAAAG
Organism: Thamnaconus septentrionalis; assembly: GCA_009823395.1. NCBI lineage: Eukaryota > Metazoa > Chordata > Actinopteri > Tetraodontiformes > Monacanthidae > Thamnaconus > Thamnaconus septentrionalis. Next base: position 21,543,184 of record CM020507.1, read on the forward strand.
AGTTGCCAGAGCTGAAATTCACACTTCCAGTTCAGTTTCTGCTGAGAGCAGCAGCAGCAGCAGCAGCAGCAGGGGGACGTGGGTGTCCCTGTGTTCAGATCAGGAACTACAAGTGCAATGGAAAGTCAAAGTGTGTTATCAATATTTGTTAAGTTGCTCAATCTGATTGTGTCAAACTGGCACCTGTGGACGACTCATCAGAAACTGTCCATACTGGTACTGTGTGTGTGTGTGTGTGTGTTGTGTATTGTGTATTTGTATGTGTGTGTGTGTGTGTGCCGCTGCCTGCACTCACTGTACTCTTGACTTGTCTTTCTTCTCATCCCTGTTTTGGTGGTCAGAGTGTGATTATGACTCTGGTGAGTGGGGGCTGCTCTCTGCCCCTGTGCTGTGCACCACACACACACATACACACATGCACGCGCGCACACACACACACACTCTGTGTTGTCTGCCTCTGTGGAACTGCATGACGGCCCTCTCATGTCAACCGGCCCAGACACCTCGGGGGTCGGGGGGCGACCACCTGACTTTCTCCTGCATAACTGCCACATTTCATGCAGAACCAGCCTGAACATGCAGGATTGCAACACACATGTATTGTTATCATATTACTGATCTATTACCGCGGAAGTCTCGGGTGACCGCGCGATCACTTCACACCGTGCGTCGCTGTTCTGGCGACGACAAACAGACAATTCAGACTGTGATTTGCCGTCCCAGTCGAACCTAAGCTTGCTGTTTGCTCCAACGCTTCCTGACTTCCTGTGACTGGAGTTCTCTCCTTCCCTCCCATTGAGCCAAACCCCTGCATCACATCGACGGCACTACAAGTTTCCTGTGAGGTCAACTTGATCATGAGCTCAGTTCACATTTGGTGCTTATCCCAAATGCAGTGTGTGGCAACTGATTGCTTCCCCCATGTCGATACCGTATATGTATATATGCATACATACGTAAGTGCATATGTATGAAGGTGAAGCGGTCGCTCAGAAGGCCTTGCTCAAAAGTACGCGGGTGTTTTTTTGTGTGAGGTTTGGCTTTTCGTCCACACCCAAAATTATTACTCATGTGTCTCTGCAGACTGCAAAACTTTAGAAATAATAATAATGTCCATAATAATTCCAGAGTGTGACATCATCTTCTGTGTGCAGCGTTTGTTGATACGACCTCATGGGAATTCTGTTCCAAAGCAGCCTTGACAGTCGGCACCGTTGAGCCTTTTAGACCAGTGTGCCACCTCAGGCTCCTGATTGGCCGTCGGTCGTGGTTCATTAATATCAGGCTGTTTATTTTTCCAACAGCCCGATATTCATTTTTCTTCATTTTCTGTAAAGTAATTAAAGAACGCATACATTTGTCTTCACATTTTGATTTTGGATATAAAGTGCAGCGTTTCGAATGCATCAAAACTAAAACTATTGCACTTGTGTACCGCAATTATTTTGAACACAAATGTAGCTGCACGTGTCGCACAAGACGATCTTAAAATGTCACTAAAGAAAACACAGCTTTAAAAAAAACAAAAAAAACCACCCAGGTCATTTTGAGCAGGGCCCCTATTGCCTGCCTGCCAAGTGAAGCTCCGCCTCCGGGCACCAAACCAGCACAGCGCCAGTTAACAGCCGCCGTCTCCCCCTGCAGGCCGGGAGTACGAAGGCTACCAGCCGCTGTGGTTCCACCAGCGGAGGGACTCGCTGACCGGAGAGACCAGCTTCGTCTACAAGGGCGGCTACTGGGAGGCCAAGGAGAGGCAGGACTGGAGCGTCTGTCCCGACATCTTCTAAGGCAGGAAGTGACCTCGGACCTCGGACCGCCGCCGCTGACCTCATCACACAGGCCCCGCCCCCGCCTCTGGTCATAGCTGGCTTATGATGAGCGCCGCCAGGACAGTGCAGGAGGCACGACTACATCCACCTCTTAGATGAAATGAAATGTGCACACTGGGTTTTTTTTTTTTTTTTTTTTTTTTTTTAAATTGCTTTTTTTTTTTTTGGTTCCCTGTTCTGGTACCAGAGCAGCGAGTCGACCTTGTTGACGTGTGCAGGTTTTTTGCACAGGCACCTGCGCACTCTCTCGACAGCAGGCGCTCTCTTAATCCTGCTCACAGTGCACTTTTTCATTTTCACTTACTTAGTTTTCGTGACTGGTGAGAAAAAAAAAACCATATTGACGCAGCAGACAGTTATAGGCCATCAGATGAATTCAAATTAGACCGGAGCCGCTGTAGAAATCGATGTAGATCCTGGTTTTGTCTCATTTTCATCCCTTGCAAGAGACAGACTGAGGCTTAAAATAAGTTTTACTAGAGGTTTTTTTTTTTAAACGCTCAAGGAGGGACTACAGTGATTCAATTAAAAATCAACTGACAAAACAAGTAAACACATCGTTACCTTGTGAAATAATCTATGACGTGCTTTATATTCGGCTCACGATACAAATGTTTTTGGATTATTTTTTACAGTGACTTTCGGTAGTGTTTTTTTAATATACGTATATATATACTTACTTACTTTATGCCTTTTTTTACTTTAAAAAAAATAACAGAGGAGAGTGAACACTGACAGCCAAAATTACGTGACGGAAGTGAACGCTTCCATGACATTAGTAGACTTACATTTACAGTACATCAAAATTTCGTTGTGGTTCAAAATGAATCAACAGATGTTGCGTTTTCAATGCGGCATTTTCAAACTTATATCGTTCAGGTTTTTCCTGTATTAATTATGTAACTGTTCACTATACAATGCGTTTACTAATTGACATTTTTTTTTTTTTTAGTTTTGTTAACAAAACATTTCCACCCTCCCTCCCTCTGAACCACCACTTGTAGCTGCGCAGCCGCTATGATACTGCTGTGCTGCTTGCTGCGGTTCAAGTAGACTGGACTGACTGGACTGCAGCGGACGGGTCGGAGGAGTTGAGTCCAGGAAGTCCAGGAAGTTCCAGGGGAGACAGATGGGGCAGGTCCCTGCGTCTCACTGCTGTACAGTCAGCCTCAATCAGCGCAGCTCACACACACACACACACACACACACACACACACACACACACACACACACACACACACACACACACACACACACACACACGAGTAGGACTTTTCCTTTTTTTCATTCGGAGTTTGTGGGCGGCGCTGGTCTGGGATCAGCTGACCGGCCGAGGTTCCCCTCACTCTGCACAAGGCCTCATCTCTGCTGACGACCCGTCAAGAACACTTGGATTCTTGTTGTTGTTTTTTTTTTTTTTTTTGTGCTTTTTTCTTTTTGCTGTTTTAATGATCAGGTAGGAATGTAGAATCAAGGCAGCCGGCACCAGTGAGCTGCCGTCTAGTCTTATTTATGTGAATATTTTGTGATAAACAATGTTGTAGAAAAAAAAAAAAGAAAAGAAATGAAATGAAGAACAACTACTGACCTGAGTCTGGCCTCACGGCGTCGCTGCGGTTGGGGGCTGCGCTGGAGGGTCCTGCTGTCTTAACACTTTAACGGCATCTTATCACTAAGCTTGGAGATGCTTAAAGGCTGAAGAGTGAATTTAATGCTTCTAACGACTGGAAACATCACGGCACATTATTGGATCTTTCCCCAAACATTTGCGTGTTTCTTTTTTCTTTTACACAAACTGGCACCAAGTCAGTGACAAGTGCTATTGGAATGAAGCTCAGACTGAGTTTGCTGTCTTGAATGGGAGAAGATGCCATGTGGGGTCAAATTCTCCTGAATTGTTAAATGACTAAAAAATAAATAAATGAATGAAAGAATCAGACATTAACGCTAGAATACAGTGGGCTGTGTTGAGCCTTGCATGGGTACTGGGAGTTCTGGGAAAACAACAGCGTTTCATTCATCCGTCATCGTCTTGTTGTATTCCTAGGGGATACAGATTACAGCTGAGTGCCGCACTTGAACTGTGGACAGATTCACTTCAACACATTGTCTTTGAAATGATTTGTTTTTATTTTTCATTTGCATTTGAAGTGATTGTGGAGGGAGATCTCGTCATGTTGATGATCTGCCCTGCTGGTGTTTTTCCTGCCAAACACGTCTGAACGCGACTGGACAGCTGTAGCAATAGGTCAGTGTGGCTTCATGCACTCAAGCAGAAGGGGGGGCGGTGGTGGTTTGGAGGGTTTGAAGGAAAGCAACAACCGAAGTGTGTGTGAAGAGTTGACGGTCCACCTACACTAACCTCTTCATCAGCCTTCCCCGTTCTGAACGCTCTCACTCTCACGAACATCGGTCGAAATTCACATCAGCGTGACTTTAACTTTTTTTTTTCCATCCTTAGATTCAATTCACATGCTTTTCTTTTCTGCTCTGATTTCCACCTTTTCACCAGTGCCATTATTCTTAAGTTGATTTAGTTGTTTTTCGTACAGCGTGTCCACTGTGAGCTCGACTTAACGTGCACTGTAACACACACGATTCCTCCCCGTGCGATGCTGCGACAATGTTGGAGGGATTTTGTCACGCGCCTTGTGACTCACAGCCTCGTCGCTGCACAGAGTCACTGCTGGGAGTTTATACGAAGACAAAGAGGAAGAAGATCAGTCACAGCAGCCTGGTGCAGGAGGTGAAGGACGATCACACACACACACACACGCACACAAATGAAGGAAGGACGTTGCAACTGTGCATTCAACAGAGGTTTAGCTTCTTTTTTTTCTTAAGGAAAAAAAAAAAATGTGATACCCCCTTAATTTATACTCGTATTTTTGTCTTGAAACAGCAAGGACCCAATGACGAAAAGAGAAGATAATAAAGTTGTTATTGTCAACACTGGACATGTATCTGTTTCTTTTTGTCTGTGTGCCTGAAAATAATAATCTGGTATAAAGGCTCCCAAAGATTATAGTAACTTCATTCGAATAGATTGTAATAATAGGAAAAGTCATGATAAGAGAGTTAAATGGGGCTTTCTAAATATTAGGTAAAGAATAAAAGTGGATCCTGATGGCAGATATTTGATTTTGATAGGCCACGTCAATTCTACGCGAGTGTCTTTAGTAAACATCTATGGTCCTAACTTTGATTGTCCAGAAAATCTATAATTCTATTCCTCATTTAAATGATACAAATGTTAAAATAGCTTGCTGGACACAAATTTAGATAGGTCACTCTCAACCACATGACAACAATCACATGGTTTTTAAATACTATTAAAACAATCTTAATATTGTTGATATTTGGAGACCACTATCTCCCAAAGGAATGCAGTACCTAAAGGCAGTTATGAGATGACACTTAAAATCTTACACATCAGCTAAACATAGATTACAAGTAGAGGCCCTCAAAAATATAGAGACTAATCCACAACAATTGGAACCATTATCAATCCACTCCAACAACATGTAGACTTACAGAATTTAAATATGAATACAACTCTTTAGTTACAAAGCAGGAATGTTCTCAGTTTTAAACAGAAAATATTTGAAATAGGTGATAAACCTCTTAAACTACTGGCTAGAATATTAAGACATTTGCAGGCCTCACAAGCTGTACTGGCAGTTAAAAATAAAAATGGAGAGTTAATTAATGATCCACAGGAAATAAATAAATGTTTAGAAGATTTCTATAATGAACTGCACAGTTCAAATAGCTTGGTTAGTCAGAGTAAAACTGACAAATTCCTTGATGACCGTATTTTATTTTTGTTTTACTAGACTGGATAAAGAAGCAAGAGCCGATCTAGATGCAGACTTTACATTAGAAGAGGTTAAAGCAGCTGTAAAGCAGTTGGCAAATAATAAGGCCTCCTGCCCAGATGGGTTTGGGGTAGAATTTTATAAAGCTTGCAGCTCACTGCTGGCTCCTCTTATTATTTGTATGTTGAATCAGACATAGGCTCTGTATCAAGTTCAGTATATCATGGTAAAATTTACTTTAACATTGAAAAAAAGATTGTGACGCTCTCCTTGCTGTTATCAAATAGCCTTAGGGGTCATATTGCCAAAATCATCCATCCAGATCAGACTGAGTTTATTCCCAGTCGACATTTATTTTAACATGACAGAGCTTTTCAATATTATGTATAACCCAGAATGCAGTAAGGAAGATTCAGCTGTTATTTCCTTAAACCCTGAAACAGTTCTAGATCAAATTGAATGGCCGTATGTGTTCACTGTTTTAATTAAATTTGGTTTTGGCGATGCATTTATTAATTGGATGAAGATAATTTATAAGGAGCCCACAGCCTCGGTCATAACAAATCAAAACAGTTCAAATCTTTTTGGTTTATATAGAGGTACTCGCCAGGGTGACCCAATATCTCCATTTATTTTTGCCCTATAGCACTGGAACCGTTGGCCCCATCTACGATTTAGTGTAGAGATCCATCCAATAATAAATCAGAGCATTGCTCATGAGATTTCAAACCCTAAATCTTATGGTGTCAGGCTGGGCCTCAAGGCAGGACTCAGACGCAGAGGATAGTGAGAGGCAAAGATTTTTATTGTACCCAACACGCGATACACCTCTAGACCAAGTGATCAAAATAACCAGGCTGTGAAACTCCTCGAGTACCTAATCTATGAAAAAGCTTGCTCAAGGGATAAAGGAGCGAGGATGGGGGAAAACAAGGGAGAAACTTAAAATCACTCCAAAGAAGGAAAACGGGGGAAACTACATATAACGAAAGGATAAACCTGGACTACAACAGATCGAAACCAAAAGCGCTCACTGGGAGGAATGCAAAAGGGCTAATAAAGCAGAAACAAACAAACAAACAAAAAAAATCACTCTCTAAGAGGGGCTAAATAACAGGATCTCAGAAACAATTAACTAAACTTTGACTAAGAACAAAAAAAAATCACTCGTCTCCGAGGATGAACCGGCTTACTGTGAGTTTTCTTGGGCTGCGGCAGGGAGGTAGACCTGACGACACAAGACAAGGGAGACACAGACTATTTAAACACATGAGGTGATGAGGCACAGGTGGAGACAATGGGTAATTGGGCCAGACGCACAGGTGGCACATGAGGGGGAAGTGATCTGAAACGAGAGGAAGGTTAGTAAAGATGTCAAAATAAAACAGGAAATGACGAGACAACACCAAGACAAGACGCAACCTCACCGCAGTGTGACATATGGCCCCTCTGTTGAATATAATCAATGAATTAGGTTCTTTCTCAGGCTATAAGATTAATTGGGGGAAGAATGAACTAATGCCTTTGTCACATTTAGTAGATAAAATATTCCCAAAGACCACCCCATTGAGGGTTGTACGTGACAAATTTATAAGTTTGGGTATTATAGTGACAAGAAAACTGGGTCAGCTAATGGAATTGAACTGGGATATGAAAATAAAACAACTGATGAAAAACATAGCGATCCGGAAAACTATTTCAAAGGTGGGACACATTAATGTGGTAAAAATGGTAGTGTTACCGAGGTTCTTCAGTCTATTCCAGTGTACATCCCTCAGTCTCACTTCAAGAAGCTTGAGTCTGCTTTCTCATCCTTTACATGGTCGGGCAACGTACCCAGAATCTCTATGAAACATTTAAGTAAAACAGTAGTGAAGGTGGTTTTGATTTTCCACACTTAATGCTAAATTATCTGGCTGTTCGTTTAAAGATTTTTCCTTTCTGGTGAAACTGTTCCCCAGGCAGAGAATTGCAACAAAAAATGCCTGCTTGGCTACAAATGGAGCCAGTCATCGAGTCTTCCAGCCGTCCTCAATAGTCCAATAAAGATAAAAATAAATAAATAAACAAAAAAAACATAAAAAAAAAAAAAAGCCACATATAGGAATAATCCAATAATTAAAAATTCATGAAAAGTTTGATCTCAGGTTTTATTATTGCTTAAAGCCCCCAAATTATACTTGAATATCCTATATGTTAAAACCATGCATTTAGAGCAGGCTGGGGGATGCAATCTTTGTAATTTGGAGGGAGGTCTGTATTTTAATGATCAGTTTGCCTCCTTTCTGCAATTGCAGGAGACATTTCAACTTTCAAATTCAGGAATGTTTCGTTATGTCCAGTTGCGAAATTTCATCAGGACTCGTGTCCCACTGTTTGAGTAGAAACCTTACCATGCCACTCTGGAAAGTCCTGTGACTATGAAAGGCATTGTATCTTATGAAAAATATTCCATTTGTAGATGGAAGGCAAATTAAACGGTCGGGTTCCGGGAGGTGATCAACACAATGCGTCTGTCTATTAAAACAGTTAGATGAAGGCAGGTGATGTGGTCCAGTCATTTATTGTCTTTGGGATTTGTTTGAACTGGTTTCTCTGACAAAAACAGAAATAAGATAACAAAGGTCAATATTCTAACAATCCAACAGAGGTTATCTATTCTAAACAATCAATAATTCTTTAAATAAGGAATAACTTATTTGAAGTACTGGCCATCTCTCTATCGACACTGCAATATAGAAAAGTTGATCCAACAATTCTGGAAATCTGAGAAGTCTTCAACATTTGAACTGTGGCTGAAGGAACTGGGCAATGTAATACATCTGGAGAAGACCAGGTTCACTATGACTAACAGAGAGGAGCTATTTTATAAAATCTGGCAACCAGTGGTTAATGTACTGAAAATTTAAAGTATATGTTCAATGTCCATACAGCCTCTTGTCATAATACCACCCATAGTTTTTGCTTGTTTTTGTCTGTGTATTTTTTGTTGTTGTTGTTTTGTTTTGTTGTTGTTCTAATATATATATATAAAGAAAATAGTTTCCAGGCAGCTCAATGACTTTTTACATGACAACAATCTACTGAGGCTGCACTGCTAAAGGGTCTATATCTACATTTTTACATTTATATATGTCATACACTTATGCATGCCATTGTGTTTTTCTATATTTTAATTATTTATTTATGTATATCTACTGTACATCTATATCATGAGAGCTTTGTTGTTCTATTTCTGTGTGTGTGTGTGTCTCTCTCTCTCTCTACATTGCTTTGTATTTCATTTTCACCACAGCTGGTCAAAGCAGATGAGCGCCCTCATGGAGTCTGGATCTACTCCAGGTTTCTTCCCACAGGGGAGGTTTTCCTGGCCACTGTCGCACCTTTCTTGCTCTGGTGGGCACAGGTTTCCCCCTGATTGTACAAAGCGCTTTCAGACGCTTTTGGATGTGATTTCGCGCTGCACAAATAAAAGTTGACTGAAGTTGAGCAGCGGCAGCGGCAGCATGATCCGCTGTTTGGTCGTTGTCATGGCGACTAACTGAACGCGGCGCCTCGTCCATCGGGACTCGGTGTAGCAGCTGTGCGAGTCTTTCCCTGGAGAGTCGCTGTTCGGAAGTTGTTCGAAAGATAGGTAAGTGGTTCGCTTGTCGATACTCTGATTTTATTTTATTTATTTATTTATTTTTAAAACATTTTATTTAATTTTTTTGGGTGGTGGTGGGGCGGGGGTTATGCTTGTTCTGTCGCGGATTGTGACGGCAATGCAAAACCCCTGTGGAGGACATACTCGTGTTTACATGCCGTGCCTCTCCCGCAGCTTCACTTCCTCAACTCCTTGCGTAGTGGACGGAAAGTATTCTGGAATGTATGGCTCTCTGTTTGAAAGAAAGAAAGAAAGAAAGAAAGAAAGAAAGAAAGAAAGAAAGAAAGAAAAAGTTCGCTTTGTCCCTCTAACAAGCCAATTCAAGCCAGTTTCCCTGGACAACTGAGCAACAGAAGCTTCCCCCTTGATCCTAATGTCTGTCTGTCTGTCTGTCTGTCTTTTGTCTGTCTGTCTGTCTCTCTTTCTGTCTGTCTGTCTGTCTGTTTGTCTTTTTGTCTGTCTGTCTGTCTTTCTGTCTGTCTGTCTTTCTGTCTGTCTGTCTTTTTGTCTGTCTGTCTGTCTTTCTGTCTTTTTGTCTGTCTGTCTGTCTTTCTGTCTGTCTGTCTGTCTGTCTGTCTGTTTTTCTGTCTGTCTGTCTTTCTGTCTGTCTGTCTGTCTTTCTGTCTGTCTGTCTGTCTGTCTGTCTTTCTGTCTTTCTGCAGCATCGAGACATGGACAGAGGCGGTGACGGAGCTATGAAGGGGCCGGGGGAGCTGCTGCAGTCTGGTGTGTGTGTGTGTGTGTGTGTGATCTGGGAAGCAGTGACGGCTCTCCATCCAGCAGGACTTGTGAGAACTTGTCTTGTGTCCACGGCTGCAGGTCTCCACGGCGACGCGGCTGCGGAGCCCCAGTGCGAGGCGGCCGTCAGACCACGTGACCTCTGCGACCTCCTGCTGGACGCTCTGGATGCGCAGCTCACGCAGCTGCAGGTCTGCCACCTTTTTTCTGTTGCAGGATTCTGATGTAAAAGTATTGGAATCGCTTTTCAGAGAACATTATTTCAGTTGGTCAAACACCAAATTACGTTGAATGAAACTTTGACAATAAAGTTAAAAAAAAGAAAAGATTCATTGTAATTTAGCAAACATGAATTATGCTGTATGTTGTTGGCTTTTTCTTTTTTCCAAGTACATTTCATTTATTGTATTGTATTGTATTGAGAATGTCTTATAATATACATAAGTATAAATATATGTATGTATTGTCTAATTAACATACACAGGTCCATCCTCAGAAACAAGAGGCCGTTTTCAAAAAACTGGACAGCAGTGATTGTGGTAATTCATGTTTTCACACAGACAGGATTCACACTTATTTTCTATATTTGGGCTGAGGGCGGAGCTTAATATGCTTTTTTTGTGGGGTTTTTTTCTGTTCTTTTTTCCTCGTTTCCAGCCCGTCTCCAGGGAAGCCAGTCTCTGAGCAGGGACACTGGACTGGGCAGCACCACAGGCGACTCTCCCGTGCCTGGCCTGGAGGTGACGCGCACACCCACGGAACTCACGTCAGGTTGTATTTCTATGCATTCAAAGATGAAGATGGTGAAGATTTGGAAACAACATCATTACCCCAAAAAGATCTGCTTTCCATGTCCTGAATAAATAACTGAAGTAATCTACAGTATATATATATGTATTTATATGTGTGTGTGTGTGTACGTGATAATGTATCGACATACATTATCAGGTATATACTCAGAATACCTGATAATGTCATCAGCATTTCTCAAATGGTGGGTCGCGAGCCAAAAGTGGGTCACGCAGCTGTTTTGTTTGGGTCGTGGCTCCAAAAACAACAACTTTTATTTAAAATATATATATTTATAGAGAAAATGTTGGCCATTTATTTTGCAGGGCACGCCATTCAATTCAGTCATTTCAATAATTTATTTACTAGAAAGTAGGCCTGCCTTTTTATTTTTGTGGGATAAATTTGAGTGCTGTGGAATAAATTTGTGTCGCGACTTCATGATGAGGAAAAAAATGTGGTCACCAGTTGATGTAAATGACGGAGGTTGTGTGGTTCTTCTAGTATTCTGCTAATTACGAGAGAGAGCTGAAATACATTCATGATTACTGTTGGCTGAGCAACAGTCCTCTGAAGCTCCTCTTCTTCCACTTTTTCCCCCTTTTTTTCCCTTACTCTTCTCCCACCTCTTTTCTTTACTTCTTCACACTCCCACGTCCACTCCAGAGAGGAATGCAGGCTGTTGGGAAGAAGCCGCCGCCGTCGACCGAGCCGAGACCCATCGCGATTCTTCTGGAAGCTCGAGAGAAAAAGAGGCGATGGAGTCTGAGAGGGAGCAGGTCATCTGGAGGCTGCAGAGGCTCCTGGGGGACCAGTGCGACCAGGCCAGAGTGATGGGAGAAGCTGGCCGGCCCTCGGACAGCGTCTGCACCGAGGACTTTGTCCGTCGCTTCAGAGACGAGATGGTGGAGCTGCAGCTGCCGGACGGCGACGCCCAGCAGCGCCACCATGCTCTGGAAACCAGCAACGGTGCCCGATTCCAGTCAGAGGAGCCACGTGGAGGTAAGGGACCAGAGGGACCAGAGGAACCAGAGGAACATCTGTCTGACAGCTACAGCGCAAGAACATCAGAGGAGGCAGACACCAGAGGGAGGCTCGGGGCCGGTGAGCTTGACGGCAGTAAGTTTTGCTTTTCCCAACTCCAGATGTTTTTCTTTTTTATATTCCAGAGACTGTAAACAGAGAACTGAACACACTGTTTTCTGGAGGAGGTCTGTGGAGTTTTAGAATACAACACAAGACAATGCAATACCTTACAATACATTACAACAGTGGTCCCCAACCCCCGAGCCGCGGACCAATACCGGTCCGTGGGTCGAGGGACTTTAGCGCCATCTCCAACTGAGGAGAGAGCTGCTATAACTCGATGCCACTCATGCGGCAAAAATAAAAAAAAATATATAATATATATAATATAAAAATAAATAGAAATAACAGATGACGCAATGTCACTTCACTGGTTCCAGAATGAAAAAGATCTGTAAATGGGTTTTATATGGAGCATCTTCATGTAAAGTCTCCTTTAAATAAAAACAAATTGCACATCTCAGTTTACAGCCACAGTGCACTGATTCTCTTGTTGGTGAAGCTGCCAGTGCATTAATTATAGTGACTATGACGAGTGGAAAGCTCAGTTATTGCTGCCAGAGTCATTTATTTCATCTACAATATTGAGCTATACAAGGCGAACAACACCTCCGTATGTCCCGTATAATCCAATGACAGCAGACTTGGCAGATGAATTCTTAAAAAAAACAAAACAAAACAAAAAACAGAAACGAAACATCCTCAGTTCTTTGTATCGTTGGCACGTGCATTTTTGTCTCGACAGCTTGTTTTTGGAACCTGCCTCCATTTATATTTGTCTCCCTCGATGTCTTTCAGTCTGTCTCAGGTCAAAGGTCGTAATAGGAGGTGAAAGGTCGGGAACAAACAGGAAGTGTCCTCCTCAGACCAGGTCGTTGGCAGGTACTGCACACAAGTTAGGTTGCGTCATAAAGTCAGTCTGGCAAAACCCTTCCAGAGAAGAAGTATTTTTTTTCTTTGAATCTGTTGTTGATTTTTTAAAGGAGTCCCTGTGAGGAGTTTTGACTGCGTGTCCATCGACAGCGACCTCGACTCAGTCTGCACCCAGCAGGTCAGGGCACATGTTTGCAGGCGTTCAGGTGAGAAACAGGGGGATGAAAAAAATGAATCCGATGGATTTATTCCTTGGCTGAAGATTGAAAGTAACGTCAGCCAAGTCACTCCCACAGGGTGGCGCTCTCTGCTCCAGTCTGTCGCAGGCCTTGGCAGCGACTTGGATGCGGCCTCGCTGGATGACAGTGAACCTCCGACGGCACCCGGAGCAGCGACACAGCAGAGGATCCAGGCAAACTGTAAGACACAGACATGCAGGGCTGCTTTTTGGCCAGGGATTATTCACAGCAAACAGTTCACACAGAGAAAATAAGAGCATTCATTCAGAAAAAAAAAAATGTTTTCCACGTCAAGCCGACCCGAACCCGTGTGCTGTGGTCACTGCTGCCCATTATCATGAAAATAAACGTAGACATGGGGGAAGTTGTCTCAGATGTTTCCTTTCTTCCTCTCTTCAACTTGATGAAGGTCCGAGCTCTTCACGCGAACCTGCGCGACACAGAGCTCATCCTGCCTTCAAAGCCAAACGTGACATAAGAGAAACTTGCAGGTGAGTGAAAGAGCACCTCGGAAATTTTCACCTTTTCTTGTTGAGTGGTTTTACAATAAAATTACAATTTTCTTTTTCTCATGTCTTTTGGATGTTTTTTGTGCGTCTGCGAAGGCACAGGTGCCCTGTGGAAGACAGAGATGCAGACACAGAGGAGGAAGAGGAGACGAGTCGGCCGAGCGGGAGACGCAGGTCCGAGAGGACGAGCTCCGATTGGCTGAGAATGAAAAATCACTTCCTGGCTTTGCAATGCGTGAGGGTGACGATGACGAGGTGCCTTGAAACTGCAGCTCCTCAGAATTTGGCGAGTGTACTGACACCGAGCGTCTGTCTGTCTGTCTGTCTGCCTGCCTGCTCTCCAGAGATGCGTTGAGGAGGAAGAGCAGCTCCAGCTGAAGACGACACAGATTAGAGCCGCTGAGCTCTCGCTGTCTGGACTGCAGCAGAGGCGGCAGGTGCGCATTTTATTTTCAGTTTTAAATATGCAATTAGTACAAAAAAAGTCAAAGTAGCAACAGTATACAGACAAAACCTATCAAAGGAACCCCTCCCCCCCGAAGAACAACACAAAAATGTATCAAATCTGTACAGATGATTGATTTGATTACTTGTTGCAAGAGATGTGCCGATATGGTATAAACACAGCTGTCAAGTTTTCAAAAGGTGTCGTACTGTTTTCTGAGACAATATGCAACTTTTTCCAGGGGGTTCAAATGACCACCTGTCAATAAGGAGAGGGGAATCAGATTTCCATGACACACTTTTTGACCACACATAGAGCAACTCCATGAATTTGTTTTCACATTGTTTAGATACTTGTTAACTTCCCCAGCAGACAGGTGGAGCTCATATCATGCCAGAAAGGCTTCACTTTAGTACACAATCATGTACAGTGCAATAAGGAACCAACTTCAGTGTCAAACCAGAAGCACATATCTGACAAATTGATGTAGAATATTATAGTTAATCAATCTGTACTGGGTATTGACAGTAGTTGACAAGCATTTTGGCATAAATCTATCCACAGTTGTTCATCAATTGTAATATTAAGTTCTGGCTCCCATTTCATTTGAGACTTGTGTTAACCTGGCTTTGGGCCCTTTGCTTTGAAGAAACCTCTCCACATCATGCTCAGCACATCGATGACATTATTTTTTTTAATGTCCCAGCATGCCTTGCGAGAACTTGAGCACATTGCTGCAGAGAGAGCGAGGATTGGGAGGGAGGATGTGACTCTGGCGCTGATTGTAAAAGGAGGGAGGACGAAAAAGGACTCTGAAAGGTAAAGAACATGATTGATTGATTGATTGATTGATTGATTGATCTGTTGATTTAAGTGTCAAACACCTTGATTGGTGCCCAACCTTCACGGGCTCCTAATGCACTGATCAATGCATTTGTCAAACAATATTCCCACAACTTACATTCACAACTGCCGTTCGACTACAGAACAAAGCAAAACACAGCACAACCTATAATAAATAAAATATGGACACGTACAAGAAAAAGTGGTTTGTCATAGGAAATACAAAGCACTTTGTCACCGATGCCTCCAGGCCTTTCTATAAAGTTAGCCAAAGCAAAAACATAATTTTCAAACAACCAGCACAGAATCTCACCTTCATATTTTCAGAACTATATCAGGATTTTTCATTTTTAACTGGATTGATTCGAAAAGAGAATTCCTTTAATCATAATATATAGGACGGTAATAAACAAAATGAAATTCATCTTCCGGCAGCTGGAGATTCACAAGATTCATACAAACGTAAATGTTCAGGTGGACCTTTAAACCTTTAAATCTTACTTTTAAATGGACCCACTACTACTGCCAGAGGTCGGTTAGGTGCCTGTTGCACAAAAGAACAATCGATCAATCAATGACTGAAAGTGACACTTCACACATTGTGTTGCAGTGTCCAGCAACACAACTTGAGGAAGCAGGATTCGTGCGTCCTTGAGGTGAGTGGTGCAGGAGAAGAATCTTCTTTGTTTCTTTGTTGTACCGATAAAACTGAAATTGCTCTTGATGCCAAACGGTCTCCGCACAGCCGAGCGTGGTCATGTCGGCGTTGGAGCGGGACGAGTTGGACCGACTGCTGAGCGACACCAAGACGGAGCTGTTTGCCCAAAAGCGTCGCGCACGCGAGGAGCTGGAGGCCTTGCAAGAAGTAAAGTGTCCACCACGCCACCGCAGCCAGTTCCGCAATAAAATCCCAGCAATGAATTCAACAAAAAGCCTCCCGTGTTTCTCTGGCTGGCGCTCGCGACCATGTGGAGCAGAGGCTGGAGGAGACGTGCGAGGAGCTGCAGAGGGCTGCAGAGGCAGAGAGCTTCCTGAGGAGCAGGTGTTCATCACTGGAGGAGGAGCAAAGGCAGGACAAGGAGCAGATGAAGGTGGTGAACGACCAGTTTTACACACCAACCGATTGTTCGCAACGGCAAGTTTTGGAAATCTGATAATCTCATCTTTTTTTCCTGTCAGCTTCAAGAACAAGAGATTAGGAAGCTGCAGGTTTCTCTGGAGCAGGAGCGGCAGGAGGCAAAGAGCCGGGAGGAGGAGCTGCAGGTGGCGCTAAAGGACAAGGTGCCCAATAAACTGCCACCTGAGAGGTTCAGCAGTGCTGCAGCAGCAGCATCTGATGTTTCTGTCTTCCCATTTAACTGCAGGCAGTGATCTCAGAAGTACTCACATTCTGCACTTCAGTAAAAGTATGGATACTTGTGTAAAAAGAAAAGTAAAAGTAGAAGTACTGATTCAATTCCTTCACTCAATTAAAAGTGAGAAAGGACAGTCTCTGAAATATACTAAAGTAAAAAGTAAAAAGGATTTTTTTTTTTTTTGCCATGAATGAAACAATACATTGGTTGATAACTTGAAAAAGTAGAGACAGATTACTCTCTTGATGAGCATCTGGATGTTTTTGACAGCTTTGCTCCTCTCAGTTGATCTCGCGCTCCATTTTTCCCTCACTGGTAAACAAGACCCTGAGATATTTAAACTCCTCCACCTGAGGTTGAGTCTCTCCACCAACCCGGAGAGGGCAAACCCCTTTTCGAGAACCATGGCCTCGTACTTGAAGGTGCTGATTCTCATTCCAGCCGCTTCACACTCAGCTGCAAGCTGTCCCAGCGCCCATTGGGGGTCCCTGGCTCGATGAAGCCAACACGACCACATCATCTGCAAAAAAGCAGAGACGCAATCATGTGGTTCCCGAACCAGACCCCCTCGGGCCCCTGTCTGTGCCTAGAAATTCTGTCCATGAAAATAATGAACAGAACCATTGACAAAGGGCAGCCATGCCGGAGTCCAACATGCACTGGGAACAAGTCTGACTTACTGCCGGCAATGCCAATCAGACTCCGATCATAAAGGGACTGAACGGCCTATAACAGAGGGCCCAGGACTCCATACTCCTGGACCCCTCACAAGACGCCTCGAGTCGAGGGACACAGTCAAATGCCTTCTCCAAATTCATAAAGAACATGTAGACTGGTTGGGCGAATTCCCATGAACACTCGAGCACCTGGTGGAGAGTGTGGAGCTGGTCGAGTGTTCCGCGACCCGGACGGAACCTGCATTGTTCCTCCTGAATCCGAGGTTCGACTATTGGCCGTTTCCTCTTCTCCAGTACCCTGGGGTAGACTTTACCGGGGAGGCTGAGGAGTGTGATCACACCCTCCGGTCCCCCTTCTTGAACAGAGGAACCACCACCCCGGTCTGACAATCCAGAGGCACTGTCCTCGACCACCAAGTGATGTTTCAGAGACGTGTCAGCCACGACAGTCCCTGCACATTCAGAGACTCGCAGATCTCATCCACCCCTGGCGCCTTAACACAGAGGAGCTTTCTGACCACCTCTGTGACTTCAGACGAGTCCATGGCCAAGTCCCCAGCCTCTGCTTCCTCAGCAGAAGTCGTGACAGTGGGATAAAGGATTAAGAGTATTCCCTCCGCTGCCTAACAACATCCCCAGTCGAAGCCAACAGCTGCCCAACCGCATCATAAATATTGTTGGTGGAGCACTGCTTCTCCCTTCTGAGGCGTTTGCTAGAACTTCTTTGAGGCCGACCAATAGTCGCCCTCCATGACACTCCCCAAACTCCTCCCAGGCCTGAGTTTTTGCCTCCAGCACCACCTGAGCTGCAGCACACTTGTCCTGTTTTTACCAATCCCCTGCTTCAAGGGTCCCATGAGCCAACATGGCATGATAGGACTCCTTCTTCAGCTTGACAGCATCCCTTACTTCCAGTGTCCACCACCAGTTTCGGGGGTTGTCGCCGCGACAGGCACCAGAGGCCTTGCCACCACAGCTACGAGCAGCTGCGTTGACATTAGAGGTGGAGAGGATGGCCAGTTCGGACTCAATGTCTCCAACCTCCCCCAGGATCATGGAGAAGCTCTCCCGGAGGTAGGACTTGAAGACCGAACTGACAGAGGGCTCAACCAGACGTTCCCAACAGACCCTCACGATACGCTCGGGCCTGCCGAGTCTCGCAGATCTCCTCCCCCACCAGCGGATCCAACTCACCAATGCGCGGTGATCAATTGACAGCTCAGTCCGTCTCTTCACCCGAGTGTCCAAGACACATGGACGGGGGTCGGATTACACAACAACAAAGTCGATCATCGACCTCTAGATTAGAGCGTGCTGATGCCATGTGTACTTGTGAACATGGTGTTCGTTACGGACCAACTGTGACTCGCACAGAAGTCCAGCAACAGAACACCGCTCGGGTTCAGATCAGAAAGGCTGTTCCTCCCAATCAAGCCTTTTCAGGTCTTACTGTCGTTTCCCATATGAGCGTTGAAGTCCCCCAGCAGAACAACAGAGTCCCCGGTCAGAACACCATCCAGCACCCCTCCCAGGGACTAAAAGAAGGCCAAGTACTCTCCACTGCGGTTCGGGCCATAGGCTGGAATCTCAGTGCGAGACCTTAACAACCTCTATAGAAAATAAGAAGTGAATTACTTTTGACAGAGAGAGAGCCAGGAGGTGGCGCGACAGCTCCAGCAGGACCTCCAGCTGGCTGTGAGGGAGGCCGACGGACTGAGAGTCTCACTGGAGGAGCAGCAGCTCAGCGCCAGGGAGACGGAGCAGCAGCTGCGGCTATGGGCCCAGCAGCTGGGGGCAGAGTGTCAGCTCCTGCGCCACCTAGTGGAGCCGGGAGGAGCCACGCAAGGCTCTGAACCGTCACCTCCAAGGTATTCTTATTATTTTTTTAGTACATTTTTCCATCCCTCCATCCATTTTCTATCCCCACTTCCTCCTGCACTCAGGGTTGGGGGGAAACAACGTAATTATCTTTAGATTTTTTTATATTGTGTGTGTATGTGCGTACATGTGCGTGTTCCTATGTGTGTATCTGTCTGTCTGTCTGTCTGTCTTCCTGTCTGTCTGTGTCTGTGCATGTGTTGCACACAATTTGTTGAACCGTGGGACCGTCTGCATTGTCTTCCACTCGTGAAAATTTCACTCATTGATTACCAATAGAACTACGACAACAACAACAACAACAACTAATACTATCACCACTTCTGCATCAACTTCTACTACTACAACTAAAAGACCGCACAGCCTCAGATTGTGTGATGACAGACCTCTGATTTTGTGCTGCGCAGCCTGACGGTACCTGAGACTCTCAGCCACTTGGGGGCGCTGCGGGAGCGGCTGAGCGTCGCGATGAGCCGTCTGCACCAGGAGCTGCTCTCACAGAGGCAAACAGCGGAGCTCCTGCGACACAGCAAGGTTCGATGCCAACGTTACACCCTGCGAAACCTCGTGTTCTCCAGCTTTCATAATACATGTTGTCTTCTAGGAGCAGGAACTGAACCTACAGAGGCAACAGCTGAGGACGGAGAGAGACCGAGACTTGAAGACTCTCAAGGAGCGACTCATCCAGGCATGACACACACACGCACACACACACACACACACACACGCAAAATAGCTCTAAACTTGAGTTCCGATTGGCTGTTTGTGCAGGAGCACATTGAGGAGCTGAGCACCCTGACGTGGGCTCCCCTCTGTGATGAGGGGAGGAGGAGGAGGAGGAGGAGGAGGAGGAGGAGGAGAGGGAGAAGGAAGAGGAGGAGGCACGGCAGCGTCCCTCCGCAAACAGCTGCAGGCCAAAGACCAGGAGCTGCGGCAGGTCCAGAGGAGGATGGAGCAATGGAAGGAGCAGACTGCCGCTCGTCTGGCCTGCAAGTTCGAGGAGGAGTTGACCGCGGAACTGGAGAGGTTGGGACAGAGTCGTGAAGCAGACATGGGATTAAAACTGTCTCCTGCCAAAATGTGCATTGAAAAAAAACAACAAAAAACAAAAAAAACAAGTTGCGCAAGGTGTGAACTTGCGTCTGTGTTTCACCAGAATGATGTTGCTGGTAGCTGCCTTACACTGCAGCGCCCACTGTTGGTGATGGCCGGTAGCGCCAAAGCAGCTCAAATTTTCGAAATGATCATTTTGTTACTTTTCAAAATGTTAATTTCCCACCGTTTAATAGTCACAGCAGCAGTAATTCAAATTCTATGAAGTATTCACACTCTGTGGTGATACACTCAGATCACTAAATCACATCACTAGTGTGTGATACTGACCAAAGAATTTCAGCAGCTCATAGTTTCACACTGGCTCAAGACCTCACTTTAATAATACTGCTGCTGCAATTTTATTCATTATTATTGCAATTAATTATTGCAGCATTGCCGCCAACTGGAATAAAGTAAAAGAGGTGAAATCTAACAAAACATATTTCTTTTTTTTTGTGCTCGGTCTTTTTAGTGCTGCGTTAAAGTTTTTGCTCCAATGTTTTGCTCTCCCACAGGTGCAAGATAAAGTTGTTGAGGGCCAGGTAACTGATTTGTGTGTCTGTCAGAAGTAGATGAGAAACTAACCGGCTGTCCGTCGTCAAAGAGCATGAACCTCACAAACACCCACTAGCTGTAGCTGTTTTTTTTTTTTCTCCTTGCAGCCATCTGGCTGTACAACTACACTCAATAAAATCACCTTCTTAACCACTTTACATTTCATAAAGGTGAAACAAAACACTTATTTATATGCAGTGTTGGCAAGTAATCTATTACTAAGTAATCCATTACTGTAATTAAACTACTTAATATAACGCAGTAATATAACAGGATTACTGTGGCAAAACTGGTAATTATATCACAATTACTTTATCAAGTAACAATTCCATTACTTTTCTGAAATATTTTGCAAGCTAAAAATGTGAATTTTAGAAAAACCAACCAAAAACAGCAATGTCACAGATTATTTTAAAAGTTTGGGCTGTGCAAAAGGCGCCAGTGGTGTACATCAGTTTGTTCTCTGAAATATGCAGTTTGTGTTCAGAGAGCAAACATTCATTCATGTTAAGAGGACAGAGGCAATATTTGGAATTGCAAAATTTTCACCTTATAAAGTTCATTTCAAAGCGCTGTGCAACTGTTACTTTATCTTTCTTAACTAAAGTAATTAGTAATTGATTACTTATGAAACAAAGTAATCGAAGAAGTAATTAGATTACTTTTTAAGGGAGTAATCAGTAGTTGGATTACTTTTATGGAGTAATCCCAACAACACTGTTTATATGTCAGTATTATGTAGATAACTAATTAATCCAACTGTTCATAATATCTGGTTTAATTTAATTGATATAATATAATTAATATAATTTTCCTTCTCTTGGCACTATATTGTTTTCTGTAATTATGTATGTTTCTCCAATGTGGGATTTGTAAAGGCATTTTATTCTAATCCACAAAGCCCTTATAAATACAGGTGTATCTAATTTCCAGGAAATCTGCAAAGACGCAGGACAGGCTGAAATGTGTGCGTCCTGAAGTCGAGGAGCCTCCAAGTCCAAAGGTGAGTGTGTTAATGTCACGCACAGATAAACAAACCAAAACAAATTGTTGTCTTGTTTTTTTGTTTTTGTTTCTTTGGTTTTGTCTCCTGATTCAACCTGGTGTCAATCCTCTCTTCAGCAGGACCCTCAGATTCCAGCCGGCTCTCCTTCGCTGCGGGACGGCGCCCCCTACAGCCCCTCCGATGTGGCTTCCTTGAAACTTGTGCGTTACCTGCAGGAAAGAGTCAAGCAGCTCCGCGTAGAGAACGACACCTGCAGCTGGAGCCTGTCGCCGTCACGGCCGGCAGTCCCATGTGATTTGTCAGGATCCTGCCCCTCAACTGTACGTTCACTGCTTTTCATTCTGTTAGGTTTTTTCATTCTTTCTTTCCCTGACTGCACGTTTCACTTTTTGACAGCATTCCAAAAAAAATGTTTCAGTTGCTGTCATTTCGCACCACCCAAGGAAACAATAAGCTTTTTTGCTTGTGTCCGACTTGGTCACACAAGTTTTGCACTGTTTTGCACTCTACTTCACTGCAAATAAATCAGGCCGCTGGCGCTCAGGAAGTTGATCTGCGCAGGTTGATCAGCAGGTTGATTCTCGGCTCCAAATTGGTCCTGATTGACTGGTTGGTGTCTGCGGTTGCACCCCCCGCCATCAGTGTGTGAACGTGTGTGTGCGTTCGAATGGCTGAATGCAAAATATGCAGTGTCATGTGCCCTGACTGCTCAGGTGACTGTGTAAAAGTCAGTATTTGCGGCTAACGGTGGTGCTTCCCTTGTAGGACACTGCTGGGACTCAGAGCCGCTCCGGTCTGGAAAGACTCAGGCTGAGGACACGAGACATCACTCAGTCACACCACTGAGTCACATGAGGCTCTTTGAATCTGGGGTCGTTTTGACACCGGAAAGATGAATCATTTACTTTTTATACGGGTACAGGTCAGGGGGACAGGGGACGCAGCTGCAGACTTGGCCATTGAGTTTGCGTTCCTCTGCGGAAAAAGGCAAAGGTTATGTACGGCTTGACGTTTCAATGAACTGGGAATAATGATGAGCTCACACTTCACTGCGGAACTGTTACACAAGAGAACCTGTTGACTGTTGGGAACTCATGTCAATGTTTAAAAGGGCAATCTGCTTGAATGTGTAATTATGTCACTTCTCAATTATCTGAATAAACACATTAAGGTTCAATAATTCAAAGAAATGTTGCAATAAAATGTTTGGTAAAAGCCTTTTCTGATTACTGCTGCATTGGTCTGTCAGATGATTTAAAAACTATGTTTTTATAATATATTGTACTCACTACTTCTGGATTAGGAAACACAGTTCTATCTTAAATTGTGTGGAATGAAAACATAAAAGGTGCCTCCATTCAAAACACTGAGTAAAAAACGATTCAGACCGCTCATCTCAATCTCTATATGAGAAATAGTTCGTCATTAGTTTTATTTTAAAACAAAACAAGAACAAAACTTGATGGCTGATTGCAGTTTTGCTGAAATTTTGAATTATATAAAGGAGCTTTTACAAAAGAAAAAATCACATTTACAAAATCCGTAGCTCAACAATAGCAGCTGCTATAAGCACTATGAGAACTCTCTCTACCACAAGAACACCCTGTAGCAGTAAGCCTGTATGCAGACAAAAGCGACAGAACTTCTCTTTCTTGACACTGTCACGAAGCAGATCATGGTAGCTGTACAAAAGTGCTGCATCCTTATACAGAAGCTAAAAATCACACACATATATATATAGAAATTACATGTTTCTGACCAAACTTTGGCAAAATTATAAACAAATGTTGCCTGTTTACTATATATGGCAAGGCATTTACACAGTTTGTGAGTGTTTTGAGATCATGACAATTACTTCTGAGTTGTATGTAGACAAATGAATCATGGTGTCACTACCTTACCATCTTGGAAATAATCAGGAAAAAAAAAATGACTGTGAAGTAAAAGACGTTTTGAGAAAATAATCCGGCACAGCAAAAGGTCGAGTCACCGTGTCTTACAGACTAACCAGCTTCAGGCTCAGAGTCTTGAAGAGTTTTGAACTTGTTAAACAACGGGTCCAGTCTTTGTGTCTCTTGGAGCACTATTCCATCTCCATCTCCTCCTCGCCGCAGCTCCGCTGGGCGGGCAGGCTGAACAGAGAGGAGTGTGTGTCTGCAGGTGGGCTCGGGGGGCTGCGAGGGGCAGGTGACGGACACGGGGTCACAGACAGCGAAGACGCCGTTTGCTGTTTCAGGTGTCTGTGAATGGAGTCCCTCTGCTTCCGGCAGAAAGGATCTTCTGGCGGCCGCCACAACACCAGCTCCATGCAGGAGTGGCTCCTGGAGAAAAAAAAACAACAACAATGACACAAAAAATTAAACATGGACTGTTTCGCAAGTGATGTTTAACATGAAACACTCCAGTCACACGGTGAGAAGGACATACACGGACTGAGCAACAGTGTGCGGCAGGATGTCACTGATTCCACGCTGGAGACCTTCCTTCAGACTGTCGGAGAGCACCAGCACCGGTCGCCTGGGGGCGGACTCAACGTCCAAACCTTCATCCTCATCGTCGTCCTCCAGTGTTATTCTGAAACATATGAAGAAAAATGAAACTGTCTTGTGCCACTGTAACCAATAAAGGAAATTTCAATCTTTGACCCTAGATGATTTTTAAAAAAAAAAGATTTACTGTTTGTTCCTGTTTGATTTGTTTGTTAGCTCTGTGTTCCACCGTCGTTGCCATCTTTACTATTTTCAATCCGATGTCCTGCTTGGCACTGTGGGCTGCATGTCTTTATGAAATGCCTTAAATCCATCCATTCATTTTTAATACATACTTCTTTCGGCATTCAGGCTTTTTAGGGTCTGCTGCCGCCTTTCCCAGCTGTCATGGGGCAAAGGCAGGGTGACAACCTGGACAAGTCGCCAGTTCATCGCAGGGCCACATTGAGACAAACAGAGACAAAGAACCATTCGCACTCACACACACACACTAAGGTCAATTTCAAGTTCCCAATTCACCACACGTGCGTGTTTTTGGACTGTTGGCAGAAGCCGGAGGAAGCCGGAGGAAGCCGGAGGAACCTGCGCTGACACAGGGAGAACAAGCAAACTCAACACAGAAAGGCCCCAGGCCTGGAATCAAATCTGCGACCATCCTGCTGTGAGGCCACAGTGCTAACCACTGCACCATCGTGTCGCCCTGAATGTCGTAAATAAAATACTCAAATTCAATTAATAATTATAAAAGAAATAAGTATGAACAGGTTTGCATGACCTCATCTTCAGTGTGAGTCCCTTATTCAAAAACAGATGCCTGGAAATCGTTCCCAGCATGTTTACTACCTGTCCTCTATCTCCTGGAGTTTCCTCTGAGCGGCCTCGATCTCCATGCAGGAGCTGTCAGCCTCAGGTCGAGGCACGGCGGTGGTGGTCTGGTCCTGCGGTGCTCGGTGGCACTGTGGGGGCGCGGGGCCGGCCTGCGGTGCAGGCAAGGGAGGGCAACCGATCGGTGGAGGCCAGTCGGCGTGAGTCACAACGGCGGAGGTCTCAGAAATGTCCACTTCTGCCTCAACCATGAGCCTCCTCCTTTTGGCACTGCACGCCCTGAGGGAAGCAAAGACAAGTTGACCAGGCGGTCGCCCCCCTCATGTCAAGATGACATTTCTCTGCATTTTGCAGATGCAAAAGAAAAAAAAAAAAAAAAAAGCACTGTCTGCCGCACTCACTCGTCGTCCACTCTCCTCCTGTTTTTCCTGAGGCACCTCGCCTCCCAGCTGCTGCCGGGACAGAAAAGACCAGGTGTGTCACGATAAAGGGAAACTCAGTAACAGGTGGAATTATCTCTTTATGGCAACGTAGCTACGACACCAAGGTCGACGCTCACCTGTTCGCCACCTGCGCTGTCCTCTGCAGGTGGTGGGACGCGCTCGGACTTCCCAGGTCAAACTCGGGGAGGCTCGTGGGCCCAGAGAATGAATACATGGTGGGCAGGAAGCCCACCTCGCTGCTGGCAGGAGCAGAGTGATGCATCGCAGTCCGGCGGATAACAACTACAAAACGACTAAGATTTGACAAACCTGTGTGGACACATAATTAGGAAGGCTGGCCGTTTCCTCTCACTCCTGAACTACATGACGCACACGTTTGGTTTTGTTTTGACAACTTGCATTCGCTTCACGTCACCTTTCATTCAGCGTTCGCTAAACTAGGCCAACTAGCAGCATATCAGTATGCCACAATAGCGTCTAGGTTTTTTTTTTTTTTTTAATGTTTTGAACGGCTGCGAATGAAGTTAGCCAAGTACGTTCATCGCTACGGGACGACCCTGCCCCTTTCTGTTCGTATTGTTTTGCTAGGTTGGCTACGTTGGTCCTACTCTGTTAGCTTCAAGTCGCGTTCTTTAATATTTAGCACGCAGCAACAGGCCCCGAGGATTCCAGTCTTAATTACTGTATCACCTGCAACCAGAGACACGTCCCGACTTAATGGACTCTTTTTTGCAGACTCTGTAGGGTCAGTGGGATATTACAAAGTTAGCCAATCCAAACGTAGAGTTTCGTTGGAAGAGTCTTCATCGTTCAAGAAAGTACAGCGCCAGGTGAACTATGGGAAGTGTAGTTATACTGGACCCGGATGTCTTTTTAGTCTAAAACATCAACTACTGAAAGAAATATCGTCACATTAAAGGGACATGTTTTATATTTGCATCCCAGGTTGCATGTAGCTAGAAAAACATTTAACGTTAAGTATAGGTCTTGTACCTAAGCGACCGGAAAAGTTCGCCCCTTGTTGTTTTTACACTTCCGGTGTGCGACGGTCCCTCAGCTGGCGTTTAAAGGCATAGACCTAATAATGAGAAAGGCGCCGCCCGGTTGTTTTGTTTTTAATCGTGTTGTCAGCAGCTCATCTCAGATGACGGGTCATGTGACACCGTAATCACAGCCACCGTATGTAGTCGCTCCTGGGTCAGTTCAGTTGTCACTCAGCAGTCTGGGTTGGATCTCGGCGCAGGAACTGCTCCTCCAGCACGGCGAAGTTGAAGGTGAATTTTATTTTATTATTGCCGAATAATGCTACTTAACTCGGCAAACAAGTGCTGAAGGTGCACATACGTTGAATAGTAGACATACTGGCCCAGTTGGTTCCTTTTTCTCTGACTGTACAAAGCGCTTTGAGACGTCTTTGGATGTGATTTAGCGCTGTACAAATAGAAGTTGATTGATTGATTGATCTCAATTGTACTCACTGTTTGTTGTGATGATTAACTAATTTACTTTTTTTCTTTACAATTTTCACCAAAGTCTGTTTTATGTAGGCACGTGATCGTTTTACATTTTGTATTCATTATTTATTAGAATGAATGTTTCTCTGCAGTTTTCGAAGAATGCTGTCTTTACTACTAATCACGTTGCTCCTGGCTTCTGCCTCTGGCAAACCATGTGGTAAGTGTCTCTATATCTGTGTCTGTGTCTTCAACAAATACCCTCAGTGTCCCACGGGCACCAGGTTTCAAAACGGTTTGCAAATACGTGACTCGCAGGTCTGGAAAATCACTGATTGTGCAATGATGTGCTTAAATGTATTCAGAAGTCAATGTGTTCCCCATTGCAAGTAAACATGGCTCATCAAGCAAGATGACATTACATTTATGAAATTGAACCTAACATGACCGTCCCTGATTCACACGGACACTGTTCTCGTTTCCATGTTTTGCTGATTTTGCAGTTTGTCTTTTGCAACTGTCATTTTGAAATGCCATGTTGATCAGCAAGCAAAATGTTTGTTATTGTTATATTTCTAACAACAAACCACTTTCCTTTAATCCGACAAAAAAAACCAAAAACAACACACACCTCCATTTTGATACTATACTGCAGGAACGGAAGAATCCCACAATGAGCTCATCCTGTCACTCAGCAAGAACCTCCTCAGGTCTTTGGAGACACCCGGAGGAACCCCGAATCCCAGCGTCCTCTTGGCGCTCCGACTCTCCAACAGTCATAACCAGGCCCAAGAGCTGATTTACCTCAACAGACTCAAAAATGATTTGCACAATGATATTCAAAGGTATAGTGTACATACATTATACACATTAGGGCACATCAATAGTCATGTTTGGTTTATCCTGGTTTTATGTTTTCACACTCGCAAACTAGTTCCCTCTCCATCTCTGACAGCTCCCTGTCAAACAGCCAGCCTGTGACTGGCATCTTGGCCCTGTACACTCTTGCTTTGAAGTCCTCCTGCTACGACCTCAAAACAGTCACCTTCACTGTCGGTGAGAATACGGTGTCGCTGCTGACACACCTGAAAACGCTGATGGATCTGGAAAAAGAACACATTACCAGTAAGTTTTGCTTTGATCTTTTAATGGGTTCTCATAAAAAAAAAAAAAAAAATCAGTTCTTCATCCTGACCTACTTTGACGCTACGAGGGAGAGGCCAAAGTTCTCAAAATGTCAAGATGCCCTGAAGTGGCCGACATTATTCTATGTCTACAATGAGATATCATTTAATTTAAGGCAGTGCTTCTTCTATATATAACTCTTAACCGCACTCCCTGTCATCTCTTGACGTAAGAGCTGAACAGTGTGTGGGAGCTTCTGTTTGATTGTGGATCTCTTGATATCACAAAGGTGCCACTGGAAGATTTAATATTGTTCTTCTCTTCATGCAGTCAGCCATCGGCCTGTGACTAACTATTACCAGTACTCCCTGGGTGTGCTTGCTGAGTGCGTGAGTGGCGTCAGGGTCAACGACCACGTCACCCACAAGCTCATCAGGGCTGTAGAACAAGAGCTCTTTCGACATGGAGACTCTGAGAGCGTTGGTAAGTGAGACCTTATGATAAAATGTAGACCTGTGCTTATTTAATTGTAGGTGTGCAGTGATAGTAATGGAGGTACATCTATCATGTTAATCCTCAATGTGATTTAAAAACAAAGGGTCAAAGATTCATACTTCAGAGTCTTCAGACATCACGTTGGCGGGTTTAGGGGATGAGGATGTAAAGCAGCAAATCTATGGGCGGTGAGATTGCCATAAAGATAAAAGTAGTGCTAAATACTCTGTAAAAGTTAGTTATAGCTCATGCTTTAAAATTTACAATAATGCATTTATCTAAATTGCCAATTGGGAGGAAAAGGAAATCTTTGGATTCAACTGGTTTTAGGTTTTGGGTGAATCTTCACAGCCGCATTGTAAATGTACAACTTCTCTTGTGACTTTCTGAAATCTGAAAATGGAAAATGGACTTAAAAATACACTTATTTGGAATTTCAATCCCTCTTGCCGTATAGACACCTATGCCATGGCTGGCATGGCCCTTCAGTGCGTGAAAGACTACGGTTCTCACGTGCGCAACACCATTGAGCTGGGAACTGCGCTGTGCACGATCAAGCAGAAGCTCTTGGACTTTCGCAGGCCTGACGGTCACATTGGCAACGAGTTCAGCACAGGCCTCGCTGTTCAAGCAAGAATCTTTGCACTCAATTTGTTGGTTGTGCTAATTGAAAGCGCCCAGAGAGATCTGTGCAGCCTAAATCCCCTCTCTTGTCTCTTGATCTGTTCAAGGCGTTACTGGCATTGGGAAGCCCAGTAGAACAGTGTGCAGCGTCCATGAAGGCCATGAGGACGGGCGCCAGAAGCGGCACGTACCACAACCCAATGGCCTCATCTCAGATCTTGCCAGCCCTCCACCAGAAATCCTACCTGGCTGTTAAAAACATGAACTGTCTGAACGAGGACGGTATGTGCAGCGCTGTGTCTCCCCCATGTGGCCAGTTTAGGTGACTTTTGGTAGTTCCCCCCCGCCCACTGTGAATCTCTTGTCTTTTCAGACTCCATAGTGCTGGAGCCTATTGAAGCTGTGGTTACTCAACCAAGCCAAACCGAACTTTCTCTGACTGTGGAGGTGGTGATGTCGAATATGGCAACTGCACTTTATCAGCTGGCTGTGCCAATGGACAGCACTGTGTTGGAGGCGCTGCAAATCCTCCAGAACACAAACGTTGGCTTCACGTAAGTTCATATACAACACACTTCATATTGTTTCACTCAGAGAGATGCCGCAGTGTTTTCTCATTCTTACTTCCTGGGCAGGTTTGAGAAGGAAACCAGCTTGTGGGGTCCGTTTCTGAGTGCAGTGAATGGGGAGCAGGCCAGACAGAGTGACCGCAGATACTGGCACCTCTCGGCTGACGGCACTGCACTCACTGAGGGTGAGGGCACACTTATACATACACCTAACAAGTCCATTATTGTTATTATTATCATTATCATTATTATTATTATTATTATTATTATTATTATTATTATTATTATTATTATCTGCATTTTAAATTTGTTCTTTTGACAACTTTTTGGTTGAAAACAAATTATTTTCCTCCTCAGGTATTGGTGATTACAGGATCAAACGCACTCAAGCTATCAAGATCGAAAACACAGCCTACTAAGATTTGACCTGCTGTTAAGCCACAGGTGACTGACACCAGTCACTTTTGTTGGACTGTTTTTCTACCACTGATTAAACGTTCAATTAAGATGCAAGTTGTCATAATTGTTATGATGCCAGTGATTTCATAGAACTAGTGGAACTTTAATCAAAAAATAAAACTTTGAAGCAAATGAACAGACTTTAACGTGAGTGAATCAAGATATATTATCATTTGTGAAATTTGAGATTTTTTTTTTACACGTCATAACAGCTTAAGAAATTAACACAATGAAATAAAAACATTGCAAAATTGCTTTATGGAACCACGCTGATCTATGTTATGAAATATGAAAAAAGGCCGGCAGAAACTCATTTTATTGTGAAAGGGCAGTGTCACGCGCTATGACAGGAAGAGCCTTTGAGCCGCTTACATTTGCAGCATTTTGGCAGCTTCTCATATGAGCTCCTTTTAGTATTTTTTTCTTTCTTCCTTTTACATTTTTTACTGGATGTGTGAATTCAAGCCTCCCAGCGCCACCGGACACTTTCCTCCAGTGATTTTAAACGTGGTAACATTGAGCCGATCACTCCGACGGGAAGTTAGCTAGCACACACCGGGGGAGAGGAGCTAGGAACACCTACCATGAGGTCCACTCCGCGGTAATAAAAACTCACCAACTTTGCAACTGGGCAGCCAGCTAACGTGTGAACATTAATGCTCCTTTTCCACACCCGGACAGAATGTCTTCCGTACGTCGGTGTTTTCTCTCCGGCGCCGTTTATAGCTTTACAAAACAGACGTGTTCTGCCCAGGTGATGCGATTCGACCAAAGTGCAACTCGGCAGCGGATCACGGCTCTCAGTCTCCTGGCAGGTGGACACAGAGTCGTGACACAGAGAACATTGTTCGCTTCTGCCATGGCTCAAAAGTCTGGAACGCACGGTTCAACACACCAGCCGAGGTTCCACTCAAATGTTTGCGAATCCAAGGCAGCTAGAGTCAAGAGAGTGTCTATAGAAGGAAACATTGGTGAGTATCTGTACAAAACTTCAAAATAAAAGATCCAGGTTAGTTGTAGTTGTGCCAAATGAATGACCTCCTGTTGGATTTCCTTCTCGAACGGCAGCTGTTGGAAAGTCGACTCTCGCAAAAATCCTCCAGTCGGCCTGTTCAGACTGGGAGGTGGTGGCTGAGCCGCTCGGCAAGTGGCAGAACATCGAGACCACGTCGTCCAAGGTCGGCCACAGCTCCTGACGCCTGGGCTGGACTTGCAGCAGCCAGAGGAGGCCAACCTGATCACCTCCGCCTCTTCATGCTGTCTTTGTCAGGGCTCAGACTCGCAGCCCGCCGCCACCATCAGCAACCTGTTGCAGATGATGTACCAGGACCCCCAGCGCTGGTCGTACACCTTTCAGACCCACTCCTGCATGAGCAGGCTGAGGACGCAGCTGCTGCCTCCTCCCGGCCACCTCCTCGACTCAGACGGTACACCTGTCCAGGTGTATGAGCGCTCAGTCTACAGTGACCGGTGAGAGAGAGCGCAGGTTGAGGCAGTGTTAGGGAATTCTAGGTTGCAAATGGCACCAATTGAGAAAAGCTGTGAATGTTTGATGTACAAGATGGGAAACTCTCTCGATAGTTTCTACTTCATTTGCTGCAGTTTGATTTTTCTTCTTTTTTTTCTTTTTTTTTTTTTCGCTTCAGGACTTGGTTAAAAGTGTTATAAGCACTTAAACATGAACAAAGTCTGACCTCATTGATTGCATCGACTCTCTTCTGTCTCCTGTCAGATACGTCTTTGCCCTGAACCTTTTTGAGCTGGACTCTATCAACTCTACAGAGTGGGCAATCTACCAGGACTGGCACTCCCTCCTGGTGGAGCACTTCGGACGGCGGCTCGAGCTGGATGGCATCGTCTACCTCCGAGCCCCACCGGAGGTGTGAGATTTTAGCTTGCATGAAAGAGATTCAATTCTTCCAGGGCAGTTTTCTTGCATTTGTGGTCACTGTTTCTTCTATAAAAGAAACAAATAATGACAATAATGATGAAAAATGTTGCGTTTCTGTTCAATCTCAGCTCTGTATGCAGCGTCTGCAGCACAGGGGAAGGCCGGAGGAGTTGGGAGTGGAACTGGACTATCTGGATAAGCTGCACAATCAACATGAGAAGTGGCTTGTCGAGAGGAGTACTGAGTGAGTCCCGGTGAAATCACGCCTGTGTCATTTCAAACCTTCTGGCTTTGAAGGCCTCAGTATTTCCACCGACTGCCGATGCGGATCGAAATGACACAACTTTTGTAACTTTTGCAAAATAAGACTCATTTATATCAGTGCCACTGTCAGTAAAACCCTCATCGTCATTTGTTCTAGATTTCTTTGCATATTTTTTTTGCTCAGGTATATGCAATATTTGTCACAGACGCACAGTTGTTTGAGGATTTCCCTGAAAAAAAAAACTGAAAACTATCCTCTCTTTATTTCCAGGTTACACTTTGAGAAGTTAAAAAATGTTCCAGTGTTGCAGCTGGATGCCAGTGTGGACTTTCAGAATGACCCGGACATACGGGAGCAGTTCATCCAAAAGGTACTTTCACACTTTAGGTAGCGGTCAGTGTGTGACCTTTGCTTGTGTTAGAGACGCCGCCTGGAAGCTGCTGTTCGGTGACTTTCCTGCTCTGCTGCGATTCTGACAGATGAGGAACTTTTTCGAGACGCTGTGAGAAGAACTAAGGACAACAAGAAGAAGGGATGAGAAAAGCTCCACCTCAGTCAGACACGTCAGAGTGGATGACAGTGAAAAATAATGCTGAAAGTCTTTTTGGCTAGATCCTACTCTTGACACGCAGTTGCTATGGAATGATCAGTCTGTGTAGAAATGAAATAGCTTTTTTTTTCATGTATGTACTCTGTAGCTTGTTTTGTTCACTAATAATTACTGTATAAACAAGAGTTGAACATTAGGTATTTTTAATGCATGTTACTCTTTTACACAGTCCTGACTGACAGTCTGAAGGGGCAAAGATAAACACTTATTATATGTACTGTATTTCTCTTTCAAGTTCTCTGTATCACATGTTTGAAAAATAAAGATATGTTTTTTAAACATTTTTGGGATTCTTTTTTTCCAATTGTTATTTTAAATGGTAAATAGACTGCACTTACACAGTGGGGATTGAAAGTTTGGGCACCCCAGGTAAAAACTTGTATTAATGTGCATAAAGAAGCCATGGAGAGATGGAGAAATTTCCAAAACGCATATAATTACAGATGAGACATTCTTATAATATGTCAGAAACAGTTAGATTTTATTTCTATCATTTACACTTTCAAAATAACAGAAAACAAAATACCTGGTCTTTCCAGACGATGATTGTGAACAATCCATGACACTGTCAGGTCTCAGCTTTACAAAGTCTTATAAACTCAGTTGCCCAAACTTTTGCAGACGCCATTATTTTGTTTTCTGTGATTTTGAAAGTGTAAATGATGGAAATAGAATCTATTTTTTTTTTTTACATTTAATGTCTCATCTGTAATTTGATGCCTTTTGGAGATTTTTCCATCTTGCCTTGGCTTCTTTATGCACATTAATACAAATTTTGACCTGGGGTGCCCAAACTTTCCATCCCCACTGTATAGCACTTTTCCAGCACCTTCACCGTACCCCCAAAGTGCTTTACATTGGCCTCTCATTCACCCACACCAATTTTAAGTTAAACAAACAAGAAAACAGTCAGTGAAATTGATCAATTTGTCTTGATTTTAGTTTGTCCTATGTGTTAAAAATGGTATTGTACTGTATCTTCTGGTTAGTGCTGAAGGCTGAGAAACATTCAAAAGTTAAATTTGTTAATCTTCTTCTTCTTCTTCTTCTTCTTCTTCTTCTTCTTCTTCTTCTTCTTCTTCTTCTTCTTATTAGGCTCCTGAATGACAATAACAGCAAAGGCAGTGTGGCAGGATAATGACCTTGGCTAAATGTTATCTCCCTCCCTCCCTCCCTCCCTCCCTCACTCTCTCTCTCTCTCCCTCCCAGCCCCTGTGATGTGCTCTGGTGATCAGAGGGGCTGGTCACATGCCTGGAGATGGTCAGGGGTCATCAAAGGGCAGCTGTCCTCTATAAATGCGGCCAGGCTGCAGCTCCGTCTGTTCACAGCATCATTTGAGCTGCAGGAGGAAGGAAGGAGAAGAAGAAGAAGAAGAAGAAGCTCTCTCTTTGGCCCTCTTCCCTCTCAACAGAGTGCCACCTACTGAAGATGGGAGCGACTCTGCTGCTGTGCTCTCTTCTCCTGTGCACAGCATCTCTTGCCGCGTCCACAATGGGCGCCCGCGGTGGGCAGCGGGTGGGAACCGGGGCCGGCATGGCCCTCAGGAACGCCTCAGTGAGTGTGCGGGGCCAGTACCCGCTGTACATGCTGCAGCTGTACCGCTCCCTCAGGGCGGCCGAGAACGCCGAGCACGCCAACGCCTTCACCGACAGCCCATCGTGGCACAGCTCCGACTCGGTTCTCAGTCTCACAGCCACAGGTGAGTCCGTTTTGTTTGGCTGGTTTTTGCTTTTTACTTGTATTTAAGTATTTTTTAACACTTATCTAGATATGTAAATAATTTGTATATGTATATATATGTGTGTGTATATATCTATAGGTATAATTTACTTTTGATTCACTCTGCACTCTTTCTAATACTTCTCTTTGCAGCGTACATGCTGCTATAACTATGCAAATTTCCCCCAATGTGGGATAAATGAAGGCATTCTTATTCTCTTCCTGTCCTGGAGTTCCAGAGCTTGTTGCAGTTTCAGCTCTGCTCCCTGCAGATACTCTTCAGCCCCTCCTGCATGATTTGTCCCATCAGACCCCTCCCCGTTTCGTTTTTTTTTTTTTTTTTTTTTTTTTTTAGGTTGGTTGGTTGGTTGGTTTTTACAACCCTACAAGTGTTAAAATGCTTATTCGCCTTTAAAGACTTTTCTCTGTTTTATGTGCCAGGGTGTGTATATTAGCCCTCAGACGGCCCTGCACAGGGGGGCACAATACACATCCTGTCCTGTTCAACCTCCCAGTTGACTGTTTGGACATTTGTCCAGAGCATCCTGCTCGTCCACACATCCTGCCCAGGAGCTTTGTTGTGACTTCATTATTTAAACGTTTTGTTGCATTTTTTTGTTTGTCTTTTTTAAATATCTTTTTAAGCTCCTTTAGCTGGAGACTGCTGCACCCTCAGTGCAAGAAGGGGCTGCTACCGCAGGTCATTCCTGCCTGCAGCCATCGTGCTGTATAACTGCACTCAATAATACATTTTGCAGCCACTTACATATCATAAAGGTGCAATAAAACACTTATTTAGATCCAATATTATGTAAATAATTTGTATATAATCCATACAGTTGTAAATGTTTGTTTTTTCCTTTCTTACTGTATAAATATTTTTTTATTTTCTTTCTTTATTTCAGACAATTTTTTCTTCTCTCTTTGCGCTGCATGCTGCTGCATTTATGCAAATCTCCCCAGTGTGGGATAGATGAAGTCATTCTATTGTATTGTATTTCTAGGCTGCCATCAAGCGGGCAACAGATGGACGCTCACGTTTGACATGTCGTCCGTCTCGGCCGGTGAGCTGCTGCAGCTGGCGGAGCTCCGGATCAGACTTCCTGCCTTCTCCAGCTCCAAGCAGGCAGTGGTGGAGGTGTACCACTCCAGGCGGCACCAGCGGAGCTGCGACCCCGGCGGGACGTCGTCGTGGTCGTGCCGGGACCAGCGGCTGCTCCTGGGGAGCTTCAGCGCGACGCCCGACAGCTCCGAGTCCCAGTCCGGGTGGAAGGTTTTCAACATGACGACTCTGTTGAAGTCGTGGCTCCACCGGCGGGGCTCCGCCCTGGAGGAGCCCGACCCGGAGCAGGGCAGCGGCGCCGGGGCCGCGGGGGCTGAGTCCCTCTTCGGCGCCCTGGAGAAACGGCGTCACCCCACCGCCGACCGGGTCATGGTGGTCGTCTTCTCCAAAGTCACCCGGCCCGGCCACGGGGACGCGGCGCTCAGTCTCATGCACGCCGTGGAGACGTCGAAGTACGCGGCCGCGGGGGTCACCGGGGTCACCGGGGTCACCGGCGGCAGCGGCGGCGATGCTCAGAGCCGCCGCCAAAAGAGGAATCGGATGGACAGAATCAGGGCGGCAGAGGACGTCCCCTCGCCGACCGTCTCCGCTGCCCCCGCGGCCGACCCCACCGGACCCACCGCACCCCCCGGACCCACCGGACCCCCCGGACCGCTCTGCCGCAGGGTGGACATGTGGGTGGACTTTGAGCAGATCGGCTGGGACGAGTGGATCATCCACCCGAAGCGCTACAACGCGTACCGCTGCGAGGGCCAGTGTCCGACCCCACTGGACGAGACCTTCAGCCCCACCAACCACGCTTACATGCAGGTACGACGTCACGACGGCGCCCCCGCCTTTGGGTTTGTCCGCTCACAGCACGGCCTGCGTGTACAGTTTGTCCCTTGCTGGTGCAATTCTTCATTTTCTTTTCTTCTCCTTGTTTTTCCTCCACCCTAATTTCCACAGAGCCTTTTGCGGCATCACCACCCGCACAGAGGCTCCTGCCCGTCGTGCGTGCCCACCCGCCTCAGCCCTCTGTCCATGCTCTACTTTGAAAGAGATGATCTGGCCCTGCGGCACCACGAGGACATGGTGGTGGAGGAGTGTGGCTGTCACTGACCTGGCCGACCTCACTGACCTCACCGACGCTGCTGGAGCAGCTGCAGTCGGAACATCTCACGACAAGGCAGTTTTGACAGAGCACATTTCAGTCAAGGTGCAAATTAATCTCTGTCAGAGCGAGACGATGGAAATCTCATCTATTTATTGTGATGTATATTTTTTTGTACATAAAATGTAATAAATATATTAAACCTTTTATTTTCACACTACTTTGGTTGCTTTCATGCATTTTATTCTCCAGTTTTTCAACGCGTTTACATGGCGCTGCTTAACATCCAGCGTTTGAATTTTAATTTTAAAGGTCATATATATAAAATACTCACATCAATATCTGTCAGTAAATGAGGCCTTTTTTTTCCTGAAAATGAAGGGTCCCATTAAGGATTCTAGGGGAGTAGTCTTTCACGATTAACTACGTCAGAAAAGTAAGAAGTTCTCTTGGAACAGTATACAACAGTAACAATAACAATATTTAGCCCTCTGTTTTGCCCCCTGCTGTAAAAATGTTCAGACTCTGCCTCCTGATGTAAAACTGATGCTTTGTCAGAGACTCCAACAAACAAAAACAAGGCAGGTGTGAGGTCATTTAGAAAGGTAGACCAAGCACCAAAATAGTCCCCCAGAACTGAAAAGAAATCTCTCTTTTTTACACACTGTGAAAAGCAAGCAAAAGAAGTAAAATACAGGCTTTTTTTTTTCATTTCCGGAGCATAAAGACAAAATATCCTACACGTTACAGTGTTATCATCATTATTAGAATTCAGAAACATCATTCAAATCAATTTGCATAATAAGGTAAATATCCATCTGACCAGTGTTGTTGGGATTCCTCCATAAAAGTAATCCAACTACTGATTACTGATTACTCCTTAAAATGAATCTAATTCCTTCTTTAACTACTTTGTTTCATAAGTAATCAATTGCTTATTATTATTAATCACTTTAGTTAACAAAAAAAAGATAAAGTCACAGTTGCTCAGTGCTTTGGAATGAACTTCATTAAAGTGCCAGCTACAGCCTGCTAGCAGATACTCATCCAGCAGGTCTTAATGCTACGTGGCGTCAATGAGTTTGTGACAGGTCGTGTCTTTGACTCGCTTCAGCTCAATACACATCGGAGGGCCGATCAGAGCGACACGCACATCGTCACATCGGGCCATTAGTGCGCTCTGTGTCCAGGCTCTCTGTCTTTTGTCCCTGCTGATTGGGATCAAACAGGCTTTGCCGAGTGAAGCCGCACAAGATGTGTAGTGGAGTTTGTGGAGGGGTGGAAGGGAGGGCACAGCAGTAGCATTTGCTTGCTTTTGGAGGGGCGGGGGAGGTGGATGGATGGGGGGGGGGGGGTGGGGGGTGTGGGGTCAGGAAACAAAGGTGACGGGGGAGATTTTGACCTCAGACAGACAGACAGACAGACCGAGAGCGAAGGAGGGAGAGAGAGAGAGAGGGAGGGAATGGAGGGGGAGTGGCTGTCTGGCCGCTGGAGCTACTGTAGAGGAAGGACAAGGTGGACTGGAAACCAGCCCGCTGAAACTATTCAATCCACATTCCCACCGCCGACACCAGGCCAGGAAAACTCTCAGAGAGTCGGCCAGCTTCCCAAGCCGACCGCGTTTTGCGTGTTAGATGTGCGGGGAGGGAATCGTCCTCCAGCCAGCCAGCGAGCAAATATATCAAGTGTGGAGTATCTTGGGTCCCATGAAGACACAAACAGGGGAAGTGACAGACGTCACCACCTCGGATGTCACGCGTCACTTCTCACACAGCTGCTGCCTCCTGAACAAACCTCTCAGTTTGTCACTCACTGACAAACACAACGGAGCGGAATGAAGAGTGCTTTAAGCGTTTTAATCATGACGTCTGCAGTATTGCCACCATGAATGCAAAACAGCCCTAAGTCTTGACTCAGCTGTATATATATATATATATATATATATATATATATATATATATATATATATATATATATATATATATATATATATGTATATATATATATATATATATATATATATATATATATACATATATATATATATGTATACATATATATGTATATATATATATATATATATATATATATACATACATATATGTATAGATGTATAGTATTTTGTAAAAAGTACATGCTGCATTGCAAGATTGTAAGGAAATTCAGATTGGTATTGAGACTATGGAGAATATTTCTGAATATTGACAGGTATTTTGCACACTGGTAGTATAGCTCAGCAGAAGGCAGGATTTGCATGATTAAAAGATATTTCCATTTGGCCAAGTCTGTGCTCTCATTGATTTGAGAAATTCACTTTTTGGCACCATTTAAAATGTTAGTATTGGAGATGTAATGAACAATTAACATCCTGTTAAAATGGATATAAAGATGGAGTGATGATAATCTGTCTTTCAACGTCACAGTTAATTCTCCCAGTGCCAACCCTGGAAAGCCGACCCTTCCCAGGGGTTCCCCCTCAGCCTTGTACAGTCGTATATTGACCTCTCTTCTAACAGCCCACCAGCTGAGGTTATCAGCAAGCTCGGGGAGGAATTCCTCTGATATAAACCTGCGGCCAGTCATGCAGGCAAAGGAAGTGGTGAAGTCTGTTAAGCAACATGTCACCATCAAGATGAGCCATGTCAAGATGTGTATTAGCACTCTGCTTTGCTCAAATTCAAAATCATTGTGAAAATAACTCTGCAGTGGGTATCAGATTTCCCTCCCACCCATCACTACCTCTCAATTTAACCGCAAAGCAAGGAGAAGTCAGCCAATCACAACCTTTCAAAATCTAGTTGTCACTTAGCTGCCAACTTGCACTGCCATATTTCTGAGCAGCCATTCTGGACAATCCAGCTGACAATGCGTTTCGTATTTAGGGTGAACGGCGGCCTCAAATAAACCAACGAAGAAGAGAGTGGACGAGGCATCCAGGTTAAAGTGGGCAGGCTCCGGTAGTTCCCTGGTCAGCTTGGGAGAGGGAAGGTGAGCGACAGAGTGCTGCAATGTAAAATCTTGATGTCGCTGCTTCTTCTCAAAAATCTTGAAATATTTCACTCTTCACCTTTAAATGGTGAGAAAAAGGAATGCCAACACACACACACCAAGCCCGCGCCCACGCCGCACGCACGCACGCACGCACGCACGCACTAACACCAACACCCAAGTGGTTACCGGCCGGGCCCTTCCTGTGTGAAGTTTGCATGTTCTCCCTGTGTCTGCGTGGGTTCTCTCTTGGACTTTGGCTAAATGATGACAAGTACATGTCAATTTAGTTAGCAAAGCTAGCTAGTTATAAACCCACTCCTACTTAATTTCTGCACAGAACATGTGCTCACTATTTATATATATATATATATATATACAATAGATTCTATTCCTATATCCTGCTCTTTCTATTGAAAAGTAAGATTGAGGGTCGTCACAGCAGGTGAGGAGAAAATAATTTAAGTCCTTACAATGTCGCCATTAATACTGGTTGAGAGAACATAATTTTAGCATGAAAAGGGTGTTATGGTTAAATTCTAATACAACTGTATTCCTAATTCTATTTCAAAATGTTGCTTTCCACTTTGTTTTTTCTCTTTTTTTAAAGTCTTTATTGGCACAATAGACAGAGCAGGGTGAGAGAGGAGACAAGGGTTTGGGTGCTTCCCTTAGGTGAGAGGCACAGCTATGTAGGGCTGGGTATCGAGTTCAATACTTTTTTCCATACCTTAAAATGTCAATACCAGTGGAGTTAACCTTGCGTCAGTCAGCCAATGAGCATGTAGAAGTGAGCCATCAAGCAAATGTTTGCGTCAGAAGAGAAAGACCTGTTAAATAGGAGTGGCTGCGTGACTCCAACCAATCGCTTTGTGGCATATCTAATACCAAACATCAATATGCAATTAATCAATGCCTTTTCACTCCCATTTAACTTTGGCCTGGTGTTTTCATTCCCTGGGAAGGTGTGTGTACTGTGCTTGGGGCTGTGTGGATGTTTGGAGAGACGTGTGCGAGTCCCTTTGTTGCCGTGAATTCGGGAGACAGAAATAAAATATTCCGTCAGAGATTCAACTTCTGGTGTTTGAGGTGTGCACCGACTTTGTAATACCTGGCGATCTATCGCGCGGTCAGGTCACTAGAGCGCAATTTGCTGACGCCATAGGTTTTGCACCTGCATATCATTAGCGCAAAAACCTTTGTGGATACGATGCAGAGGTGGCGGAGATTACGGCCGCACAGTCGCCGCAACTTACCGCTGCGCTCCATTCTTTGTGGATCTGGCCCTAGCACTTTGACTCAGTCAGTAAAATTACAATATAATTGAACTCTAACCCAAAAATAAAACACTTATTTAAAAAAAAAAATAAAACCTCCTACTTAACAAACAAGACAAAACCAGAGAGATGTTTGCTTAAATTGTGTTTTATAAATCGTCTTCAAAATTTATCAACAACAATCTCTTGTTGAAAATGAGAAAAAGCACCAAATCAAATGGGATCTTGTACATTCCAAGGCAGTATCTTAAGACAGGCTTCGGGAACAGTGTGAAAATAAATGCACATCATCAGGAATGGTCTTTAAATTTAGCTTAGTTCATCGACTCCGTTCCAAACTGAGCCTCTTGGTTTTGCAGTTCACACTGATGACGGTTTGTTGGTTGCGTCGAAGCCACAACACTTGAAGCCACAACTAAAAGGCACATTTTGCGTCTTTCATTTGCTTGAATGGACACAGGCAGGCAGATTGGGTTTGGTTACAGGCCTGTTGTGGGCAAAACAAATCAATATGACAGAACTGCAGTCATATGAAGGACAGACAGGCGTTTGGACAGTGAGGCCGTGGAGATGCTCAGAGAGGATCTGCAAGCCTCCGCTGGGAGGTGGACAGGAAAAGAAGGCGCTCCTCAGTGAACAGCATCTCCTGGGGGGAGGCTGACATCATCACACTGTCTAGATGTCCATCTCAAACTGGGAGTCGTCGACTGCAATTCAAACACAGAGGCAAAAAGCTGAAAACCGATATTGGCAACATACAACTTTTTTTTTTTTATCTGACAATACTTATTTTACACTCAAATAAATAATGAAGACCTGGCACAACATCAGTGGCTGAAATATTAAAAGTGACAATACAATCAGATCTTCACATGTTGGGCTTCGAGTACTGTAGATACAAATGATAAATCTAACTGTGCACAATGATTAATGCCACCTATTCAGTTTTCAAAATGCAACCATCCAACCCTTAAAAACCCAAATAAATTAAAAAATCTTGGAGGAAAATGCACAATTCTGTTCATGTAAGAGCAAAGAATTTCTAATACTAATAATACTAATAATTCATTCATTCATCTTCTATACCCGCTTATTCCAATTCAGGGTCACGGGGGTCTGCTGGAGCCTATCCCAGCTGTCTTAGGGCGAAGGCAGGGTGACACCCTGGACAAGTCGCCAGATCATCTCAGGGCCACATAGAGACAAACAACCATTCACACTCACATGCACACCTACGGACAATTTAGAATATTCAATTGACCTAACATGCATGTTTTTGGAGTGTGGGAGGAAGCCGGAGAACCCGGAGAGAACCCACGCAGACACAGGGAGAACATGCAAACTCCACACAGAAAGGTCCCAGGTCCGGGCCCCGGAATCGAACCCACGACCTTCTTGCTGTGAGGCGGCAGCGCTAACCACTGCGCCACCGTGTCGCCCCCAATACTACTAATAATAATAATAATAATGAAACTTTATTTGGACAGCGCTAAATCACAACAAAGTGCGTTTCAAAGCGCTTGATACAATCAGAGAGAACCAACCAGGCCCTAACAGCAAACACAGACAGTATCTTGTGTGTGTGTGTGTGTGTGTGTGTGTGTGTGTGTGGTTCTTCCCGTTGTGTTCCCATGCGGCGTGAGCTCACCGTTGTCACTGTTGGCAGGTGCAGCGACGCTCTTGCTGCTCAGGGCC
Source organism: Thamnaconus septentrionalis (assembly GCA_009823395.1). Classification (NCBI taxonomy): domain Eukaryota; kingdom Metazoa; phylum Chordata; class Actinopteri; order Tetraodontiformes; family Monacanthidae; genus Thamnaconus; species Thamnaconus septentrionalis. Next base: position 21,585,650 of record CM020507.1, read on the forward strand.
TCTCCGTTGGGGACGTCCTGGTCTGGGGGTGTGGTCACCCCGGGAATGGTGGGCAGGCCTCTGGGAGGAGTCTTGGTCACGGGTGAATTGCGACAGTCCAGCAGGAACTTGCGATCATAGATGATCCTGGTTCCTGTGGAGTGCAGACACATTGAAAGGAGAGGACGGCGGCGCAGTTTGGTGTGTGTGTGTGTGTGTGTGTGTGTGTGTGTGTGTGGAGGGGGGTATTCAAAATGATGGGTCTGCTCCTTTGACAAAACATAATCTACTGCAGCAGGTGCCATGTTTACAAATCCATTATTTTATGTATTCATCTGGAAAAGAGCTAGAAAGTGAAACTTGAAAAGTATCTGGATGGACCTTCTGTCTATGATATTCCAGACAGATCATCAACTTTCCTCATAACGTTGTGAGCCAGGCAGCAAACGCTGCAGTGTTAAACTACATTCTTAGCAAAGCAAGACTTCAGGGTAAAGTTAAACTGCTTTCGTTACTGGGAGAAGTCTCCAGTGCTTTTATGTCTTCTTCCTCTTTTTCACATGAACGTGACTTTCAGTTCTGATAAAACTCTTTAGCAGTCCTTATCACAACCCCCCTCACGTTATTAGCAAGCCAACACTTAGACTGAGATGCTGCTAACGCTCAAAAAATGCTGAGCGGTTTTCCAGCTCTAAAAATCTTTTCTGTGGACATACAGTATGTCCTTATGAGTTCCTATCCAGAATTGAATACTACGTTTTAGGCAAACTAGGCAAAATTTTTTTTTTTTATTTTTTTATTCTATTATGTATTATAGCCTCTAAAATATTTTCATACCTTTTAATTTTTCCATTCACGAATCATTTCATGAGCGGCTTGTTTTGTGTTGTGTGTGTGTGTTTTTTAATTGCTTTATAAATAAAGCTTATTGGTATCGGTGGGAGGCGGTGTGTGCACTGAAATCTATGAACTGCAACACTTTCCCCTTGGGCTGTAGGAAATAACATTTTTCATCACAAAGAGGCGTCATACTCAACAGTGGACGCTAGGCGTCGCTGACGTTAAATCAGCTGATAAACCCTGAAAAACAAAACATGCCACAAAACTCAGTCGCATACGTTGCATTTTACTAGCTGCAAGTGCACAGACACGAACCGAGCCGCCTCATTGTCGGTCGATAAACGGTCCATTCCACCCCGTGTCTTAGCACCAAGCCACTGCTAGCCAGCTCGCGTTAGAAGCTAGCTTCAACGCTGCTGCCTGCCTGCCTGCCTGCCTGCCTGCAAGGCTAGCTAGCTAGCTAGCTAACAACTGGTTCTGCGCACGAGTGCCTGACGGCCAGCGACCTCATGGCGCTTGCCTGAGCGGAGCGTACCAATGCTGCAGTGGAAAGCGGCGTGAACCACTAAAGCATTCACGAACACGTTGCTGCTCCTCGGCCTCGCTGCGAGGTCGTGGAGGAACTGACAGCCTCTACTTACCGCCCGGGGTGGTGCTGAACAGGGTCCCTCCGGGGGTTACCGAGTAGTCCAGGGGCATGAGCGCCGCGTCGCTGACGGTCACCCTCCGTGTGGCCGGAATGGCTTTGGCAGTGGTCTTCTGGTAGTCAGTGGACATCTTCAACTATCTGCTTGTGACTCGATAACATCAATTTAGAAATAAAAATGAACACTGCCGGGTTGACAACGCAACAGAACCAGGCGGCGCTCCTATCGGGAGGAAGAAGACAAAAAAAAAAAAAAAAAGGCTACTTGCGGATAAATAAATAGCTCTACTTCATGAGTGCAAATGTAGAAAAAATAAGGTAGTATGGAAATAATAGGTCACATCACACACACGCACACACAAGATGTGAGCAGGTTCTTTGCAGAAAGGACCTGAGCACGCGCTCCTCCAGCCAGCCACACTCACTCGACATGCAAACAAAACAACAGGCAGCAGCAGCAGCAGCAGCAGCGGAGCACGTTCCAGACACAAGGTTCACAATGGTGCTCCACCGCCCTCAACTGGCCATAGAATGCCACTGCATCTTAGTTTTGCACGTAAATATTGTTTCCATCTGCGGATTTTTTCTTTCTTTCTTTCTTTCTTTTTTTCTTTTGATCAGCTTTGTGCGAGTGATTAACTTGGCAACATCTCCTCATTGTTTTATATTTAACTGCCATAATGTTTTTATTATTATTATTATTATTATTATTATTATTATTATTATTATTATTATTATTATTATTATTATTATCTTTTTGTTTACAGCTTCACAGGGAAATGCTCACTTTTAGCTTCCTGATTATAAGAAGAGTGGGAAAGCAACACTTGGCTCAGCTAGTGGTCTGTCATGCCTTCTTGGATTCCCTCTCTCTCTCTCTCTCTCTCTCTCTCTCCAAGGGCGGGTCTCAGGTGCAGGCAGCATCTGATGCTGTTCATCCTCATCAACCCTCCGCTTTAAAACCCCGGCTCTCCAGCCCCACCGTTGCAGTTATCTCAGCGCTAACTGATGTCAGGCGGCACCAAAAAGCTGCCCGTGCACGCTCCCTGTCTGACTTTAGCAACTGATCCGTTGGCCTCTCACCTCAGGGAAACGCTCTTGCACTGCGTGCTGCCTCCCTGGACCCGCTCCTGCTGCAGTTTTTCACTCGGCCACCTCGGCCTACTCGCTCCTCTCCTGGCCTCAGTCTCCCGGCTTCCGCTCCGCTTCATCTACTGACCGCGACAAAATAAATGGCCAGAAGTCTGCTCCCTCTCTGACCCTGTGGCCTGGTCCAACCTTTCCCCCACCTGACTGCCACGGAGTCACTAACTCTGGGAGAGTCTTGCACTGTAACATTAAAACGGGCTGAACAACAGGCCTGGACCGGTTGTTCGTATTTAAAGTGCAACATGATGAATTCTTCTGCAAGATCGTGAGGAGTTGGACACATTTCTGCGTGATCCCACAAATGCGTAGAGACAGAGACATTTCGTTTCTTTATTAATTTTGTAAATGTTGAGCTGGTGTACAGAGTAAATTTGTCAGTAGATGTCCCCAGATTTGATTGGATTAAAAGGCTTTTACATTTATATTTTAAGTTCACGTTTGACTCTCCATAACAATAAAAAAATGCAAATGAACCAACAAACCAACGAAAGAAAAAAGGTTAAAATCCCCACAAGACCCCCCATTCATCCCCAGGTTGCAGGCTTTACCAGAACTCAACAGTCTCTTGGTAGCTACAGCTGCATGATGCTTAAAGTACATCCATAACATAACTAGAATCCCATTTGACAAGTAAGGGTGCATAGCATTCTAAGTAAATATATATATTTATATATTTCATATATATATATAGCCTTTTTTTTTTTACGTTAAAAACATTTTCTGTGCATGTGCGCAGTTGCATTCCTTATTATTGAGTAATATGCTATTGCGTAAATGTCTTCAATCCATTCTAAAGGAATATACATGTGTTCTCTAGTTTTTGCAACAGTTAATATTTTTGCATGAACTCGGTACATCACGGCATCATCTCAGCCAACCCTCCGTCAATGCAGGGCTGACATGCTCTGATGTCACCGCTCCTCCCTCCCTCCACCCTCCCCCCTCCCTCCCTCCGCCCGCTCTGCACTCCTCCTTTCAAGCCACGCTCGGACCGTGAGAGAGCCTCAGAACCGGCTCGCCCTTGCTGTTTGGTAAGAGGGGAGAGGCCGGAGATTTTAGGGGTAGGTTGTGTTGAGGAAAAAAAAAATGCTTGTCATCTTGAACGACTAGCCGCCGCCAGAGCCACCGTTGCCCCAATCCCACACCCCCCCGAACCCGAACCCGAACCCGCCCCACCCTCCCAACCCTGACATCGGCAGTGGATAATTAAGTGTCCTACCTGCTTCATAAATAGACCCAACCATAATGATGAGCCCTTAGAAGAGCGCGCCGTCTGCTAAAGCAAAAGTGGAACTGTACACGTGTACACTTTCTGTGTGGCTTTCAATGACATCAGACCTAAGGTGGGTGAGAAAAAGGGAAGTATTCCTAAAGTGTCCAAAAGCTTGAGGTTTGAGGCTTCCCTCTTCAAACCCTCCTCCATAAATTCTTTTTTTTTTTTTTTTTTTTTATTGTAGGTTGGTAAATAATGTTAATGTGCAACAGCAGATATTGACTTGAAATAACAGCGTGAATACAAGTATCATCTACTAAAGTACGGATACAACACAGATGACTACTTTTATAACAAGACTTACAGTATACCAGGACCTTACATTCTTCATCTCTGGCTGCGAAGCCGTTCTAAATAAACATTTATTGATGGGGTGATTATTGCAACGTTTCTGTGACTTACATATTATTATTTTTTTTTCCCATAATAAAGCATTTTGTGTGGAACATAAGAGTCTAAAATAAAGCCATGTCAGTCACTGATATCACGAGAGATGGCACGCGTCTTGAGGTAAATCAACTTTAAAAAAATAATGTGAATCAGAATTACACGCATGATCTGAGAGCCTTTTGCTCTCTGTCCTCCGGCAACGTTGTCTCCTGTCACATTATCACAACTTCACTGGGTCCTAGAATCCAGGACTGAAAAGATGAATAATGGAATCACTCGGCTTGCGAACGCACGCACGCACGCACCCACACACGTGCAACCGCACACAATCACGCACGTCGAGGTGCAAAAAGAATATCACTAAGGTCAAAACAGCGTGACTCCACAAGTCTACATTCCCCGATGAGTAACAGAGACGGTAGACAGGAGGAATGGCTGGTATAAAGTACCAACGCTTGCACATTCCCAGTGTCGAACCTTTGTCTTGTTCTGATGGGCAAAATGACAAAATGTTGCGTGCTTAATGCGCTGACATCATTTTCTGAGAGGAGTAGCTGTGATGAAACCGACGGGTAAAAAAGGCCGATCGCGGGAAGAACGTGGACTGTGACCCTTGAACACCCTCCGTCCGTCGTCAACACGCTCGCGCCACTGCAATGCGCACACAAACACGACACAACCAAGACAATCAACCCCCTTTTTTTCCTCTTTTCGTCCGCAGTTATTGCTTTGCCTGAAGTGCAGCTTAGGACTGGGAACTAAGGCGAAATCAAAAGCCGTGAAATGAGGGAGACAGGCAGTTGTGGGAAGGGCCGCGCTCACAGTTGCGGGTCAGGATTACAGTTTCTCATCACAGTGATTGGTGACTGACTGCCGTATTTGCTACACTCTTCTTTTTAAAAAAAGAAAAAAAGAAAAAAACTACCAAGGAGGCAAACATTAAACAGTAAAAGCTCAACGCGCTCTTTAACCCGACAGCGGGTTGGTTGCGTTCCCATTGAACCCAGTTGGACCAGTGCTACATTATTCCCAGCATCTCAGCTACTTTGTCCTCTTCGCCTGACATCTTCCCAGTGGTGGGGGTGGTGGTGGTGGTGGCGTGACGCTCGGCGTCGTCGTCTTAACTGCATGATGAGGTCAATCGGGTGGATGCTGACGGTGGGATCCTGCCGCCCCCTCTAGTGGAGGCGGGCGGGACTGCTACATCTACTCTGAGAGGCGAGGGGCTGGAAGAGGTAGGGGGCCAAACGTGTTGTGGCGACTGGCGTCGGGCCTTTTGGCTCTGGTTTGACGTAACACACAGCACACAGGGGACACGCAACACACTGGGGACACACGGGGGGAGGGGGGCGGGGGGGGGACTGTGTGCGTGTGTGTGTGTGTGTGTGTGTGTGTGTGTGTGTGTGTGTGTGGGGGGTCCTGGCAAGGGCCGAGGTGTGGATTCATCCGTCGACTGCATTTGTGTCTCCGTCACCTTCTCCACAAGGCAAACAGCTCCCAAACGAGAATAGGCATTTAAGAAAACAACACACACAAAAAAAAAGCGGCTTCACCCCCCCCCCCCCCGCCGTTCCCATCTCCCTCCCCTGCACACAAGAACCACCCAGTGGTGACAGGTTTGCAGTTTCCCCTCCCTCGGCTATGTGACGCGTCAGGAACAGAAGGCAAAGAGCAACAAAGGAAAGGAACAAACAATGTGACGCACAAAAACCCAAACAGACAGGAAGAGCCACACAACACCTGTATGTCATTGTACCCACACAGACTTCAAGATAGATAGAACAATATATAGATATAGATATAGATAGATATTTTTTTAGGCTCAGATCTAACGAACTGGGGTGGGGTGGGGGGGGAAAAAAAGAAAAGAGAAACAGGAAGTGTGGAACCGTGATGGAAGAGCAGCATCAGTGGCGTTGCGGGATGGAACGGCAGGACCATAAGACCACACATGTAACACACAGTCACGCAGAGCAGTTTTTAGTGAAGACAATAATCTGTACAACACCGATTCACCTTTGGGCGGTGGAAGTGGCTTCGACTGGACTTTGTGAGCACTGGGGGGCGACGGTGAGGCTCGTCTCAGAGCTGGAAGAGTGTGTCGGGGGTCAGAGGGAGGGAGGGGGGGGGGGGTCCTGTTGCCTAGAGATAAAGTAATCCTCAGTGTTTCCGGAGTCTCCCGCCGGGTTCGACTCCATTAGCTCCGCCCACCCGACCCCGATTCACGCGCAAACCCCCTGCCGGGGTCAGGGTACGGGTGTGACACCACACAAACGCATGCATGCCTGTCCATCACAGCATAGCCCCCCCCACCCCCCGATCCCACCCTCATTCATCCCATGTATTTCCCCTCAGTATTTGTATTTAAAGACAGGCCATGCTGCAGCAGTCACTCATGCTGATACAGATAAACAGGAAGCACGTTTTGGTTGCTAGGTTGTTGTTTTTTTGTCGTTTGTTCGTGTTTGGTTTTTGTTTTATATGAAATCATGCTTCTAGCCTACTAGTAGATGTATCGCCCCCGACCCGTGGTTTCTTTTTTTTTTTTAAAAAAAGGAAAAAGAAGAAAAGAAGTTGATAAAAACTACAAGTAGATCTGTATCATTCTTCCACGTCCACCCAGCTTGCGAGAGTGTCGGTGTCTGTTTCCATTCTCTGCCGTTTCGTCTGCCTCGCTCCTTGTGTTTGATCTCCCCCAGCCTCAGCCGCCGCTGCTGGTCATGTGTCCATGTAGGATGGTTTCGGTGAGGTGGTTGAATCCTGCGCGGGACTCTGTGGGAAGAGCGGAACAAGAGCTGATACGAGGCTGCCGTGTCACCACCGCGCAGAGGAAAGTACAGGAAACATGCTTTCTGATAGGAAGCGTATCATTTCATCACTACTGCTCATGTGAAAGCATGCCGGAAAAAAATGTTTAATGCTGGTACTACTTGGCTGGCAGTACGCTTTCTTGCCAGCAGGGGCGGCTAAGTCTTAACACAGGGCCTATAATTTGAACAACACAGGCTATTTATAAGCAAATTAGTTCTGCAGAAACATGAGCTTGAAATATCAGGCCAAAATATTACAAAGTAACACACACACACACACACACACACACACACACACACACACACACACACACACACACACACACTAAAAGGCTTTAGTTAGCACCTTGCTGCCATACAGCTGTGACCTTGAGGCAAGTTTTTTTTTAGCTTGATGTTCCTGCTGAGTGTGCAGCCATTCCTTCTGCATGTGTGTCACATGTGTCTACGGTGTTACTTGTGTTACAAAATGACATCACATTCTAAAGACGCTGATACATAGAAAATTAAATAGAAAATATATAGATTACAACACATTGTGCTGTGGCACAGCTTCAGTTTTATGAACTGGGTTGGCCAGATACTGTAACTCTATGTGGAGGCCACATAACATAAACATGTTTGTTCCTATGTTCTCATTTAACCTGTAGTTATTCTAACTATGGATTAGTGCTTTATTTTTTTTTTTTTATTTTTACATTTGTTCAGTTTAAGATTTGCGGTCAATTTTAGTTGTTGTTGTTGCTGTGCCGCCATTGACATTTCAAATGATTAGTACTGATTTCAAGGTACAATTGGATGCATTTAATCCAGGGGAAAGGATTAAATGGTCCAGACCAGTTGCCCTACCTGCGGAGACTCTGCAGCACTCTGTCTGCCTCACTGCTTAACTCTCCGCAGAGTGGCACATTTCACTATCTGAGCACCTTTCTTCACATCCACAGTATCGGGCTACGTCCAGGGGAGGGAGGGAAGGAGCGGCGGTTGGCAGGAGAGAGGGCAGCAAAGGAGAGGATGAAAGGATGACAGGGCGAAGGGGCAGAAGAAGGAGAAATCATGGGAATGTTAGTAAGAGAGGTTAGAATAAAGTGTGAATAAAATATGGCACGTGGGGGAGAGAGGAATGGGAGAGCAGAGGACGGGAATGTTGCCAAAGACGACCGACAGAGGAGGTGGAACAGGGTTGTAAGAGACAAATGATTACAGGAAGGGAAATTGGGGGATTGGGGGAGGGAAGGGAAGAAAAAAAAAAGTATGAATAAATAGAAAAGCAAGGACAAAAGTGATGGGAGGCAGTTGAAAAGACAGTTGAGGCCATCAGAAACATATACAGTGTCTGGGAATGGGAGCGTCGCTGCGTCAAATAATATTTAAGAGGGACTTTCTAAGTTTTATTCATATCTCAGTGGACACATAGAAAAGAAAAGCACGAAAACGGAAGATGTGAAAATATTCTGCATTGTCTTGAAAGTGCAAATTTGACTGCCGGTTAAATACTATTTGACCCAGAGCTGCAGGTTGGAGGGATACAGCACACAGGCACAGTTGTTGAAGGGCTAAAAGCTTTAATGAGAAAGGAAGAAAATAATGATAATAATGAGGACAGAGTTGGTCATTCAGATCAACTGACGGGGACAGAATGCAAGGAGCCACAATCAGCTCGTTCACTTATTACTGGGCCACAGAAAATAATGAACAGAAAAGGAAAGAGTGAAGTGATGACAGGCTGAGTGGTGAAGAGCGTGGCGGCGACTGGCGAGACAAGTGGACTCAGTGCAGCCTCTCGCATGCTGCTGCTGAATATGAATATGAATATGAATATGAATATGAATATGAAGATGAAGATGAAGATGAAGATGAGGGAATGATGTTACACAAGTTTGGCGATCCGGCCATCAACCGAACCCTCTTCGAACTCTACTTTCAAACTTGCTGGTGGTTTTTTTTTAAGAATCCAAGCCACCAACAGAAAACGATGCTGCCAGGAACGCACAACCAACCACAAAAACCCACAAATCGCACAAAAAAACCAAACCCCCTCCTCAGCTGGTCGGTCAAGCTGGAGCTCATGCAGGTTAAACTACTGGGGAGCTGTTCGGGAAAGTTCTTCTGAGGATTTAGGGGGAGGTCTAAGCCCGCCTGCGCCCCCTATCTAGCGGAGGTGGAGGTGGGGGTGGGGGTGGGGGTGGGTGGATCAGAAGCCCACCTTGCTGCCGTCTCGGCCCAGGACGGCGTAGCTCATGAACTGCTCGGCGTCGAGCTCCAGCTCGTTGGCGTCCTGCAGGGAGCCCTCGGCGCTCACCTCCTGAATGCCCTCCTCACCTGAGCCCTGGCCTCGCCGCACAACCTTGCGCACAATCTGTCACCGGAGGAGGGGTTGGTGGAGGGGTTGGCGGCGGCGGCGGTGGTGAAGGTAGGAGGAGGGGATGGGGAAAGGGGAGGCAGTGAAATAATCGTTTATGCCAAAAGAAAAAAAGAGAGAAAAAAAACATGCCGATGAACTTTACAATGATTATCGGTTTAAAGGTCCCACATTATAGACCTAGAAAATTCATCTTTATTGTTGATCTGGTGGGTCAGCTCGGCATGGAAGCAGCAGGTGTAGCCCTTTGTTTACAGCCTGCAGCAGTTGCCTTCAAGGGGAAGAAAAACCAAAAGCCCAAGACAGTGATGTCACTTTCAGCCCCTGGAGGTGTTGTCACCAACCCATGAAGGATTATTGCCATATTTCATTTTCTTAACACAACTATATATTTCTTCACAAACAAGAAAAATAAGTAAAGGTTGGGCTTTTCAAATATCTTGACAGAAGCAGATGGTTCTGTATTAAGTCAACTTTGTATATTATGGGACCTTTAACCATCAATCATTGTGTGGAGGGATGCTGAGTGAACCTTGTGGTGCTCACAGTTTGCGGCAACATAAAACTGAATGCCAAGTTTATGTTGCGCCATGAGAAGAAAAACAAAGGAAAGAAGAAAAACCTCCAGGTGACCGACCTTCTTCGTGATGATGTTTCCGTGTTCGTCTGTGAACTGTTCCTCGCTGACTTGCTCCCCAGGAACGTCCTCAACCTCGTCGCCCTGCAGACGGGGACACAAGTGTGCAGTGCACACAGCAGGGTCACGGACGGCACGGACAGAGCGGTGGAAGGGGGTGAAAGCTTCGAACGTTCTCCAATTCTCAATTCTATTTGTTGATGTGTCCTTTTGAAATCTGTCTGTATCATGACCTTGAGTGTCCTGAAAGGCACCTTTAAAGTTTATATAAAATGTATTATCATTATTATTATTGTTATTATTATTACTATTATTACTATCATTGTTATTATTATTATTGTTGTTATGAGGAAAAACAGACGGCAGAGGCAAACAGATGAGGTGAGGAGGTCACGGCGACTGCTGCAGTAGCACGTCAGCCCTCCAAGCTCAACAATATTTCCTGCGAGTTCAATAATTACAGCTCATCGGCGTTATGACAACAACTCATGTACCCCCTGCACTGCTATTTATACACCCACAGGCATTCCTGAGGCTGGGGTGGGGACGGGTGGGGGGGTCTGGCCGGGCCTGCAGACCGAGGTCAAACTGCAGAGTTGGGACTGAGTCGGCCGATACAGTCGGAAAAATAGAAGCGGCACGAGGTCCATGGGGTATTTAAAAGGAAGCGACGTGTTGCCCCGCCCACGAACACCTGAGTGGCCCGCCATGAGGTCAGCGACACAACTGAAGCAAACACATTGTCCCTGAGCAGAGTCTAATCGTGGACATGTTGTTTTTATTAAAGGTATTTCATTGTATTTCTGAATTTCTTTTCAATTCATGGGATCCTTCTTCTTCTCTGCACTGTATATGCTGCTGTAATTGTGCAAATTTCCCCAATGAGGGATCAATAAAGTCATTCCACTCTATCCTATTCGCTGCTGCTGCCGTGATCGCCACATCCAGCAGCGCTCGCAAACTCATGCACGAAGCCACACGACACACCGAAATCACACTCTGCTGGTGCACCCGCCGCAAAGAGAGAAAATCTCTCCCGCGTCCAGGTCTCCCGGGCCGGGGCGTGCGGGCTCGCTGTACCTTGAGGATGACCCTGCGGCGGACCACCCTGGTGGTGACGTTCTCCTCCTCGTCCGCGACGCCCTCGGCCTCGCCCAGCTCGTGGTCCAGCTGCTTGTGCACGTAGGTGAGCACGGAGCGCACCGAGCCGCTGGCGATGTGCAGCACGTTCTGGCAGCTGATGACCAGGAAGGCCAGCAGCACCAGGCTGAAGAGCAGCTCTGTCACCAGCGCCCACATGGCTCAGCTGCGGGTGAGTCCCAGCAGCGGCAGCAGAGCAGCAGAGCAGCAGCAGCAGCAGCTACGACCAGCCCAGCGCTCTCCTCCTCTTCCTCCGAGGTGACAGCTGCTCCTCCGTTACTGCTTCACTTCACGGGTTTATTTCCTGGGTTCTCTCTCACTTCACTGCCATCAGCTGCCCCACTGTGGCCCACTGCTGCTCCACCTCTCTTCTCCACTCCGTCCTTCCTTCCTTCCTGCTCCTGTCCCTTCACTGTCAGAGGAACCCACCACTCAGTGGGTTCCAACCTTGGGCAGCTGTGCCTGCCCTCTGACCATGTGATCTGTGGGCTTTAAATACCTCCTGGCTGCTCCACCGTGGCGGCGAGAACACAAAGGAAACACGTCCTCCGGCTTCCCGCTGGTGTGAACTACTGTTACGACTTGGCGGGACGATGATGTCACAGGTGCGCATAGCGAGGATGAAGCGAACCCCTCCCGAGTGCTGAAAGGAATCAATCACTTTCCACCCAAAAGCGCATTGGCAATATATCTCTGCAGGGACGGAGACAAGGCTTGTGTCCCTCTCACACACTGTCAGGGACACGGCTGCCCTTTGAGGGTGTGACTTGGCGCTGCAGTGTAGAAGACGGTTGACACATGGGGACGACTGGGCTCGGTCGGGGCTCATGTTACAGGAGCGGCTGCAGTGGCTGCTGGAGTCGCTATATTTGGCCAGACTCGATGCTCGAGGCCATCTTGGGCCTGCGGGGGGGCGTATGTGGTTGTGAGAGTGAGATTGTTTGCTTTGTATGTTGAAGGTCCAGTGTGTAGAATTTGGCCTGACTACCTGCATTTTATAAAATACAATAATAAAAGTGTATCCTTGCAATACAATAAAAGTAATTTGGTTTTCCTACCCATAGAACGGTTCTTATATATACTGTACATATAGGAATATACAAAGATCAATAAGGGTTTTACTCCCACTTAGTTGTTATATTTCTAAGGAAGCCTGGTGTGGACAATCCAGCTGCCTGACAGTGTATTTTATGTTTAGGGTGAACGTTGGCGACCTCAAATAAACCAAAGAAGAATGTGAACAAGGCACCCAAGTTTGTGTGCGCAGGCCACCGTAGTTCACTGGCAAACTTAGAAGAGGGAGGTTGAGCGAAAGAGCGCTGCAATCTAAAATGTCACCACTTGATGTCGCTGTTTCTTCTGGAAATCTCCAAATATTACACACTGGACCTTTAACGGCTAGGATAAATCTCCCGCCAACGTATTCCCTCTCTTTGCCCTCGGATGAGAGAAGGAGCACGAAAAACATTACGAATGTGTCGAACAATCAATGGTCCTCCAAAATATGGATGAAATGGGTAAGTTATGTGCACTTTATCTGGTACATCCCATCAGGACGGTGTTCAGTTGCATTAAAGTCGTCTTCAGTTCAGCCTCAATGTACCAAGCGACAGCTTCACTGTCACCTATGAGGCTGAAGACTCACTGATGATTGTCTCTTTTGCTGCACGTGTGAATTTACTGCATAGACCTGATGTTCAATCAGTGATGTTTAATCTTTAATATTTGGTGCAATCACTTTTTTGGGAATGCAATACATATTTTAGTGGAATATATCTTAGATTTAATTTGTTTTGATTTTTGTTTTCTGTTTTTCGCATTCCTTAGTATATTAAGAGTTTACAGTCTTATAATAAATCTAGGTATTATATAGCGTATATAGATTAGTTTAGACTTTTATTTAGATTTACTTTTTAGATTTATTATTTTGGTACTTATGGTGTATTTAAAGATTGTTAAGGTTAAATTATGTATACAAAGTCAGGAAAAGAAAAACTTGCACAAATATTTAATCTGTATAAGTACTTATTATATAGACACTTTTAGAGGCCAAAGGTAACTTGTGTTAATAAATGTTTGAATGGATTTATAAATGTATAAATGAATGTTGAATATTTATTTAGGGTGAGGAGCTCCACCGGGGCCATGCAGGGAAGTCTTGGGTGTCTCTGCTGAGACTGTTGCACCCGTGACCCAACTCTGGATCAGCAGCGGAAGATGGGTGGATGGAAATATGTATGCAAGTTTTCCCTCTCTTGATGTTTGTATACATTATTTTGGCTGTACTGCTGAAACACAGAGATTTCCCCCGTTATGGGACAAATAAAGTCTCTCTATCCTAATCCAATCTGAAGTCTATCGAAAGGTACGCACACTCACACGTCATGGCGCACGCACACACGTCTCACCTGCCCCTTCAGGCGCATGTCATCCCAGGCCCGCAGCTCCGGCACTCTGTGCGGGAAGCCCAGACCCTTCTCGAAAGGCTGCGTCCCCCTGAAGTGGCCCCGCAGGATCTCCGAGTGGCCCATGTCCCTGACGGGCTGCAGCAGGGCCTCGGAGGGGGACATCAGGTGGGAGGCGTCTCCATCCACGGCGTTGCACAGCGACGACGACATGACGGCGTCCACGGCCTGCCGGGTTCTGGGCTGAGAGCCCAGCCAGGCTTGCGTCTGCTCGCTGACGGGGACCAGCCGGGGGCCGGCGCTCTGCTGCCCCTGCAGGTAGGACAGGAAAGAGCCGCCGCCGCCGCCGCCGCCGCCGCCGCCGTTCCCTGACCTGAGCAGAGCAAAAGAGTGAGAAAAGTAAGAAAAAATAAACAGATGAATGGATAAAAAGCCATGTGGCACCACCTCAGGGGTGGGTAAACTTTTTTGACTGCTGGGCCACGGATTCTAAAAATTTGACAGAGGGGCCGGAGCAGGAGCAGGTGGTTGGAGGAGGAAAACATATATCATGTGAGATGTAGAAAACATGTGCGTTCATGTCTATTGAAAATGAACAAAAGCATTGCAAGAAAATGTGTGTCCCATGGTATTTAGCTCTTTATTGAAATGACTCTTAAAACACTGGAAAAATGGATGAAATTAAGCTATTTTATGACTTACTTACTATTGATATCATTTATTCAAGTTCGGAGGGCCGGATTAAAAAGCTTAATGGGGCCGCATACGGCCTTAGTTTGCCCAGGCCTGCACCGACTCCTCAGACGGGACTCACCTGTCTCCATTCTGATCTGCCACGCAGCTCAGACCCGGCGACTCACTCAGCCGAGCGAACACCCTTTGCTGCCCTGCAACAAGAGAGAGCCCTTCCACTGAGCCCGAGCTTCCTCCTCCTCCTCCCCCTCCTCCTCCCGCTCGTCCTCCTCCTTCGCCACCAGTGGTGCTGGTGAAGGCCGAGACCTCCGAGCTGCCCTCTGACCCCAGACCTCCGTAGCTCAGCCCGTTCAGATTGAGGCTGCCGGCGATGGTGCCGCCCAGCGACGCCGGCGTGGCCGTGCTGAGCGAGTCCACGCCCATCTCCGAGTCGTCCTCGCCCCCCTCGCCTCCGCCCCCCCCTCCGCTGGCCCCGCTGGCCGGCCGCCCCAGACTCCCGTACGGCAGTCCAAGCAGGCCCTCCGAGTCGTCGGCGTTGCTGCACTCCAGCGAGGAGTCCTCCACCGGCACCAGGGAGGGGCTGTTGCCCGACGGCCACACCTGCACGTCAGACATCTCCATGAGCGTGTCTTCTTCGGTGGTGGCGATGGGCGCGCAGTCCAGGCTGGACACCTCCTGCCAGTAGGGCTCGGAGCCCAGCGGCGAGGGCAGGCTGTACTGCAGGGACGCCGGCGACAGGAGGTCTTCCTGCGCCAGGCCGTAACCTGGAGCGAGACAGAAAGACGCAACGCTAACACCCGGGACCCCGCCCCCCCCCGCCTCGCTCAACGCCTCGCCGCCCCCGCAGCACCGGGACAACTGGGACGGGGGTAGAGTGCCCCCCTGCCCAGGAGCAGGGCTTTCAGGGGTGGGAGTGGAGGAGGCTGAGAGGACACATGGGACAATGTAGTAGGAGGGGGTTGGGGGAGGGGGGCAAGACAATGGGTGTTGGTGTGGATCAGGGGTCACCAACCTTTTTGAACCTGAGAGCTTCTTTTTTTGGGTACTAAGTCATATGGAGGGCAACTAGCTTGCTGCTATTACTCTGCTCAAATAACACATTTTATTAGCCAGCATTAGAATAGAATAGAATAGAGTAGATAAACTTTATTGATCACAAATTGGGAAATTGCACATTATTATTATTGTAATTATTATTATTATTATTATTAATATTATTATTGTTATTATTATTATTATCAATGATACGCTACTATGTGAAGACACTGAAAAGGTTAACGAGTTCTCACAATAATGACCAACAATGACTTCACAAGGTGCCCGCGGGCGCCGCGTTGGTGACCCCTGGTGTAAGAGGTTGCAAGGAGCTTTCAATGAGAGAAGCTTCTTCTTTTTCTTAAGACAGTGTGATTGGTCGAGCCCGGAGCAGCAGTCAGCAGCAGCAGCAGCAGCAGCAGCAGCAGTAACAGGGCTGAAAAAGGAAAAGGCAAAGATTTGGACCAATAGCGGCGACTGCTGCTGCTCTGCTGGCCGCCACCTGCAGGAGGAGCCGGCAGGTGTCACTGGCTCCGCCCCCCTCCCGCCGAGAACCTGGGGCTCGGACACACACCTCCTTGTGCAGCAGGGACACGCGCACGCATGCCGTTTTTGTTTATGTTTTTTCAAAGCTCGTCCTCCAATACAGGGCGGGCGCGCGCACGCACGCACGCACACGCACGCACACGCAGACGCGCTCGCACGCATGTATTCAAACTCACTCGGAGAACAGGCAGGTTAATACAGTCGTCAGGCTGGGGGGGGGGGAGGCATGCTCGCAGGCAGGCACACGCACGCACACGCACACACGCACGCACACACGCACACACGCACGCACACACACACACACACACACACTCTTAAGGTCTCGTTGACATATAATCTGCCCATTTCATGTCAGAAAAGTACACAGACGCTGGTTATTGTCTCGCTTGCCTGCATAACTCTCCACACAACCACGAACTGGTGTTTTAAATCAAGGGGACTCAGGCCACTCCCCCCACGATCCTCCTTGTGCACACTCGAAGCATTATGATGATGTGTTTGTCTTTGTCTTTTTTCTGGGTGGGGGTGTAAATGCTTGGTATGAAAATGCAAACTTTGCTGGCTTGGTGTTAAAATCCATTCCGAAAAGCGATGCCTCGTTTTCAGATTTGCGTTGTCTGTTTTTTGCAGACAAACTAGACGATTTTCTCGTCAAGATGTTATGGATGAATCGCGATACAGGCAGAGCCGGGTGTCGCTCGGTTCAGGGATGTCGTTTGGTGTTTTTGTAGGAGACAATGCAGCGCATGCAGCGGCAGCAGCAGCAGCAGCAGCAGCAGCAGCAGCAGCAGCAGCAGCAGGATCGGGGATCAGGATACGAGTCATTCACTGTCGTCTGCGTGGAAGCGCCGGCTGTAACTTGACTCACAGCTGGCAGAGCTGCTGTCAGGAGCTGCTGAGAGCGCAGGGGATATTTGTGACAGCGAGCAGCCAGAAACACCCCTCGTCCTACTTTCAGATTTGACTTTGACCTCCCGGCTGCTGCCTACTGGCTGGAGAGAACCTGCGGCGCGCAACTCGTAGGACATTGCAAAAGTGCTTACAGGTGTAAATTGTTAATTTAAGGCGGAGAACTTGTCCTACGACTTCCTTACTTCTGGCCGTCTATACATGTATCGTTTGCGTATTGAATTGCTTTAAGGCAAATGAGATCACCAGGACTGTGTTTTCAAGAGGAAGCAGTTGAAGACTGGATGGCTGATGTTATTATTTTGTGGAAGAATGAATGAATGAATGAATGAATGAGTGAATGAATGAACGAAAAATGTGCCACCGCTGACCCCCAGCTTTCACGACACTGTTACGAAATGTGAAACGTAAACACATACACCACAACACTGACACTGGGCACACGTGTATGTATGGAATACGGGAAGTGTAACGTGTACAACATGAACACAGGGCCTAAAAACACACACTGTTGGTCACTGTTGTCCAACTCACACTGACTAGTTGGTGAGTTTGTGTGGAACAATAAGCACAGGTAACACTGAGGGGCAAATACGACATTGAATACACTTAAAGTACATTTACAGGAACATTAAACAGATGTTTAACACAAAATAACCCATCATATGGACATAAATATGGACACAACTCTTTCTTTCTTTCTTTCTTTCTTTCTTTTTCTTTTCTTCGTCTTCTTTTTTTTCACAGCTATGATTCATAAAACAACCACAACATTCACACATGAACCGAACAAACTCATGTCAAATTTCACCAAAAAAAGGATGCGTCCCCTTTTTTGACTCTCCCCTGGGGAGAAACACCGACGGACTTGACTGGCTGGCTGGCTGACTGACTGAGAGCTCATTCGTTTTTTGCAGCAGGTCATGCGCAGATAAACACACGTCTGTCAGCCATGCGATGTTCGGTGTAAAGTGCAGCGTCGGCGTGTTTATAAGCAGAGCAAGCAAGCAAGCACTGCATTTCTTACTGTACCTCAGCTCAGTGTCTCCGTGCGAACAAAGGGGGGCGCCAAGACACAGGCACAGGCACATGCACATGCACATGCACACTACACAGGCAGGGAAGAGCAGGACGAGCAGGCAGATTAAAACAGGGTGATGGTCACAGACAAGAAACAGAGAGCGAGGGGTCACCTTCCCCATCCCAGTGGGTGCTGAGTACACAGTCTGTGTGAGGGGTGCAGACAGTAAAAAAGTGGGGTTTTCAGTAGCAAAAAAAGAAGGACGAAAAAATATGCACGACTAGTCGCCAAAAAAAAAAAAAACAACGCAAAAAAACAAAACAAAAACCGAGGTAAAGATGTGGGGCAGAGATCAACATGAGGCCGGAGGTCATGAGGTCAGAGTTTGGAGAGGAGTGAGAAGGAGGACGAGTAGGATTGGCTAGGCTGCATAGGATGACATGTCCAGAGAAACACACCCACATACACACACACACACACACACACACCCACACACACATACGCACAGAGAGAGAGAGAGAGAGAGAGAGAGAGAGAGAGAGAGGGAGGGACAGATCCACAGGGAAAGACAACAGGGGGTCTGCCAGCAGGACATTCAGCGCAACCACCATCGACCTCCACGACCTTCAAACTGCCCTTCGTGCAAACCGCAGGGAGGCGGCGCCTCACGCTGCCGCTTCCTTTAATCCAACACTGATCAGTCGACCTTTACCCATCAGAGACAGATCTGACCGTTAGAAAAAAAAAGCAAATGGTATAATAAGAAGAGAGGAGAGCTCTAACTAATAATGCTGAGAAGGCGACACCGCCGAAAGATTTGAAAATATTTGTTCAAACTGAAGCCTGGAAGATTTTTGATGACCCAATGTTGCCAGGAGTTTAATCAAAGCTGCTTTTTGGAGCAGAATGGTGATAAGGAGCTCATGTTGTGGGAGCAGCTCTCCAGTCCACAGATTTAGAGAGGCAAGCATCAGCACTTCTGGAGCTGCGCCGTCTATCAGCTAACGCCACTGACATACACAGTAAAGACACTGGAGCAGTTCTCAGTCATCCAGGTCATCTTAATGTAGCAGGGTTAGTTGGGGCAATTTGTATCTTTTTAACACTTTGAACCACACACGTGATGATGTAAGAAGTAGAAAGTACAGATATTTTTGTACAAATATAGGGAGTAAAAGTAAAAGAAATACTCAAGTAAAATATCGATACCTAAAAAAAATCTGCTTCAGTGCAGTAACAAAGTTTTAGTACTTGACATTAGTAGTATTTAGTACTTTGTTACTTAACATCTCCTTGCCTCCACCTCTGGCTGTCGGTGGAGGCCAAAGGAGGGAGGGAGGTGTTTCATCTGTGATCATTAATCGGACAAAGGAGATTTATTTTTGAGTAAGATAATAAAACCATTAAAAGGGGCCACTGGGTTCAAACACTGACCATTACAGCGGGAGGCAGGAAGCCAGACAGTGAGGAACGACGAGACGAGGTTGACGGGTGTCAGATTCACTGCGGCTGTGATCTGAGCGGCCGCGGCTCCGTCCTTTTGCCCTCATGGTTGCACCTCCATGCATCGCTACATCTCTGGCCACTGCTCCAGTTTCTTTCACAGAAACTGGTGCAAAAACCCCGTCCGCGTAGGAGTTGTGGCCCTCGCAGGCGCGGAGGTGAACATGGAGTCAAGACGATGTAGGATGTGCACGTGTGAAGCAAACCATGAGGAAAAGGAGCAGAGACTGACGGCTGGTGGGGCCAGTTTAGCTTCAGTAGACTTTGGAATATGTGAACTGGTCATGTATGACAACCTGTCCTTTTTTTTAACTGAACAACTTTAAAGGTCTAGAGTGTAATATTTGGCTTGATTAATGATTTTTATATCGGTAAAAGCTTAACGTACTGCCAATAAATACATTAACAAAAGTGCATAATCGCAGTACCAATAAAAGTGATTTGGTTTTCCTACCCTTAGAACCGTTCCCATATATATAAGTATGCATATATATATATATATATATATATATATATATATATATATATATATGTATATATAAATATATACATATATATATATATGAAGATACAAAGATTAAAGTTCTTGCTTCTACTTAGCTGCCATCGTGCACAGCCATATTTCTCAGGAAGCCTGGTGTGGACAATCCAGGAGCCTGACAGTGTGTTTGGTATTTAGGGTGCAAGCTCTCATCTTCAAATAAACCAACGAAGAAGAAGGTGGATGAGATATCCAGGTTTGTGTGCGCAGGCCACTGTAGCTCACTGGCAAGCTCAGGAGGGGTAGAGAGAGTGAAAGAGTGCTGCAATCTAAAATGTAACCACTTGATGTCGCTGTTTCTTCTTCAAAATCTCCAAATGTTACTGACTGGGATATTAAATTGTCTTTAAATCAGAGTTAATGGGCATTTTTTTTAGTGAGCAGAACATCGTGAAACACACAGTGTTATTTTCTCAGAACTTCAACTGCTCTTGATTGACACTTGCTACAGGTGTCGCAGTACAGTAGGAGTGTCCTGAGTCCCTCTGCCTGTTGCCCAAAGTTGATCATTTGTGGTAGCTTTTATCAGCGACGGGGACGTTGGGCGGCAGCAAACACTTTGCTTTTGATTTGAGGGAATAATGGGAAAAATATCTGGTATCAGGATTCTGAGGTCGAGGCCAAACGCGATGTTAGGACGGTGGAGGGGCGGTTGGGGGTTAAGGGGAAGAGGGGGTGGGGGGGATAAAATGTGAACTCACCATTGGTCAAACCAGGAGAAAGATGCTCTCTGTCGTGGTGCCGGTGTCTGTTGAGGTCACGTGACCCCTGTCTGGCCGGTGGCGGCGGCGCCCCCTGCTGGCCCTCCAGCATGTTGACGATGTCCAGACGGTCGATGCTCTTCAGAGCCGCGTACAGGCTCTCCACTGCAGCGAGCGACGACACGCAGAGGGGGAGGTGAGACACACGAGGACCAAGCGACCAAGAGGAAGAAAGAGCAAGAAAGAGAAAAAAACACAGAAAAACAGAAGGAGGAAGAGAAAAAAAGAACAATTTTCAGCCAAAGGTTATGACCTTTTCATTTCAGAGGGAGCGACACTGGTTGTGAAACTGGTTCTGACAGGTTCTGGGACAGCGTTTCTCAACTGGAGGGTTGTGGAGCTGTTCTGATTGGGCCACGGCTTCGTGGCCCAATTATTTAAATAAAAAAAAAAAAAATGTAAAAAATGTATTTATCGAGAAAATGTTGGGCATTTATTTTGCAGGCCACACAATTCAATTCAATAATTTCAATCATTTATTTACTAGACATGATAGAACGTGGCTACAACTAGCGCTTCTCTTATCTTTTTGGAATGAATTTGGGCTGAAAGAAAATGATGTAGGTCCTGAGACTCCAGCAGTTGAGAAGCAGTGTTCTGGGAGGACGTCACACTCACTCTTGGCCCTCTTGCCCTCTCGGGTGGCCCACAGGTTGAGCAGCGCTGAACTCTGCTCCAGCAGCGAGTTGGGATTCTCCACGCGGATCTTGTTGATGTCGTCCACGCTCAGCTGCAGCTCGCGCGCCAGCTCTGAGACAAGAACGTTCACGTCATCGAGGTTGCACCTCGCATCCTTGTCAAAGCGTTTTATTTTTGTTTGTTTATTTTTTTGGCTGGCGGTGAAAAAAAGGTAATTAGACTGAGTCGACGGCGCCCCCTTGCTGTTACCGTTTGTCACGGATGGCAGTTTTCGGACTTTGGCTGTTTGCTGTCTGATTGTGAACTGTGTGTGTGTGCGAGGGAGAACCAGAATAGGACTCTATGGGCAATTAAGTAGGGACAGCTCAGCTGTGTTCTCCCTGTAAGCGCTTCTTTCACAGGTGGGCCAAGGCGGGCAATCAGGGAGGAGGCGATAAGAGGGAGGAAGAAGCACCGCAACAGCCGCAGGTCGGGGGCGTCAACAGGGGTTGGCAGGATTTAGAAGCGATCGGTAGGTGTTGGGGAGCAACGGCAGGTGTCGGGGGTCATTGGCAGGCGTCAATAGGTGTCGGGGGGACATTGGCACTTGTCTGTGGGCGTCGGCAGGTATCGGGGGATGTTGGCACTTGTCGGGGGGAGTCGGCAGGTGTCGGGGGGATGCTGGCACTTGTCGGGGGGGCGGTGTCGGGTGAGGTGTCGGGGATGTCGGCAGGTGTCGGGGTGACGTTGGCACTTGTCGGTGGGCGTCGGCAGGTGTCGGGCGATGTTGGCACTTGTCGGTGGGCGTCGGCAGGTGTCGGGGGACGTTGGCACTCGGGGGCGTCGGCAGGTGTCGGACGTCATCGGCGTACGCCGGCCACGGTGGCTTAGTCCCACAAATGCTGCTTGCAGCTTTAATTCTTCTTCTTCTTCTTCTTCTTCTTCTTCTTCTTCTTCTTCTTATTATTATTATTATTATTGTGTAAGGTGTGTTTTTATTGTTTTCTGTGTGAGTGATTTATGATTGTTTATTGACAATGCAGGCAGCCGATTCCATTTATTAGAGTCTCCCTTCTTTCCATTCCATTTTCCTGGATATCTTAAATCTCTTTTAGCTCAGTCTCCGATCTTTTTGTTGTTGCAAATAAAGCATAAAGAACCAATCCTGTTTTGTGGTGTATTGGGGGTTAAAAGCAACCTGTGGTTCCATGACACGTGTTCGCCACGAATGAAAACATTCTGAGAGAGACGTCCCTCAGCCACTCACCGGCCCAGCTCAGGCCCAGCTGCTCAGCGATCACGGCCATCTTCAGCTCCGTCCGCTCCATGGCACTCATTGACGCTGCATCCACACACCAGACAGGAAGTTAACAAGGTCACATCCTGTCCATCAGGGGGCTGAGATTCTAATTACAATTCCGGGAAAATTTACAGAACTTTTTGCAAAACTGAGGTAGGATATAAATT
The DNA here is from genome assembly GCA_009823395.1 of Thamnaconus septentrionalis. Taxonomy (NCBI): domain Eukaryota; kingdom Metazoa; phylum Chordata; class Actinopteri; order Tetraodontiformes; family Monacanthidae; genus Thamnaconus; species Thamnaconus septentrionalis. Next base: position 21,608,375 of record CM020507.1, read on the forward strand.
TCAATTAGTATGTACAGTATATATGTACACACACACACACGCATGTATATAAGGTACCAGAAAAATCAGAAGGCTGTCATTTTGACAGGTTGCAATTCACACTCCTTCACACTCAGTTCACACTCCTGGCCACCTGGTGGCAATGACCACATTGCAACATCCCTTTCTCACACACGTCAGGCACTCCTGACTATGAGTCTTGTATCGGAAAATCGTGACAGAATGAAAAGATTTCTCCAACATAAAGAGGGTGAAAAATCCTGGTTTGGTACAGTTTAAATTTGTTAAAGACTGTGGATTTAATTAACATGAGTGGAAATGAAGGTTTCTTTCTTGTTAATATTTAATTTAAGTGAAAATTTTACGACTTTACCTGAGATCCTGATCAATGACTATTATACTAAAAATATATGGCAGAAAAATGAAATAGATAATGAAGAAGCGAGAGCCATCCCTACCCATGGCTGGTTCATTCAAGGCGCTGTATCTTTCTCTCAGGGCCAGCGGGGTCAGAGTTCGCCGTCGGTCTTCACTCCCAATGATCTGCAGCACAGCGAGCGAAGCGACTCTCAAAGTCCAAAACATCTGGTGGGGGAAAGCGGCGGCGGGACGGAGTTGTGCGGAGACATGCGACTCCTCAGGAGAACCCACCTTGATACACGGAGGCATGCCGATGTTGAGGTTGCACAGGACGTGCTGGCTGTCCTCGTACTTGGTGGACTTGCGCAGGAAGGACAGAAATCCAGTGGGTTCTTTGCTGCTGTCTCTCACCTTGTGCACACACGGGCAAAAGAAACATGGCGGCGCTTAGCTTAGCTGAGCTGAGCTGAGCTGAGCTGAGCTGAGCGGCGCTTGAGGTTTGGGCCGCAGGAGGCTACCTTGACGGAGACGGGAAGTCGGTTGTCTCTGAAGGCCTGGAAGCTGAAGCAGCGAGGCTGCTGGGTGGCCTTCCTCACCGGCAGCAGGTTCCCGGAACACTCCAGGTGAAGCGGCATTCCTTCCATCACCTGCGGGACACGAGACATGACCCAGCGCAGAGGGACAGACGGACGGACGGACGGACGGACGGATGGTTGGACAGCCACGTCAGAAAAAAAAACAACCAATCAGCAAACAGCAGTCTCGACTGCCTTTCAGTTGTTTTAAAGCGGCAACGGTGTCTTTTCTCCACCTTAAAATTGCAGCTGTAAAATCAATATTTCCAATTATCTGAATTGTAAACGGGGCGACACGGTGGCGCAGTGGTTAGCGCTGCCGCCTCACAGCAAGAAGGTCGTGGGTTCGATTCCGGACCTGGGACCTTTCTGTGTGGAGTTTGCATGTTCTCCCTGTGTCTGCGTGGGTTCTCTCCGGGTTCTCCGGCTTCCTCCCACACTCCAAAAACATGCACGTGAGGTCAATTAAACACTCTAAATTGTCCGTAGGTGTGCATGTGAGTGTGAATGGTTGTTTGTTTCTATGTGGCCCTGCGATGAACTGGCGACTTGTCCAGGGTGTCACCCTGCCTTCGCCCTAAGACAGCTGGGAGAGGCTCCAGCAGACCCCGTGACCCTGAGCTCGGGAAGAAGCGGTTCTAGAAGATGAATGAATGTAAAAACTAAACTGCTGCCTTGTAGTTGTTTCAAAGCAGCTCTACATAGTTTTTCCACCTTAAAATTAATTAGCAAAATGTGAAGCAAAAAATAAATCTTGTTAATGTCGACGCTTTTAGTGCTGTACATCTAATGAACTAAAATTAACTACACATATAATAAAACGTGCTCAATATTGTTGTTACTATACATGACAATTTTACATTCTCAGTTTATGTCATGCTTAGTTTTTTAAAGCATGTTTATGTAGTTTTTTTTTTCAACCTTAAAATTACAGCTTCAAAATCAATATTTCACATATTCACTGACCGCTTGTAAACAGGGAAAACGGCAGTGACACAGCGCCCCCGGCTGGCCTGTTATAGGTCTACACATTTTGGTTGCCTGCCCAGCACCATCTCGCTATTATATATATATATATTATATATCTGAAAAAATCCTAAACTAACCACCAACTACAGTCAAACTACAGCGTTCCCTGTGGTCCACAGTCCACCGACCTCTATGTCTCGGCTGCGAGCCACCTCGGTGAAGTTCTCGTGCTGCTCCAGGGTTTTGTCCATTTTGTCGTCCGTCATGCAGTAGCAGCGCAGGCGGCCCTCGCGCAGCTCGTTCATCTTGGCAAACACCACGAACTTGGCCATGTAGGGGACGGCCGACAGCTCCCGGTACAGGAGGTTGGCAAAGGAGACGGCCTCCGCAGTCCGAGGGCAGTCCGCCAGCCAGAAGCTGAGAGGGAGTGACGACAACAGGCTCGCCATCACTTTTTTCCTTCCAAAGTCATGCAACTTGTTTTCCCACTGATTGATAACAGAATTGTCTGCATGTCTGCATCCTGCCGATAAACTACAGAGAAATGACAAACATTGGTCCTCGAAGTTCTTTTGCTTCGTTCCACTTTTTCAGAAAGTGCGTGTGTAAAAACACACAGTTCTGATCGTCAGCCCTTTGTGATGTCACAAAGTGCGCCAAGATCGAGGTCAGGTGTTCCTACCACTTCACTGCCACCTTGTTTTGTCTCAGTTTTAGCAGCACGCTGTGAACAGAGGGTTAATAACAATAATAACGTTTTGTGAATGATTTATCTGTATAAATCTATTTCTGTATTATGAGGGCTTTGTATGTATTTGGTTGCTCACCCTGCAACTCACTCTGGTCTATCTGACACTCTGACTACTTCTCTCTCTCTCTCTCTCTCTCTACCTCTCTTTTTTTTCTCTCTCTCTCCATTTTTTGGGTGTCCTTTTCACCCCAGCCTAAAGGTCAAAGCAGATGAGCGCCCCCTGGAGTCTGGATCTGCTCCAGGTTTCCTCCTACAGTTGAGTTTTTCCTGGCCAATGCTGCCCCCTGCTGCTCTGGAGGGTTCAGTTGGTTTTCTTCTGATTGTACGAAGAGCTTTGAGGCACTTTATAAAAGTTGAGTTGAGCTTTTTTGCAACCTCACTCACCGCGCTGAGACGTTTGTGGTGAAGCTGGCACAGTCGCTTGCATATAGCAGCTTGGTGGTGCCGGTGATGTCTTCCCACTGGGCCGGAGCAGTGCCACCTATGGGAAGCACACCATCAGAGACCCGACCCAGCTTAGCAAATGGAAAAGTATGCAAAGGCAAGTGTACACAATGTGCACAAAGCCACTTTTACTCCACCATTCTTAGAATTAAAATCAGAACGCCGCTTTTTAACCCATATTGGGGAGCTTTATATAACATTGAGTGCACTGGAGAAGAAGAGACGTATATGAATTAAAAAGGAAAAAAAAGAAATGAAAAAAAGAAAACGATTTCTCGGATAAGAAAGGAAGGAAAAGCAACTATTTCTTGTGGTTACCTATGACGGAGCAGAGCAGCCGCAGGCTGGTGGTGTCGCCCTCCCCAGAGTCCCGCGGGCTCTCCTTCCACGAGGGGGGCAGAGGAATCCGCAGCCCGATGGGCCGGTGGAACTTGCGACGCCGAGGCTCCACCGTGACCACTGGGCCGAAGTTTGCCTGGTTACCCAGCAGCTTGGCCACCAGCTCGTCGGGCACCGGCTGAGCCTGAGGTCGGAAAGGCGGACAGGATGGAGAGCGGCGCACGACACACGGCCACGGGTTGGACAATTCACAGGTTTGGACAGAGAGGAGGGCGGCAATCCATGGAGGAGGTGAAATGGGCATCATACAGTAGCAGGGAGCATCGAATAATGGAAGGCAAAATTGAAAATAGAGGTGGATGGAGGAAAAGAGGGCAAAAAGAACGGAAAATTAAGGGAAAGAGAAGGAGATAAAGAGACTTGTGTGAACAATAAAAAGGATGGTAAACAATTTGATTGCATGGCAGAATTTTTTTATTGCAGAATTTAAATGGGTCAACAGGCTGCTTTACAATCATAACATGGTGTATCTATAGAAATCTATGTAGTTTTTCACAAGGCAGTTCATAATATAGTGATTTGTTAAATATATGTTTGTTTTTTTAAAGATATCATACAGCTAAACTCCATCATTAAATTCATATTGAAGTTCATCCAGTTACATTCACTACTGGTGTATAAGAGGTTAAGGCATGTGTGGAAGTTTGTTAGTGACTTATGCATAAATATATAGCAAAAACATTTTTGCAAAAGGTCTGTCTCTAAATCTAACTGCATTTGGTTTACTGACACATTTCACATACATATGAAAGCTTGTCAATTACAAGTGAGTGTAAAATAGGAGATGCTGCGATCACAGGGCAGGACACAACAACACAATAGCAAAAGTTGGGAACTTTATCCTTTAAATGCCACATGCAGATGAAACCATAAAAACAAGAGGGTAAAAGTAACTGAACAAAGACATGAAGAATTGTGTCAAATAAAAAGAAATAAACAAATACACTTTTGTTAGCAAACAATTGATGTTTAAGATTAGATGAAAATGAAATGAAATAAAGTAAAATAAAATTCAGCCCTTTACAAAGTAGATGTATAACAGGCTTTTACGGAGAAAAAAAGACTTGGATCAAAAACCTTTGCACTGAAACTTTTTAGGCTATTTAAATTTTTTAGTTTTTATTTTGACAGGTAGATTCACGCTGTCATCGTGGAGTTGAAACTGCACCAAAGACAGATGTGGTTGGTTGGTTCAGTGAAAGAAACGTGCATCTAGTGATAAAAGGCCATAGTTCAAACATACATGTTAGCATTCACTTGTTGATTTGCCTACATCATGAATAACTTTTTTTTATTTAAAGAAAACCTGTTTGATTTTTAAAGGAACATATGTTCATAGTTAGTGCTAATCATTTATTTTCTCTGTTTTTCTATCTAATGCGTAAACCGCTGTAATAAAAAGAAAGCCTGGGCGTATACTGATATAATATTTAATATTTCTGTACAGAAAGGAAATAAAATCTCTCATGCCAACAAACAAACAAACAAACCACTGATTGGTTTTGTTTCATATCAGGTAGTGTCACCAAGTAGGCATCTTGTGCTTCTCAGTTTACTGGGTTTCACACGTTAAATACAGAGCTCGCTCTCTCTTACTCAAGGACATAAATACAAAAGTAAAATAGAACAAAAGAAAACAAAAATAAATCAGTGAGGGCAACAGTGAGAACATAAGGGGTCCACAGTTGTATCAAAGTTAAAAGTGCATGCACGTGTGAAACAAAAAAGGTCCTCGAACGAAAACAAGCAAAAGCAAAGTGAAGGAAACTAATAACTTGCTCGAAGTGAAGATATAATAGACTCATTTGTATGAAAACATGCTTTTCATTCAGGCATTAAGGATTCCATCTCTCTCCTCCTCCTCCTCCTCCTCCTGGTCCCAGCTCACCTGAAGCCCCAGCCGGACCCGCTTGGTGACGGCCGTCTCGGGGAACGTGGCCTGCACCATCGGCACCAGTTTGCTGGTCAGCGAGCCTCCCTCCGGTCCAATCAGGTCGCTCTCCTGCTGGATCCGTGACACCACAGCAAAATAAAGGGGGAAGTCGGTGGAGATGATGCGACGGATTCTCTTCTTCCCCAGCTCTTCTTGACTCTCCAGGTCTGACGAGAGGAGAGGAGGAGGCTTAGCTTTTCACACACACTGGCACCTCCGGGTGTTGAAATCAAGCGAACCGTAAAACAAACAAACAAAAAAATTTCCCCTACCCTCGTCCATCCCGTTGAGGATCGTTTCCAGCACCTCGTCGCCGTAGCGATTGCGGTGCTCCTTCCAGACGGAGCCGTTCTCGCTCCTCAGCACCACCAGCTCCCGGTCACCTCGGCCCAGAGCAGCAAAGTGGGGGATCTCCACAATCACAGGTCTGCCAGGGACACGCAGAGGGCACGACAAGGTGTTTTCAAGGTCAAAACCAAACAAACACACAAAAAAATGTGCTGCATTAACGCACCGGTAAAATATATGTTGTACATCTGGGCTTAGCAGGTTGATTTTATTCTGTTGCTATTCTTGATCTTACGTGTGTAAATCACACTTGCATTTACATAGACACAAAAATGAAAATGCGCCACCGTGTCGCCCGAATGATTTAATCTTCCTATTCATTTTATTTAAATTTTATTTCTGAAACTAAAACTTCAAACATTAACTCATGCTGTCTATATTACACAGGTCAAATCCTTGGCAGACAGATGGAAAAAAAAACATATTTTATTATGCATGAAGCCTGGAGAAGTTTAGGTGAACTCTGACTAATGGAAATAAAGTGACAAATATTTATTCATATGTATCCAACCTTGTGAAGTCATTGTTGATAATTATTGTGAGAAATTAACACGATGATGAGTGTCTTCACATCGATGAGTGTCATCATAACGAAAGGCAAACTGAGAAACTGTGTTATTTCAGAAGAGTGAAGCAACCTAGCTGCCCTTCCAATGACTCAGCAGCCTTGAAGTGGCTCTCGGGTTCTAACAGGTTGGTGACCCCCTGCCGTACACCGTGAGAAGTACAAGGGACTAATGCAAATAAAAAAAAAAATAGGTTCCTCACCCCAGGAACTGCATGCTGGCCGGCCCCAGGGAGATGATCCTGCTGGCCAGCCCCTCCCCCTCCACCAGCGGCGGGGGGCAGGTCAGCTTCTGCGGCTTCACCAGGCGGCAGGTGATGCGGGTGGGGGCCGCGCACGTCCGCGGCGGGATGATGACGCGCAGGCCGTTGTGCCGGCTGCCCCGCATGGAGCCGCCGCGAGCGTCCACCATGAAGCTGACCAGGAACCTGGTGCATGCACAGACACACACACACACACAGATAGAAGAAGAAGGAAAACAGCTGTTGGTCAGCTGCTACATGGAGATGAGGGGATTTTTTTTTTCTCTTCTTTTTATTTTGCCGGTGTCTCCTGCTCACCCAGTGTGTATTGGACTGGCCACTGGGCTGACGTTGTCTGACGTCTCGGTGGCCGGACTGCTGGGAATCAGGGAGTCTTCGTCGTACTCTTTGGGCAGTGGGAGAGGAGTGTGCAGCTGCCAAAGCAGGGAGGAAAAAGCTGATAAGCATTCACAAAATGATCGGATTCGACAAATTAAACACACAAAAATGAAAAACTTACATCACTTGACAAAAGCTGCAGAAAATGTGATATTGAGGCATTTTCTTTTCCATTAACTTTAGAGGACAAAAACGGCATCAAAGTAAAATTCACAATGAGCTGTGAAAATACTCGACATTCATATTTTTGGTTTTCGAAAGAAGGTGTAACTGAAAATGTTGCAGTTATTTTAGAGCTGGACTGCACACAATTATTTTCAAATATCTATTGAACGAAACCCTCGCAGAATATGACCATATTCTTCAAAGGAAACAGAGACAGTCGCTATGGGCAGCGGTGACATAAGGGGGGAAACAACCAATAGGAAGCTAGCTGCTGTTTCCTGCTGGTGGGGTCAAGGGATTTGATTGGCCCCGTTCTAAATGCTCTCAAGTCAACCGTTGAAGACGTCTGTCCGTCCCCAAAACATCATCTGATGGACGTCTGAAATATATTGTCCATGAATACCTGAATCATTCTGCTTTTGCCAGTTTCCCCAAAGTTGGGGGGAAAAAAAAGAGTACCTGTTCTATTTCATGTTCTTTCAGGATAACCGTCTCCGGAGAGACTCGGGGTATCCTGGGAAGGGCTGGTGAGTAATTCCTGCGAAAAAGAAAGACAGGAAAAGCTCAATGGTCAGGTCGTCCAAAGGCAAGTGGACATTGTGAGCGTCTCCTCCCAAGAGAAGTCTCAGGAACCCTGATGCATCACCCCCTGCTATCCAGTACAACCATTAGCTTTGTGTGGCTACTAGCTAGCTAGCTAGCTAGCCGGGCCCCCCCCCGGCTCGCTGCCCCCGTCCCAGGCCCCCCTTACGCTGTGCCCAGCCCTCTCTCGTACGCCAGTGATTTCTTGGGGGAGAGGAAATCGTCATCATGGTCTTTCATGTCATCCATCTTCATGTACCTGGCCCCCTCGGTCCCCAGGAGCTCCTCGCCTTCAGAGAACAACATGGCAAAGAGAGCCAACAGACCGAGGTCAGGTTGGTGAGAGAAACAGAGAGAAACACAGAGGGAGAAAGAAAACAAGAGCAAGACTGTTAGGCTGAGGTCTGCTGTGAAATATTTAGGCAAAGCTCCACGATGTACAAAAGGCAAAGTGTCAGACGGGTGAGAGATGTGACACAAATGACCCTGACGTGTTCTGAAAGGTCTCATGGAAAACTGATATTACAAAAGCGTGTTGACATCCTGTAAATTTACAATAATGAAAACCTTTTGTTTAATTCTTTGGTTTGCTTCTTTGAAAACTGCATCTGCAAAATTTTGAAATCTGACCCCTTTGATGTCACAAAGGGAAGCAGTAGCTTCCAAGGCGAGTGACCAACATCCTAACGCAGGTTTCTGGTTCTGCCCTCTTAAGGCCATCTTGTGTTTGTTTGTCCCAGTCAGTGTGGGAGGAGCAACAGAGCTTCACCAGCAGCAGGAAGATTCAAAGATGAGTCTGCGTCAGTCAACATGATGTTCACTGGAGACCTGAGAGGGTTTCTCTTGCTGGTTTTGCTTTGTTTTTGAGGTCTGAGGTCTGTAGTCTGGGATTAAAAATCAAAACCTAAAAACAGGCTTAGTATGGGACCTTTGAGACACAACAGGTAAAAAGCATAATGTCATTTGCAACAGGAATAAGAACCTTTACATGAAGGATTAAAGGGGTAGTTCAACATTTTATCCAACTGGCCTATTGCCATAAATCCCTGTAGTCAGCAGCAGATATATTCCCTTTAATCATCAGCAGCTGGTGTGTTGAGGTCTGGGGTGGGGTGGGGTGGGGTGGGGGTTGGAGGGTGGTGGGGGTGTTGGAGAGGTGGGGAAGTGGGGGAGGAGGGGCTGGCATCCCCCAGATCTCAACAACAACAGGCACTGAGAATTAAAGGGAAAGTAAACTGCTAATACGACTATATGACGAAAAAAACAAAACAAAACAAAACCTCAGGCCTGACCATCCAACTCTGATGTGACAATGAAGCTGCATTAGCTTTAATATGGCCATAAGGCAAATTAGCCCAAATGTTGAACCAATCCCTTGAAAAGCTGTGGTCGGTTTTGAAGCCACTATCAGCAACACAACAAGCACTTCTCTCTCTGCTTGAGATTGACAGAGCAGCTGCAGCTCATCTGCGTCCACTGGCCGCAATCAAATGAGGTAAAAAAATAAATAAATAAATAACATAAAATAAAGAAGTCGGCTGTTAACAGCTGAGACGTGTGAGTGCGAACAAGCTGCCAGGAGTTACAGACACAGTGCAGCGGGCGCATGCTAGCGTGAGCACACACACGCACACACACACACGCACACACACACACACTGAATGGCGTGTGGAAGGTGCTCAAGGAGACGGCAGGCTGCCATACCTAACGTTAGCTGTGCGATTCCTAAAAAACAACAACAAAAACAAACACAACAAAACAAAAAATGAGCAAAAAAGATAAATAATAAAGGGAGGGAAAGGGGAGGGGCTTGGGGGGGGATTAACTCCACAACTCTGGTCAAGGTCACATGGGGCCCTGGGAGTTGGCGGTGGTGCCGCCGTACCTTCGTCCTCGGAGACGTCCAGGATCTCGTCCACGGTTTCCGGGAAACTCATGCGATGTTTCTCTGTGGTCGTCTGCAGCGGGAGGGAATCGAAGCGCAAGCGGCTGAGTCGGACTGCTGCTCACCGTGCGCAGAGGCGGCACGCCAGGCTTTCACCATGGCGGTGACTCTTTACATTATTATCATGGCATAAAGTGTTAAAGAAGATGCAACGAAAGATGAAGCTGCCACAGCGCAGTGTTGAGTTGTGTCAAATATTTAATGCTTGAAATGTTCAAAAGATGTGTTTGATAATCCTGATTTGGTTTGTTTTGCTTCTTGAATGTGTCCGCATGTACTTTTTAATCGTTTTATTTTGAATCTTTTTTGAACATCAACATAAGTGGGATAAACTAAACTCAACTAAACTAATTAATATACTCCAGATTAAGTTGAATGTTGATTATTTACTCTGCCGCAGTTGTCAATTTGCATCTGGCTGCTGCAGCAAATAATGAAATAGAATAACTCTAATATAATAATATGACATTTGAGCAGCGTCTCTGAACCCCTCACCATGGACACAGTCTCCTCAGTCACAAGCTTCAAAACGTCAATCACGGAGATGTATCCCAGCCTCTTGGCGATGGCCAGGGCCGATGTGCCATTCTGTTGGACACACACACACACACACACGCGCACACACACAGGACGGAGGCGGTCAGACTGGCGAGGACAGACTCGGTGCTTGACTTGCAGGCGAACGCCGGCCGGCGTCTCTCACCGTGGTCGTCTCATTGGGCTGAGCTCCGTGCTTCAGCAGCAGCGTCACGATGTCGGTGTGTCCCTGCTGGGCCGCCTGGTGCAGGGGGGTGTAGCCCAGCTGGAGGCGCAGAGCACAGGGAGGTCACAGTCAGCGCACTTCTCTGAGTCACAGTGCCGCCCACAGGCGCCATCAAAGACTGCCTGCAGTTCCGCACCAAACCAGAGGGGGTCACTCACCCTTGTTTTGCTGTTGACGTTGGCCTGCTGCTGCAGCAGGAACTTCACCATCTTGATGTTGCCATAGTGACAGGCAACGTGAAGGGGAGTGTAACCCATCTGACAGAGGGGGGAAAAAAAAACAAATAAAAATTAATTTTGACTGCGTTTTTCATTTGAATTATTCAAAGCGGAATTGCTGAAAGCAAATGATTTGTGACCGTCACAAAAATGCACATTCAGGCTGAAAATGTTGACTAAAAGAAGACCAAGAGCGACGCGTTCAACTGAAACGGCAAAAAATATGAAATGTTTCTGACGTGTTCACTTGCAGTTGTTGCCTCTGAGCATTGCGCTGCACACGAGTGAAACAGAAGCTGCCAAGAAGCAGCAATTTCAATATTGAATTTGACAGTGGCACAAGCGTCTGTCGTGACCTCGACAAGCTGCTGCTGCAGCAGCCGGTAAACTCCTCACAGCTGCTCAACATCCTCTCAGTCCAGAAGTCACTCGCTCGCTCACTCGCTCGCTCACTCACTCGCCCTCTCACTCGCTCACCCGTGTGGCGGCGTAAACCGAAGCCCCCTGTTTCACCAGGATGTCGGCGATGCCAACGTGTCCTTCCTGCGCCACCAGGTGCAGCGGCGTCAGTCCGCTCTGTGGGAGCAGCGTGTGGAGAAAGACAGGAGTCAAAACACACAAAACAGAAAAATAAACAAACAAACAAAAAAACAAAACACTTAAAGGTCAGTGTGTAAAATTTAGCTTGATTTATGATTTTTACATTGTTAAAAGCTTAAACCACTGCCCATAACTAGATTGATGAAAGTGTGTAATCGCAGTTAATTGTCATAGTTCTAAGGAAGCCTGGTGTGGACAATCCAGCTGCCTGACAGTGCGCATCGTAATAAGGCTGAACACTGCCGTCCTCAAATAAAGAAACGAAGCAGAAGAAGGTGGACGAGGAATAAAGGTTTGGGTGTACACGCCACTGTAGTTTACTGGAAAACTCAGGAGAGGTCGGGTGAGCAAAAGAGTGCTGCAATCTAAAATGTAACCACTTGATGTCACTGTTTCGTCTTCAAAATCTCCAAATATTACACACTGGACCTTTACATCTAGCAGGCAGACACACGGTCACCTTGTTTCCGAGGTTGACGTTGGCCTGCTTGGAGATGAGCAGCGAGACCATGTCGGGCCGGCCCTCCTGCGAGGCCAGGTGCAGAGGCGTGACCCCCTGCAGAGACTCGGCGTTGGCCGAGGCTCCGTACTGCAGCAGGCTGTTGGCCACCTCCACCTGGTTCTGCTTGGATGCTATGTGCAGGGCGGTGTAGCCGTTCTGGAGTCCACAGGTGGGACAAAGAACATGGATGTGAGTGACAGGCCTCCTTTCAGTGACAACATCACACAAACTATGCACTCGCGCAGCAGGGGTCCAGAAACCACCAAACTCTCACAGCGTCTGTGGGAGAAGGTCACTTTGTGTGTGTGTGTGTGTGTGTGTGTGTGTTTTTTTTAAAAAGGGATTTTAAAATATACATATTTATATAGAAAATGTTGGATATTTATTTTGCAGGACTCAAAATTAAATTAATTCATCTGATGATTATGACCTGAGACTCCACCAGTTCAGAACTCATCCATCCATCCATCTTCTATACCCGCTTATTCCAATTCAGGGTCACGGGGGTCTGCTGGAGCCTATCCCAGTTCATCGCAGGGCCAGTTCAGAACCACTGCTCTAAATTAGATGTACTTTATTAATCCTTTACAGGAAATTAACTAAATAAAATGTAAAACCAAATGCCTAAAGCGACCATTACTTTGGTCTAATTTAACTAAAAACGGAACAAATCCAAAAGATCTCTGCTGTTTGGCTGGTTATTCTTTCAAGTTTCTCTTAATAAAAAAAAAAAAAAAAAAAAGGAACTTAGTTGTTTCCAACTCACCCTGGCTGCACTGTGCGGCGATCCTCCCTTGCTGACCAGCAGGTTGACGACATCCAGGTTGTTGTGGTGAACGGCGACGTGCAGCGGCGTCAGGCCGTTCTGAAAGGACAGTCAGTCAGTCAGTCAGTCAGTCAATTTCAATTCTATTTAAAGGTCCAGTGTGTGAAGTTTGGCCTGATTTATGATTTTTATATTGGTAAAAGCTTAACATACTGCCCATAAATACATTAATAGAAGTGTATAATCGAAGTATGATTAAATTCTTTGTTTTTCCTACACATTGCATGGTTCTAAAATATACTAGAATATACATAAAGAAAACTGTCTTGCTCCTATATAGTTGCCATATTTCTAAGGAAGCCTAGTGTGGACAATCCAGCTGCCTGACAGCGCGTTTCGTATTGAGGGTGAACCCTGGTGTCTTCAAATGAACCAACAAAGAAGAAGGTGCACAGTGTATCCAGGTTTGGGTGCGCAGGCCACCGTAGTTCACGCTGGACCTTCAACATTATCAGCTCTCGCTGGTGTCAGACTGGCTTACCTTCCCGGCAGCGTTGGGGTTGGCTCCCCTCTCCAGCAGCAGCTCTGCCACATCAACCTTGCCGTACTTGGACGCCACGTGCAGCGGAGTGAAGCCTTTCTGCAGGGGGAGACAGTCAGGACGCGGTGGTCAGTGCGGTCAGCGCCACGTGGAGGCAGGAGACGCTGGGCCTCCGGAAGGCCTCACCTTGGTCATCTTGGTCTGCTGAGCGTTGGTGTCCAGCAGGATTCGCACCGTTTGCACGTGACCCTCGCGGGCGGCGATGTGCAGGGGGGTGTGGCCGGCTGTGGTGGTGGAGTTGGGGCTGGCTTTGTGGTCCAGCAGCAGCTTCACCAGCTCCTTGTGGCCCATCCGGGCAGCGCAGTGCAAGGACGTCTGGTCGTCCTGGCACAAGAACGACAAGAGTGACACGGTGCGCTTGAGTTTGGAACCTGTCGTCGGACTTGAAGCAACACTCTTGTCGAAGTCATTATTTGTTAAGATCAGATTAGATTGACTTTATGTTCCCACAATGGGGACATTGCTTTGTTGCAGCAGTACAGGAAATCAAAAACATACAATATGTCATATTTACACATAATTTAACCTAAACAATCTTCAAATACAGTTTACGTACCAAAAAATAAATCTAAACTCATCTATACAATACCTAAATAAATATAAGACTTGAAACTCTTAAAGTACTTTATACAAAAAACAGAAAAATAAATGCTGCACAGAATGAAATGAAATATATATTGCCCTAAAAATAAATATGTATTGCACTCAAAAAACTTTTTAATAGCACCTATTTGTGATTCACTGTTGTTGCAAAGTGCATTAAATGATTGTTTATTTGGCTTTGTAGTCGGACCCAAGTTGTCTCCCTGTTCTCCCAGTGTCTGCGTCCTGATTGGCTGTGAGCGTCAATTGCCTGTGTCTCTGATGAGCCTCGACCCAGCACAGCTGGCTTGTTGTCTCTCACTCAAGAGCAGTTTATGCACATTCACCTGCAAGCTTGAAGCCATAAACTGCTTCCTGGCTCCCTGTGCAATGAACAACAGCAGCCTGAATTAAAGCCACGACTTTTGTCAAAGTGAAAAATGTCTTTTCAAAAGCCCACCTGTCTTTCCACTACAATCAGATGAAGCGCTCTCAGCTTGACACCTGATGGCACACAGCTGATCCCACTGAGCGACTAACCTCCTTCACCATCCCAACGCACCCCATGTGTCCAGTGCACAGGTGTTGAGCGTCAGCTCCCCTCAGGAGCGCCTGCCTCCCACCAGGTGTTTTGGTTTAGTCGTTAACCAAATGCTGCCCTGGAACGCCTTAAAAAGCAGCCCGGTGCACTGAGGGAACATCGTGCTCTCTTCTGGGATCCCAGTGCAGGTAAGGAACTACCAAGCCGATCTCGGGGTTTTGCGTCTCCTCATGTGTTGGTAAGAAGATGTTGTTGATGCTTGTTAAATTCACTATCACTGCTTGTGCTTTTCTTGCTGCAGTTTTGGATTGAAAAAAACCTACAATACTAAAAATCCATCATGATGTAAGTAGATGCCTGCTTGGCTGCTTCACAACAGACTTCTAGCCGTAACTTGACTCTGATGGTGTGCTTGTGTGGGCAGGCTGCTGTGGATCTTGGCTCTGCTGATGGCAACTGCCACAAGTCGTCCTGCAAGTAAAGGTATAACTAGTCCTGCATTGGGGGAAGTTTGCACAATTAAAGCAGCAGATGCACTGCAAAGAAGGAATGGAGTGCAAAGTGTGAATTAAAAGGCATAAAGTTAACCATCTGTATACATTTTTACCAAAGTGAGGGTCAAGAGAGCATTTAGCAACGTTTAATGGCACCGTGTTAAAATGCTGTTGGTAGGACTTCTGCTCATGACGACAGACTCAAACTGATAACAATTTTTGTTTTTCCTCAAAGTTAATCCTGCAAATGCAGCTCAGGTGGCTGCTGCTCAGTACGCAGCATACAAGAAATTGGGTGCCGGCCAAGGCTTTCCCGGCCATGGCTCTGCCAACCAGGGTGCCGGCCATGGCTCTGCCAACCAGGGTGCCGGCCATGGCTCTGCCAACCAGGGTGCCGGCCACGGCTCTGCCGGCCACGGCTCTGCCAACCAGGGTGCCGGCCACGGCTCTGCCAACCAGGGTGCCGGCCACGGCTCTGCCGGCCACGGCTTTGCCAACCAGGGTGCTGAATACTCCCACGCTGGTGGCTATGCCGGCTACCTCGACGACCTCAGTCACAACGACAACAACAGGCCTGCTGGAGCCGTCGCTGAAGCTGCTGGAGATGGAGTTGGTTTCGCCGGCCACGGCGCAGAGGTTGCCGAGCCCATCTTCAGCGACGTGTCTGGCCTGGACCCCGTGTACACCTTCAAGTCTCGCTCCAGCTACAGCCAAGGAAGAGCGACGTTCTACCGAAGCCACTACGAACCAGCGGAGCACCCGGTCATGCCCATCTACCAGCCGGTGTACGTCCCTGCAGGCGGAGCCGGCCAAACTGTCGTCCACGCAAAGAACCAATTGAAGGGCAGCAACTGAGGATTCTACTGGTGAGGTCCTGTTTGCTGAAAGGCACTTGTGTATTTTATTTTTCCACGCAATATGCTGTACTCTGTATACTAACACTCTGCTCTTCTCTTGCAGGTCACCTGTCCAAATGACTAAATCTCAAACTTGTGAAAATAAAAGCGTTTGCAATTGCAATCTTGTTTCAGTCTTTCTCTCTTCGACTTAAACTCTAGGCCCCTCAAAAACACCAAAACTTATTGGTCAGTTGACCATAGTAATGTTGTGAAGCTCTGGGTTTGCCCTGTACGTTCAGTGGTTCATATACTCAATATTTTGGGACTCTAAGGTTTAAATTTCTCTGGTGCGCAGAGGTTTTCACACCTCTTTGTAAGAGTCCACACTTTATTTGCAAGTTGGGCTTTACATTTAAAAGTGTAAAATTGAGTAGCACATGTGCATCCTATTCTGGTTTTATAACTCATAATGGCTAAACAAATAAACTTAATACAAGAACGGTGTTGGGACAAAGTGCCGGTGGCTCACAAAGCAGACTCGGAATAAAGATTCACTAAGCCTCTTGATGGGGAATTCAGAAAGTTTAAAGTGAGTGAAACTTCCAATGTGTAAATGAAAGCACTTAACGCGTCTTGCTATTTGTTGGCAACATTTGACTTTATTTAAATTTAATGTCTCAATCATGTCTTGGGCCAAAGTTGCGGGGTGGCTGCAAGTGTGTAGCGGAGCTGTGCCTGGAGCAGCTTTGACCTGCGGAGGGACAGAAGTGACAGTCGGTGAGGTTTCAAAATCACTGAAGGACATCGAACGTATTGAAAGTCAAATTGTACTCTGAAAGAAATATTTCATTACATACCTTGTGTTCTTATGACGGTCCAGGAGCGTTGGTGTGCATTTGATTTTTCCCGTGTGGGCAGATCAGGAGTGTGAAAACAAAGCCAGCGTGTGACGCGCCGTGCCGGGGAAACTCAGTCTTGACTCGACGGGAAGTGATTGACTAGCTAACGACAGTCTGTGGCTACTGACGGGCTTCTCCATGACAAAACCTTCAAGACGACTGAACATCAAACTCAAACGGGCTTGAAGATGAAGCGGTTACCTTGGCCTTGGCGTCCACCGGGGCTCCGTTCTGCAGCAAGAACTCCGCCACCTCGTAGTGTCCTGCCCGGGACGCCATGTGGAGCGGGGTCTCCACTTTCTGGAAAAAATGAATAACAAAAAAAAAGAAACGGTCACACGTGGCTCCTTCAGCGATATCCCAGGCCCCGAGGTGAGCAGCTGTCTGGTTGGCTGAAGATTTGAAACCCACCACGTTGGAGGCGCTGGGCGAAGCTCCTCTCTGCAGCAGGATCTTCACGATGTTCAGGTGACCCATGAAGGACGCCACGTGCAGGGGTGTCAGGCCCGACTGTGGTCGAGAAAGGACGAGAGCATCACGTTGGACAAGTTTTTTTTTTCAGTCTTTTTCACGCGCGAGGTCCCATTGTTCGCCCTCTTTGAGAAATTTAACAGCGTTGTGGGAAACGAAAACACACACAAAAAAAAATGCTAATTTCCACAAATCCAGAATTGAATACCGCTCAGTTTCCTGCTACGACCTTTGATGTGTTTGGATAAAAAAAACATTGGTGGGCTTCCCAGTGCCCTTTGTGACATCACAGGGGACTGATTTCCTGGGATACAAATTTTTAGCGCAGCACTTTCCGAAAAGTGGAGCGAGTGAAAGGAGTGAACGAGGAACTTGTCTCATTTCTGGGGAGCTCCCTGACAGGCTACCACACTTCATCACTTCAAGTATTAGTTTTATGAATTAACAAGAAAACCTTGCATGACATGGGATCTCAAAGGGCTTTTTTTTTGTCCTAGAAAATCATCCAGTTGTTGTACCTCGGTGACGGCCTCTAACGACGCAGAGTGTTTCAGCAGGAGGTCCATCACACGCATGTGGTTCTTCTTGCAAGCAATGTGCAAAGGCGTGAAGCCATTCTGGAAAAACAAAACAAAAACAAAAAACAAGTGAGCAGCAGCGTTACAATTGGTGGATTGAGGTAACTTCCATAGAGAGGATGAGCTGATGATTAATAAAAAAGTAAATCTATCTATCTATCCGTCTATCTATAAGTAGAACTACTGACCAGGGCCCTGGAGTTGGGCTTGGCCCCTTTGTCCAGCAGCACTTTGGCGCCACGTGCATGCGTGTGGTCCAGCGTGATGTCGTCGTGCTGGCGCGCGTCTGCAGCAGCGGCGTGAGGTGGTCCAGCGTGATGTCGTCGATCTCGGCGTTGTACTGCAGCAGCTGCTTGATGCAGTCCATGTGGTCACCCTGCGCCGCCATGTGGATCGGAGACAAGCCGTTCTGCAAGAGAAGCAGGATCATCAGGACACCTGATCACAGCGTTCGTGTCAAAGCCAGGTTTGTATTTAGCAGAGGCGAAATCTCCAAGACTGCAAGGGAAAAAGCTCAGCTTCCCCTAAAATGTCAACAAAAAAAATATACATCAATACACATCAAAAATATACATAAAAGAACATACATAGATCCCAGTTAGCTGAAGTTTTTCTAAGGGAGCCTGCTGTGGACAATCCAGCTGCCTGACAGCGCATTTAGTATTGAATGTGATCACTGGCGTCTTCAAATAAACCAACAAAGTAGAAGGTGGAGGAGGTATCCAGGTGTATGTGCGCAGGGAACCGTAGTTCACTGGCAAACTTGGGAGAGGGAGGGTGTACGAAAGAGCGCTGCACTCTGTAACCACTGATGTTGCTGCTGCTTCTTCAAAATCTCTGAATATTGCACACTGGACCTTTAAAGTGCATTGACGCTCAGCTTATAATAGTAGAAGCAGCGTGTAACAGTTTGGCCTCAACACCAAGTTGTTGCATGTTGAGGCCAAAAAATGAGCTTCCCCTTTTGAAACACCAGTAGCCACCAATGGAATTTAGTTGATTAAGAATAAATAAAATAATATTAACAAAACAAACAAACAACAAAAAACAAAACAGTGACTGAAGCTCTGAGGTGTGTCCAGGTGGCCTACCTTGGTCTTGGCCTGGATGGGGGCTCCGTGGTCCAGCAGGATCTCGATGATCCTGACGTGACCGTTCCGGGCTGCGCAGTGCAGAGGAGTCAGCTCGTCCTGTGGAGGGGGAGAGATGGGTGGGGGGTGGAGGGGAGGTTTGTCACTGAGTCCAATGAAAGTGAAGCAGCCAGAGTGGCTGTGTCCTCCATCGCCCCCTACTGTCACTATCCAGTCACTATACAGGGGCCATGTGGTAGCGGTGTCCGAATCCTGAGTGAACATCACTATAGTCCACTCAAAGTATCCCACAATGCATCACTAAAAGTAGCGTACAGCCGATGGTCAGTCACCCGGCAATATATCCCATCATGCATTGCGCTCACGCTTTATCCATAGGTAGAAAAGACCAGTGTTATTTTTCTTTAATGTGGGGAGATGTATTTGTATGACATGTATTTGTCGTGACAATGAAAATATACGTGTGAATTAATTGATATATTTAATTATTAATATATTTATCACCACCAGCAGACAGGACCATTTAACAATGGAACCGCGATGACAGTAATGGCGCTAAGAGTGTCGGAGAGAGTTTTATATTATTCGGCTAATGAGTCAGGATATAGTTGGCTGCTATATTACTGTCTGCATGGGGAACCAGCGGGTGAATTAATTCGGACTCAACCAAAGGGAGAGAGTGTTGCAGGGGACGAGCTGAAGGTCGTGTGAAGGACCTTGGTCTTGGCGTCGATCTGAGCCCCTCGGTCCAGCAGCAGCCGCACCATGATCACGTTGCCGCGTCTGGCGGCGATGTGCAGGGGAGTGATGCCGTTCTGCAGAGGGGGAGGGGTCAAACCCATGTGTCAGCGGTGGAGTGGGGGGGGAGGGGTCAAAACAGCTTCCCAGACGGGTGGCGGCACCCTACCTTTGGCGTGAAGTTGACATTGGCGCCTCTGTTGAGCAGCAGCTGAGCCACATTCAAGTTTTCATAGTGCGCAGCGATGTGCAGCGGCGTGAATCCAGTCTTGGTGGGGGGGGGGAGAGAGAGCACTTGCACATTTCAAATCATCACATTGACAGTGACAGTGATTTTGAGACTGTGCAACAAATATACTGTACATCTGATGCGCTTCGTTGTGCGCCCCCTGCAGGACATTTCCTGCCACTGACCATCATGAAATACAGGTTCCGAACTGTCACAAGTGTCCGGTGCTTAAACAGCTGAAGTCGCGCTCAACTGACAGCTTCAAGCGTGGTTACATTAAATGAGTTTAAAGTAACTCATAGGCTAAAAGTTCATTTTAGCGGATGAAAAAACACAGAAAAACTCATTTTGCAAACTATAGATGGTGAAGACTGAGAGCTCGAAGGACGTGCAGGAAGCCGGTTTGTTTTGGGGGACATGTGGCGCAAAACTACGACATCTAGTGGTGAAACTGTATATTGCGTAAAGCCCCCCCTCGTTGCCAGTGTGTTAGGAACATTTAAAGGTTGCTCTTTTAATGTTTGCAGTCCCATGCACCAAAAGAAGGCACAATTTTAACATTTTTGTTGTACTTAGCAAGAGGCTTATTATTACATTTAATATCGACATCACGACACACACACACATGCACAAAAAAACAATCTCAGTCAAGCCTTGCAGACACTTTCACTTCTCTCACCTTTCCACATGAAAACAGAGGCACCAAACACAGGCGTCCAAGCCAACGGTAGCGCACACACACACACACACACACCTTGCTGAGCACGTCCGGGTTGGGGTCGTTCTGCAGCAGCACGGCGGCCGTGCGCGTGTCGTCGTTGCGCGCCGCGATGTGCAGCGCCGGCAGCCGCACCTTCCCCTTGGTGCCGTAGTTGATGAGCAGCGCCACCACGTTCTCGTGGCCCTGCTGCAGCGCCACCGCCAGGGGAGTGAATCCGTCCTGCGGGCACACCCAGAGAGAGTGCACAGTGAGTGAGCCAGAGAGTAAGAGAGTGAGGGTGGAGGAGGAGAAGGAGGAGGAGAGAGTTTTAGCAGGAAGGAGGCTAACGACCAGTGTGAGGATTACCCGTCGATATCGAAAAAAACAGAATGGAAACGCAGCAGGGTGTGTGTGAGTGTGTGTGTGTGTAGGTGGGGGGCTGGCGGGGTTGTGGGATCGGGGAGGGGAAGGAGGGGGTCAAGGAGAGGTGTGAGGAACACTGGCCTCTGCTCTCCAGTACCTCAGTGGGGATGCTCTGATTGGCTCCGTTCTCCAGGAGGAACTTGACCACCTCTAGATGGTTCTCTTGTGCGGCCATGTAGAGCGGAGTGAAACCTTTCTAACCTCAGGAAGACGCACAACAAGCACAGGACAACCCACGCACGCGGGGCCACGCGGTGCAGCGGCGAAGGAGGTGGCAGAGCAGACAGAGGGGAGGTTGAGGGGTGGGGTGGGACAAAGAGACAGGAAGACAGTCACACACAGAAATGTCACACAGAGAAGAAACATCAACAACAACAACAACAACAACAACAGAAATATTGGTACAAACACCCTGAAACAGACAGAGGTGCAGCAGCAACAGGTCCTCTGTGTGTGTGTGTGTGTGTGTGCGCGCGACCGCCAGCGGCGTGCCTCACCTGCGACTGAGCGTTGACGTTGGCGCCGTAGTTGACCAGCTCGGTGACCACCTGCTCCTGACCGGCCAGGGCCGCGATGTGCAGCGCCGTGTTGCCTTTCTGTTCAAACACAGACACACAACACACAACAAGAGAAGAGCAACGCGCAGGAGTCAGTGAGCAGCAGGCTGCAAGTGTGATTGCACTGGTGTGCGAGTGATGTTTGAGGGGTAATAGTAAATAGCTGATATTTCCTTCCTTACTTCCTTCTAACCCTGTAAATAGTTTATTGTATCTCTTTTTTCTTTTTAATTCAATATATTTGTTTTTCTCTATTGGACCACATGTTGCTGTAATTATGTTAATTTCCCTCAACCTGGGATAAATAAAGGGCATAATAATTCTAACCAAGACATCTTATTGCATTGGTGTGTATTTTTTTCCCATTGCATGTCAGTGAGATCACTCAGATTTGGAGACTGAAATTTGAATTGTTGATTTATCTTGCCAAACTCCAGAATCAAGCAGTTTCAGTTTCAGTTGGTTTCTTTGATTCAGTTGGGCTTAATTTTTTCCATAATTCAGAGGCAGCATAGGGTGAACACGCTACAACAACTACTTCAAGTAGGAAACAATGGCAGTAGCTAAATAAATTAGCATGACCACGAGAGATTAGTTTAGCATTAGAAGAAAAATGAGGAAAAGCACTGAAGTCTTTCCTTAGTAGACAACACTGTTGTGACCAGGGCCTGAACAAGAGTTGTGTAACACTGCAGTGCCGCTAATGTCACCTGTCTGCCTACCAATAAGGAACCTCAAACTAGCTTAGCTAACAGCAACAAATTTGGGGTAACATGTTCTCGTAACTTTGCCCTCCTGTTCCAAACACTTCCTGTTCTTCACTTATGTTATATTCAAATGCGCTACTACAAGCATTTGTCGTGTGGGAAAAGTGACAGGAGGTGAGATGTGATGCTTTCAGTGGATGGTGGTGGTGGTCAGATCAGTGGATGTGTACCTTGGTGGTGGTCTCCAGCACGATCCCATTGTGGAGCAGCTCCAGCACCATCTTGACGTGGCCTTCTTTGGAGGCCAGATGCAACCCGTTGAGTCCATTCTGAACGAGCGAGAGAGAGAGAGAGAGAGAGAGAGAGAGAGACCTCGTACTGGAGGCTCTTAAACACACCACGGTCACAAGCAAAAGGAAAAACACAACAAAACAAAATCGGAAAAACAAGAGAAACCATGTCGGTCATCCGGACAAACACAACCAGAGCAGGCAGATACTGAAGTGGACACAGTCATGCAGTGCTGTCGGAGTGGTCGTTAGAGGAAAACACAACGTCTACCGAGGATGCAACTGGATGGGGGAGGAGGAGGAGTGAGAGGAGGAGGGTGAGGCGGGGGTTGGGGGTGGGGGTGGGATGGCAGGCCGCTGGTCTCGTGGCCGGGAAGAATACGAGCCGTGTGGGATAGGTCTGACCTCACACAGCCTTCCTTCAGCCGCACAGGACATGTGAGGTTGGACCTTTCCCACACCACTGATATTATTCCTCTGAGTGGGGAGACCACAGCACACCATCACTCCACTGTGGATAGACTGAGGTGAGGGAGGTGGGGGTGGTGGGGGAGGAAAATGTGAGAAATCAGCGGAGGTTGAGTTAGATCACATTGCACCACCGGGAGGTGAGACGGGAGTGGCGGTGAGGGGTTGGGGGTGTGGGGAGGGGCCTGTTAGGCTGAGACAGAGGTCGCGTTAACCAAATGTTTGACGTTTATTGAGGTTTTTTTTTTAAGCAGTGACGGAAAAATCTGAAAGCCATATGTCATTTGGACAGATTGCAATTCCCACCCCTGACCACTTGGTGGCCACTGGAGTGGCGTAATCGTCATTCGGGTCTCCGGTGGTGGCCGCAGAGATTCAGCCTCCAGAACGACATGAAAACAGCCGCGAGAAGTCGTCCGTCGGAGGCAAAAGTCATCTTTCACTGTGCTCATATGTAGCTAACCACTGAGACCACAGTCAGCTGCTTTCATCACTGCGCGCAGAGAAAAAGTTACATTTTCATCTGCTTGATACGATTTGGACTTCCGCTAGCTTTGGACTGAACAGTGGTTAAAAATGAATGAAAATGAAATGCTGTTGAATTCTTCTTATCGCTTAGAAAATGAAAGTGGCTGGTAAAAAATAGATGATGACGGGACTTTTGTGACCCCGTCAGTCAAAATGGCCAACAACGAAAAAGTCTAGCGCGACCTCTGGGCTGGAGAGGATGAGGGGGCGGAGCCAAACTCCCAGTGACTCCCATTGGTTGAGCGCACGCCGAAAACACTCGGATGGCCAGGAACAATCAGACCGTTCACCTGTTTCAGTTTTAAGTGACGAGCTGCGACCTTCAACCGTTAAACGGTAGGTTGGTTTGGAGCGTTGAAGGTCACTGGCACGAGGATGAGGATCCACGGCTAGTTCTACTAGCTTGAACTGGCTTCACTGACATAAGTGGCATCATCAGTGACAGAGTGTGTAGGATTGACCTAAATGGAGTTTGCACTGTTCAGCAGTGTTACCAATACAGAGAAAAATATGCTGCAGATTGTCACTTAAACTCAGGTAGAATAAACACCAAATCCAGAGACAACAACAACAACAACAACAACAACACAGTTGCAATGTAAAATGAAGAACAAAAAGTCATGAAAAACAAAAATTCTGAAATGAAATTCTGCTTTTTTAATCCTTGAAATCTTTATCATTTTAAAGTGTTGAACTGAATATATACTGCATATAACATAATATAATATATCATATTATATAATCCTCACAGCAATAACTGCAAAAAGTGTCGAGGGCAGCATAAGTGTGTGGAAGTGAGTCATCACCAAGTTAGATTAATGAGTCAGAAGAATCTGTCCACACACACACACACACACACACACA
>CM020507.1:21635000-21905000 GCA_009823395.1 Thamnaconus septentrionalis
CACCAAACAAACAAACAACAACAACAACAAATAAATGGCATAAAAACTGTGGGAACTCCCGCGTGAGCTCGCTGATTCACTGAGTCACTGAGTCACTGTCAGCGCCTCCCAGGGCTGCTTTTGTTTTTAGCCTTTCACTTACAGTGTGGTGGGAGGTTCACACAACCTGTGAGTCACAGCCGCACATGGGAGCACGAGCAATCCCACTTACACACACACACACACACACACACACACACACACACACACACAACATGACAGCAAAAACGTGTTAAGGAAGCTGCAGTGCGATTTTCCTGCTGACAGCAACAGACAACAGCTGCTGCTGCTGCTGCTGCTGGGAATAATTCTGCACTTGAAGTCCCCTTTCTTCTCCCTCAATGTCTCAGCCAAGTTGTGCCCACTCACAAAGTCAAGCTGTGCCTACTCACACGGTGTCGCTGGTCTTCCATCGGCAAGCACCTGCTCAACAGACTCCCATCAAACTATTTCACAGCTTCTCATTTGAGAAGCTCCAGAGACCTTCTGCTGCTGCTGCTGCTGCTGCTGCTGCTGCTGCTGCTGCTGCTGCTGCTGCTGCTGCTGCTTCGAAGCACCAAACTGACCCCCGGATAGGACAGAACGACCCACATCCACCCCCCCCTCAACTCAGTACACACACCTGTCACTCTAAGTGCTCCCGAGTTGGACCCTCCCAAAAAAAAAAGAACCCATTTAGCATCGCAAGGTAGGGGGAAAAAACCTGACTAGTTCACAGCCACACTGGAGGAACTCTGCTTCACCAAGTCTTGAAATTGAATATTTGATCAACAAGCTAACGCACTGTGTTCTGTCTTCCTTCTCCATTTCCTCCTCCTCCACCTCCCTCTTCTTCTTCTTCTTCTTCTTCTTTTTAAATTGCAGGGATGCTTTAAGTTGCGCGAGATGTTTGCGCTCTCTGCCATGGTGACTCGGGAAAAATCCCTTCATCAAAGACAGAGCAAATACTGCTGAATGAAAAGGCGCGCGCTGACACACACACACACACACACACACACGTTCACAGAGAGAGCACCAACACAATATCCTGCTCTGCAGCACAGGGAGGGAGGCATGGTAACACCCTGGTGAAGCCCGACGGAGGCCCCCTCTCTGCTGGCTCGGCCCCCAGACTCACTTCACTGCACCCCCCACCGACTACCCTCCCCCTTCCCCCCTCCTTCAAGAAAAAAAAAAACAGACCTGCTTGAAGTTTTACCAGACTGCAGAAAACTCACCAGAGAGCTCGGCCGAAATCCGCGACCCTGTCGGCGTCGGTCAGCCTGCCGTGTTTTTCAGGTCAGCGTGGTTTGTTGTGTGCACCCCCATGCCTCCCCCGCCCCCTCCCGGCCCCCCGCAGCCTCTCCTTATCTGCACTCGTGTCAAGAAGTGTGGCACCAACAGATAAGGGAAGCAGCAAGGAGCTCCACCCTTCGTTTCCACTCACTCTGATGTAAACAGGTGCTGCTGGGTTTCGCGCCCTGCTGACTGGCTGGAGGACAAACTCGAGAAAAATTGTCACGTTTACGACGATTTTTCGTGCACTGCCTCCACGAACGTCTTCTCCGTCGTGGAGCAGTCCCAGAGTTTGACAGGGAGAAAGAATTCCCTCCGAAAAAAACACTAACGGCATCATCCAAGTGTTTGAGCGTCTCAGCGGAGCCTTGTTGAGATACCCGCTGAGCCCAAGGCCGTGTGGCCAGTCCTGGTATTGCACGCTGGATTTGTCGGCTGCAAACAGGGGTGTCAAGGTTGCTGTTTTGACACAAACCGGTTATTTTTGTTTTTTTTGATTTCCTTCTCTGTGTGCACTGCAGTGATGGTCAAGAGGTGTTCCGAAATGTCACCAGAGCCTCCGGTGGGAAAAATGGTTGAAATTTTAATTTTAGGCCAACACTCCTCTCTGAATATGCCCATTAAGGGTGGACAAGCATTTTTTTTTTTTTTTTTTTTTTAATGTAGATAGACAGAAAAGAGAAGAGAAAAAGTGGCAGCTCATTAATCACACACTGTTTGGTGCAACAGACGGACAATAACCTGCTCAGCAGTTCCAACACTGGCCATATCAGCCACGCTGACAACAGTCCCCAGGCTGAGAGGCTCCTCATAATGAAGCTGAAAATTACCAAGTCAAACCATTCCGATATCTCAGCCCGGAGCATCATCTCTCCTCTCTTCTCCTCTCCTCTCCTCTCCTCCTGTTTCCCTCCTCCTCCTCCTCCTCCTCCTCCTCCTCATCCTCATCCTCTCCCTCTCACTCCCTCCCTGCTGCTGCTGCAGCAAAACACAATGACATCACCACCCTCACTGGCGGACTGCGGTCGCTCTGGCACTCAATACACAGTGTAGGAGGAGGAGGAGGAGGAATAGGAGGAGGAAGAGGAGTGTGCTAGAAGAGTAGGGGGAGGAGGAGAGAGAGGAGGAGGCGGAGGAGGAGAACATCCCGACCTCCAAGGTCTGCTGCTGCAGGCACACGAGGGACACATGAGGGTCATTTTTACAAGCCATCGATTGCATGCTTGCGCCATGACTGTGGACGTGTGTGAGGAGCTGCGGAGAAATCAACGGGAGTCAACATGGTAGAGAGAGAGAGGGAGAGAGAGAGAGAGGAGAGAGAGAGAGAGAGAGAGAGAGAGAGAGAGAGAGAGAGAGAGAGAGAGAGAGAGAGAGAGAGACGGTTGTGTTCCTACAAGAGGCTGTAATCTCTCAATCTGTGTCTCTGCGCAAAGTTGTTCCCTTCTGTTATCTCAATTACACACACACACACACACACACACACACACTGTAATATCTTGATAAAAAAGAAACTACCTCTTAATGCACATCTACTTTTGTTCAGCTTGCAGAAGCATCACCAAAATCTGACCAGCTTTTTTTTCTCTCGCTGGCAGGAAAAACATGGAGATATTCTACATGAAAACAGAGAAGAAATATATGTAGTTTAACCTTCATGAAAACAGACTTTATTTTTCAATCTCGCAGGGCATTTGCCATTCACCAACTCAGTGTCATAGTGCGCGCACGCTTGAAGCAGGTAGGTCGAGTCCAGTCAAGCAACTCAAGAAGAGAGACAATGTTGTAGCGAAAATCAAGAGAGAATCAAAAAAATTCCCAGATTTTCTTTCTTTCTCTTCATCTCAGACATCCTCTCAGACAGGCCGAGATCTCGCAATCCAATCAGTTTAACTCGACGCACACACACAGCAGCAGCAGCAGGTGCAGCAGAAAGGTGAGAAGATGAAGCCAGGCTCCAGACCTGCTCCACTTGAACCAGTGAGTGCAGGGCAGCGCCGGCCCATCCCAGCATCCTTTGCTCCTGCTCAACATCAAAGTGTTTCGACAGCCACTTCCTGCTCCTACCTTCCTTTTCGGAAGGGAACGCTAAGCTGCAGCAGCCCATATGTGGGGGGGGAGAGATCACTGCAGAGCTCTTAAACAGCCATTTCATCGGCCCCTCGATTTTTCTTCTGCTGACTTGCATCTCGGCAAGGAATTGATTTTTTTTTTTCCCTTTCCCCTCCAGCTGCAGTCAAGCAGGCAGGCTGGCAGACATCGCTGGCCGCTGGGTGTCAAGGTGTGAGTCGGTGGGACTGGGACCCCTACTGGCGGCAGGCTGTCCCTGCGCCTCCTCCACATTGTCTATCTGCGTTGTGCGTCTGTCTGTGCGTACGTCAGTGTGTCTGAGTCTCTTCGCTACATGTGGTAAGCGTCCCCGTCTCTCACTCTCACTATTTACTTTCTCACCGCCCCGCTCCCCCCGCCCGCCCCCCCGTTGCCCCCCGACCCACCCCTCCCCCACCTCCATCCAACGGCTCGTCCCTGCCCAACACCTCAATTGTCTCTCCTCCCGCTTTGCTGCCTCTGTGCCTGAAGATGAGATTGTCATGGTTTATTGTGATCTTTTGTCGCCTGGGGGACAAAGAGGGTCAAAGCCATACGCAGATAAGCGTGATAGCGGCGTCGGGATCCTATATGGGGGGGGCAGGATTTTTTTTTTTTTTTTTGGGGGGGATTAATGGTAAACAGCCTTTGTTTGGGCCCCCGCACAGTACCAGCGATTGTGCAGCGATGGACGGCCATATGGGAGGGTCACCGAGACTAATGACCCCTGTGATACTGCACCGTCTCTTACAGTGCGAGAAGCTACGTGACCTGATGCCTCCCTCCCCCGCCCAGGTTTGCACCGTGACAAAGGCTGATGCTTCTCTGCACCTGCTGTGACTGCTGCAACAAGGACGAGGAGATTATATGAAAATGCATGATTGTCTGTTGGCAGAACTTTTTGCAATTATGATCAACCCAATCTCAATCAAAGCTCTGGGTCTTTAGGGATCCACCAGGCCAATGCTCACCAACCAGAGAGGGTCTTCTTATGGACTCACCCTGAACACTGTGGTGCCACAACTCGTTGACCTCACTTTTTTTTTTGCTTTTCATTTGCTGAACATGCTACCTCTTTTGATGTTCAGAACTGCAATGAGACCACTTCCTGAAGGGCTTCGACACACAATTAGTACCAATTACTCACAATTAGTCGTTCCTTTGCTAGTTGACCTGCTTCCTTGCAGGTTCTATTTGAATTGTCTTTGAAGGGCCACCGAAATAATGGTGAAATTCTACAAAAATTATGAAACAAAGGTGGAAAAGAACCAGCGAAGTCCTCGTGCGGCCGACCTCGGTCTGCCGCCACCAGGATTAAAAGTACAAACCAGAGGGTTTCTGCAGGTTTCATCATCTGCAGCCAACCAACTCTCACATCTTCCTTCTCTTCCTCCGCTCGTGCGTTTCAGCTGCTACTTGAACAAAATTAGTGCTTGCGCACATACACACATACACACACACACACACAAAGACAGACACAGATGCCAAAAGCTGCAGAGGTCGGTGTGAGCGTGCAGCCATCACCTACATTTGGTTGAGTTCATTAAACAGAAGTCGGTCTTCGGTGGAGCCGTGCGCCCAGAGAATCTCATTAATGGAGCCGCTAATCAGTTTACTGACCTCCAGTTTACTCACGGCCTCTAATCCTGGTTGACAAGCTGCAATCTGAACGTCAAACAAGAGGAACAAGTGAGCACCGACCAAAAACAAGACGAGGCAGGAAAAAGAGGCGGCTGGGAACACACGGCACGCTGGACAACACTGACACGCAATGCAGTCTATTTGTTGTTTCAAATCAACATAACAACTTTGTTTGTGTTTTGTTTTTGGCCATTTTTCTCAATTCCTGAGTTTTAAAAGCTCAATCGATCAATCAATCAATCAATCAATCAATCAATCACACTATATTGGGAGAGTTCCCAGAGGGAAACTGGTTTTCCAGCCACAACACAACACCCCAGAAAAAGGTACGGAATATAAAGTGCAGAAAAGTAGAAAAAAGTATAAAAACATAAAACTTACAATGGGTATAATACAATAAAAGACATTAAAATCCACACCAGGCAGACAATGGTAATCCAATATTGGTAAAAGTGCCAGTCAAAGAGTGCTAGAGTTCATAAAAGCTCATATAGCGGACAGGATTGAGCTGGACAGCCTGATAACTTTGACCAGGCTGAGATGTGTTCAATCCACTATTTCAAACAAATGTGTTTTAACTCAGAAACAACTGAGTCTGGGAGTCAGCACTGACCTCCAGTGGCCCAGTTGGCCTGCTCCTCCCTTTACTGCTCATATCCTTCAACATCGCGGGAGCACATAAGCGCACCATGCAACACAACTACACCACCAGAGGAGGTCTGACGGAGCAGAAAAGACGCTTGTAAAACACTCTGAGTGGCCGAGGGGACCAACGGTGGCTGGCAGATGAGAAAAAACAGAATGACAGCATGAGCCTGAACTGCCAGGAGTTAAACACCAGCATCAGCACCAGCACCAGCACCAGGTCCATTCTGCCCTTTGCGAGTTCAAGCCAACTGCGACGGCTGGCAGGTGTCTCAGATGCAACATAACAAATAATCACACAAACATAAAACACACTGTAGCGGACATTAAGAATAAAAACAAACACGGAGGAGGAGGAGGAGAGAAGGAAGGAGATGGGAGAGGAGCAGAGGGGAGCAGAGGGGAGCAGAGAGGAGACGGAGCAGCAGCAGAGGCGGTGGTACTCACTCCTACAGTGTCGATGTGGACTGGCATGCCTGTCGGCCCTCCGCTCGCTCTTCCTCTTCCCTCTTTCTGCTGCTCTCACACACACAGCTGGCTTTTCTGTCGCAGCCCCTCCACCCACCACCACCCACCACCCCCGCCTGCTAGCCAGCTAGCTAGCGCCGCCGCACGGGGGCAGGCGACACCCCCAATCACACTTCGCCCCCTCCTCACGCTGCTCCGCGTAAACACGCACACTTGAGTAGGCAGAGTGGGTGGAGAGAAGCGGGCAGGGAGGGGTGGAGTGGGTGGGGCGGGGCAGGGGGTTTATCTCTGGAGGAATGCTGCTTGTATCTAAAGACACACATTTCACACATGGCTAAAAACAAATCCCTCGCCACCAGCAGCACCACCCCACCCCCATTAAAACCCCTCACAACTTTATCAGACATATTTTTTTTTAATTCCCAGTTTGGCTAAATACTAAACTGCCTCCTCAGTTTTTTTTTTTTTTAAAGGTTCTATTTTGATGCCAATTTCACTTGATTGATGTTTCTGATCCACCACGAAATGAGAAAAACTAGACGTTTGTTGGTTCCTCTAACGTTAAGAAAGTGCGCGTTGCAAATCGCCCCCTCTGTGATGTCATAAAGGGCACCGGAACCTCCCCACCGGCTAGTTAGTGACAAACACTCCCAGCCTCCGTGTTTGGGTCCACTTGCAAACAAGTGGAAGGTTGAGCCAAGCAGGAGGCTGCAAACAGAGGGCTAAATGAGCTGTTTCTTGAAGTTTTTTTGGTTTTTTTTGAATTGCACAAGACCAGGACGAGAAATTGTTGTTTGTTTGTTGCTTCCCTCAGTTGTCTCAGTCCCAGTGTCTGCTCTCTGCTCTTCACCTCCTCCAGGAGTCTTTCTTCCATTTCCACAATACTGCCACCCCGACTTCATCCGTCCTTTCTCTAGGTCCCTTCCTCCTCGCACGTCACGCCCCTCTCCGTGTCTCCTGTATGTCTTGTGACAGCCAGACAACCTTTGTTGTTTTTGTTTTTTTTACCCCACCCCCCCCACCACCTCTCCCACCCCTCCACCTCCTCCGGCCGGCCAGGCTGCGCCAGAATAGCAGTGGGACTGTGGAGAATGGCCGCGAGTGGGTCCGCTTCAGTCTGCGAGGTGACTTACAGTGACAAAGCGCCGCCAGTGGGAGGGGCTGCTGGGCGGGTGGGGGTTTTGTGTGTGTGTGTGTGTGTGTGTGTGATGCCACAGCCCTGTGACAATGGGCCAGACACACGGGACTTGGGACGGGGAGGGGGAGGGAGAGCAAAAAAAAAAAAAGAAAAAAGGGGGCAGTCCTCTGAAAGGAGCCCTGCTTCTTTTAATAAAGCGTCCCGTCATTGGCCGCTGAAAAGGCCTCCTTTTCTCCACCTCTCCCCCCCCGCTCCCCTCCACCTCCGCTGGCTGAGCGCTGGGAAAAGCACATCGCTGCCAAAACCATGCGGGGAGATAAATGCTCATAGGGTGTGTGGTGGTGGTGGTGGTGGAATTGGAGGGAGACGGGGTCGGGGGTGGGGTTGGGGGGGGGTGTTGTTTGCAATGTAGAATGAAGAAGGGCGACGCACTAGTCTAGTGGCACTGGACTGTGACCTGGGCGAAAAACATCACGTGGCATCCCTGCCTGCCTGCCTGTCTGTCTGTCTGTCTGACTGTCTGACTGTCTGCCCCCCTGTATGAAGTTTAGACAGAGGCGAGAGCCCCGTTGCCAAAGAATGTGAGGCAGTGGCAAGGGTGGGGGTGGAAGGGGGAGGTAGTGGGGGGTGGGGGTGAGGACAACAGACCCTAACGTCCATGAAGACACGACAAATGATCCCTTTGGGTCTTCGAGTCCCTTCAGTTCCTATGCGAAGCCTGTTTGGCAGAGACTTGGAGGGGGGGGTGAGGGGTGAGGGAGTGTTGGGGGTGAGGAGCTGGGTGATAACTGGCCAGGTCCTCGGTGATGATAAGGGGTGAGTCATGACGGAGGTGTTTATCAAGCTCCACCGCCGACTCTTTGGGTCTTTGGCGGGCGCGGAGCGCCGACCTCTGCGCTGACCTTTGCTGCGAGTGTCTATTCTGAGGTCGCCGGCTGGAAATAAACAACCTGCTGAGGCACCTGCATTCCCCGGCAGCCACGATCACCTGCCGGACCAGCGGCCAGTTCACAGTCACAGGGCCCAACAGCCTCACATGTGGCTCCTCCTGTGTGTCTTTGGAACCAGAGACATCCTGCCCCTGCGGTCACAGGTCAAACTGCTGCACCGCTGCTGATGGAGGCCTCACGTATTTATTAACCTTCTACAAGAAGAAATAGGTTATAGATTTTCTAAACAGTCTTGAGCAGAAGGTCTAATTCACCGACTGACTCATATGAAGGGCAACTAGTTTAGCAAATTCTTATCAGCTACTCATCAGATGCTCATCAACATGAAGACACTGGTCATGTTAAGGAGTTCTCACAACAATGACTTGACAAGTTTGGATAAAATTCTAATTTACACACAACTCACCAGGTTGTGCTATTTTTAGAACAGGCCTGCAGGCACCGTGTTGGTGACCGTTGGTCTGGAAGGTCACAGGGTCGACTCTTAACCTGGAGCTGCATGTTCTTCCTGAGTCTGCATGTGTCCTCCCACAGTCCAGAGACATGCGCAGTCGGCTAACCGGACACTTAAGTTACTTAACTCGTCGGTAGGAATCAGGTAAAACCAAATATTCTATGTGAATTCATTTTTTTCAATTGTTTTTAATACTAGAAGGAGATGAGGAGAGGTGCTCCTGCAAGGCTCCTCCAGAGGCCGCAGTTCCTCTGGAGGCCGGGTGGGGTGGACGCCACGCGGTGGGGGTAGTGGGGAGGGTTTGTGCCGGCCTTGATTGAGGTGTGGGGCAGACGTGCCCCCTGCACCCTGTGCTGAGCCCCTCCGCTTGACAGAATATAGGGCTGCAGCTGTCCACAACTGACATGGATGAAACAGAATGGAATGAATGTTAAAATGAACGTATCATTTTAAAATAACCTCAGTCGACGTCAAGCTCACTCCAAACCAACAGGTGGCGACACAACTTATAACTTATAGAAGGACGCGGTGGGTAAGAGTTCAGGCTCTGCGGCGATGACAACCACAACAGTGGAGCAGGTGGCTCGCTAACGAAGTCAGTTGACAGATGTTCCTCAAACCGAAAGAGGAGGTCATGTGACGCCTCCTGCCTTCAGTGTAGTGCAGAGGTGTCAAATGTGTGGCCCACAGGCCAGATCAAGGCCGCGAATGGGGTTTTTCCAGCCCACAAGATGATTTCACGAAGATACAGTTTTGTATATACAATATATACAAACGAGCTGCAAATTTGGCCTCCACTGGATGCCACAATAGTGTTTCTGCTACACAAACAAACCGGGGCTGAGCAAGCTGGCCCAAGTACAGCCACTCCGAAGCTATGCTGTCATTCTAGCTACCCTATTACGTCTCCGATTGGCCACCCTCATTGCCCCAAAATATCTCTGTCTCAAAAGAGAAAAGATGCAGAGTGCAGAGTGTTCCAAGAACACGACCAAAGTGAAACGAGGAAAAACAATCTGAAGTTGCTGTTATTTTTAAATTACCGGCCCGGCCTGCTTTGGAATAGATTTTCCAAGCAGGTGTCAATTTTTTTCCAGATGCCTTTAAGCATCACAACAGACAGCAGGTTCTGCCACACATTTTACTGTTATTATTACGACACGGGCCTAAAAAATGACCAGCCTGTCTCAGAGGGACACAGTCACACTGACCTGAGGAAGACGGGGGAAAAAAATTGACCTGTCAGCAGAGCTGGGCCGGCCTCCCATTCATCTTCCACAGTGGAGAGTTGGAGACTGTCGGAGGAAGTGGAGTGAAGACGCGGCGGAGAGGAAAAAAACCCAAAAGTCTCCGAGACTCAGCTCGTTTGACTGAGTGTGTGGAGCGCTTTCCCCGGGAAGGGCACGACGCATTGTTTAAAACAGAAGAAGCATGGACTCAGCGCGGGACGGGACTGGAAGCAGCAGAACATCGTTCACTCAGTCACTGCAGTTAGCAGAAGCAGAGCTGAGAGAGTCACATTTCAAAGTCGGTCTAGATAAATGATCAAAGAACAGCATCAACGGGCCAAATTGTTGCCGTACTGGAGTTTTCCACTTATAATTAATTTTGATTATCTTTTTTTTTTTTTTTTCATATTTCTGAGCTTTGCAAACCATGACTTGCAATCCGTCGGCAGCTGTTTTGTTTCAGCTTTCTGCGAGAAAGACTTCCTTGCATACGTACAGGGCTGCTTGCAACTTACTAAACGTTAAAGACAGCATCCAAAGTTGTAAAAGACGTTAAAGACGTCGTAGGTAATGCTAGATGCTAGCACGCTAACAGGTCCGGGGACTAGAACTGTTTATCTTGTGACTCTCACAGTGGGGCAGTGGGAGCTAGAGGTTTAGGGGAATTAGGTGAGGCAAGTATGGCGTTCATTTTTAACCTTTACTGCTTTTCTTCCCTTCAACATGCTATTGTGAATTCTTGCGAGGAGCCCTGAGCATCTGTGGCTACCTGGAGGTGGTGACTTGGCGGCGTTAATGAATATTAAATAGAGGCAGCAAAGGTAGAAGCTGTCATCAGCCGGGGACAAGGGCGGTCGATACGGCTGACGTCACTGCCCTCTAACGCTGCCTCGCGCACGCACACACACACACGCACACACGCGCACACACAGCTTTAAAACACACAAACGCACTGCTAAACACACGCGCACACGTTCACCTACAGTGCAGTACATGCAGGTGCATAGCACGCGCAAAACACACCCACTCCCGCACACACACACGCACACACAGCTCGCAGCAACCCTCCATATGCAGGCGTTCACTTCAGGCAGCTGTATACTCAAACTGAACAAGGTCGTGCGTCCCTGTCATCCAACCCTGTCGGGAACTTTTTATACTTCATGTATATTCACTGTAATTACTGTGGAAAAAAACCCCACAGTAGCAGTCAGAAGTTTTAATGCAGTAATTCAATAAGTGTCTCTTTACTTTTCCTATTTTAAGCATTGCGGATCAACGCTGACGACTTCCAACTTGTGAAGAAGCACGTGTACAAGGAAGGATGTAGCAGAGACATAAGTTAAATAAATACACGGAAAAACAAACAAACCGCGTCTTATGCATTTTAGATTCTACAAGGGGCAACAATTTTCTTTTGCAGATATTTTGGCGCACTCCTGGTTTCCTCTAAAGGAGCTCCACGAGGTCGTGACCCCGGCTGGGTCTCAAGCAGTCTCTTTAGAAAGTTTCCAGAGCACTTAAGTATTTTTTTTTTTTTTTTTTCTTGTCCGGTCTGGCCATAATGACAAGCAGAAGTGACGCACTTAAGTATTTTAAAGTCATCCAAAATATGCTAGGTATCCTAGTTTGTTTGTTTGTATGATGCTGCGTGCGTTCTTTCAGGGTTTTGACTTTATTTGGTGCGAACCTGAAATGTAGAAAATAATTTCGAAAGTAAAGAACAGCGTATAAGGAGAGGCTGCGTGCTAACGTTTGACCGGCACTGCAGATTGTTTACCAGACCCAAAGCCGAGATCCTGCATGTAAGGCGCTGACTCACTACCATCAACTTATAGCTGCTTCCTTTATCCTCACTCCAGACTGCGTGCTGTTGCTGGAAACGCTTAAAGCCTGTATGGAGTTAATGATTCCTGAAGTCTTGATAATAACTAGGTGCGGTTGCACCGTTTTGACAAAGAGACAGAAAACAACCGATTTAATTTAGCCACGGACCATCTGAGATTAAAGTGTCAGGTCGCAACAGTAACCTAGCAGTAGTAGCAGTGGCAAAGGTTGTTGGTGTGACTTAAACCGAGGGTTTCTTGTCATTTAAAAAGTAACATGGAGAAAATATTTGCTGTAAGAAAGTGAAAGTTGGAAACATTTGCGACTATGTCATTTTCGCCTTTTCTTTTTGTCCCATTCCATTCAATACACCAGCAATGAAAGCTGGGACAAGCAGCTCTTTCAGGACAGCTGAGCCTCCCTTTAGTTCAGACACAAGAGCGTTTGGACGTTTGGATGTTTGCGGAGGATTAGGAACTGCAGGCTTGACAACCACAGCGTCTGCACGGACTCGTCAGAGCGGCGTGAAAGGCCGTTGACGTGTGTAAGACTCTTCCACGCCGCTAAAGCTCTGCGACCTGAACTTCTTTTGGAGTATACCTCGCTACCATGCATCTCTTGCGCATTCAACTTGGTCCATGCACATGCACGCACGCATGCACATCCAGTTTTTAAGCTCATTTTCTCTCCCTGTCTCGGTGGCGGCTAAAGATTGGAGTTTCTCAGGCGCTGTGTGAACGACTGGAGGTCAGTTCAGTCATATTTCAAGTCAGAGTTTATGGAGTTGAGTCTCCGTATGTTTAACAAGTCAAACAATTCCTACTATTGCTGCATTGTTTTAGTTTAAGCTTTTTTTTTCTCTTGTCATCAAATCGTATTTAGACAAATTTACTCTTACTGAAATATATATATATAGATAGATAGATAGATATATATAGACAAAGGAAATTCAACAGTTTCAGTAATTTAATAATCTATTTACTAGACATGATAGAAAGTTGGCTAATGTTTTTATTTTTGAGGAATAGATTTGGTTCCCAACTTCATCATGAGGAGGAAAATGTGAGTCCTGAGACTCCACCAGTTGAGAAGCAGTGGTGTAGACCTGCTCCTCCGGTGCGTTCTGCCTGTCTAAGGCCACTGACGCTGTGTGGAACAGCTTTCCACAGTTTTTCTCTTTGTGGGCCAGCTCTCTCCCTTGAGGTGAGCCAGGAAATGTCTTAGTGGGTCAGCAGGACGAGGGGACTCCGGCCCCCAGAAGGCCCCGTCTGTGTGCGACCGGCTCCGCATCCACCTCAACAACACATCTAAAGTTCACACCAGACCCTGGTGTCAGTAACCTTGGGACAAACATTAAGCGGTTACAATATTTAAATACACGGTGGCCTTTCACATGTAAATACAACTCTGCCCCCCGAGCCGAAACAAATTACAGCCAACTGCTGGTGGCTGGACATGAATAGGCCTCCTAATGTAGCCTGGTGCTACAGTGAGCCGGGGAGCAGCTGGAAGACACAAACTGGGATGGGGGGAGAATTTATGTGACAGTACAAAGTGCGAGAGTTGTGCTTTTTTTTCTCTCTCTTTTTTTTGTGTCATATTGAGTGTGCCACGCAGCCGCACTGTGACGAATGGAGCTTGGCTCACTGAGCATCTGTCTCCCAGGACCCACTGAGGGATAATTAGAGCTGTGGGATGATAAGGGACATTGTCTGGGCCCCTGAAGGTGGCAAAGGGGGAAAATCTTTACACAGACGCTGGATGTCTTACATGAGGAGGGAGGAGGGAGGAGGGAGGAGGCCAGGGACTTTGACATGAAGCTGGCGGGGTGAGGAGGGGGTTCGATTTGATTTAAGAAAGTAAAAAATAAAATACAATGGGAAAATAAGGTATATTGAACCACCAGCAGCGTCTGAACGATAACTGCTGGCCTGCGGGCCACATCTAAAACATGTTTGGAGTCACTCTACGAAATAGAATGAAATTCTCTTTTTGTGTGACAGAGATGGCAGCAACTTAGCATGAACTGGCATAAACACAGGAGACACTTGACTAAACATGTTTTTAAATCCGCTAATTTTATGTGCCATTTAGTTCAGCAGATACATTTCATCCAAAAGTTTCTGCTTTGCTTCTGCAACTTTTTTTTTTTTTTTATTAACGGTATTTATATTGTTTTGTTTTCTTTCGCTCCTTATTAGCGATACTCTAACGCTGCAGCCTTTTACTGGCTACATTTTAGTCACAACTTTGCAAAGCGCTACTTGTTCATGCTGCGTTCAGGGACTTCGAGCTCACAGACAGGTTTGCGTCCAATGGGGAAGCGTAAACGTTCTCTACGCAGTCCTGACGGTGAGACAAAAGAAAAAAAACAAAAAAAAACAAAACCATCTTCCATTCGTTCAAAGAAAAATACATTACCCAATGCACAGCATTCAAAGAGCATCACCAAGGGGAAATTCAATACTCCATATTGTTGCGTGTTGGGCCAATAGCCGGAGGACACTGGGACTCGTTCTGGATGATCTACTGATCCAGCGGCTCCCTTCAATGCTGTTCTGATTCTGTGTTCCCCGCTTTTCGTCATTTTGTTTCTCTCGCACCTGCACATTTCCAAATTCAAAAACGCTCCAGAGTCGTTTGGGAGCAATATGGAGATCGGCAGCTTTGGGAGATTGGACATGAGAGGCAAAGGGGAAGCAAGGATCTGAGGGGGGAAAATCATCGAGGGCAGAAAAAACAAACAAAAAAAGACCAAAAAAGTCGTCTGGGATAAGTTTCCCATCGGCATCGATTGCACCGAGATGATCCCTCCTCCAGCCACCAGGGGGGGAGTCAAGATCATCCGCACGGCTGACACACGTGCAAATGAAGCCTCTGGCAGAACCTGTCCCAGACTGGTTCAGACGGGTCCGACCGGACAAATAATAGGCACGGCACAGCACAGCACGGGACCAAGACCACATCAACAGCACGGCACGGCACGCACACACGCACACACACACACAAGACAGTGAGACATCGGCACAGGTGCAGGCAAAGGCAGGCACATGCACAAACTCTGCAGCACCGTCACCACAATGGAAACACACAAAAACAGCAAGGACGCAGACACACACGTGCAAGATGAAGCCATGCAACTAACGCGGCATGCACACAGACACACACACACACACACACACACACACACACACACACACACACACACACAAACACCCGCACATCCTCCAGCAATAACGCTCTACAATTTCTTCACTTACCACGCACACAACGCGTACGCGCGCAAACACACACACACACACACACACACACGCACACAGTGGTACACCAGATGACATCACAAGCATATTGTAGAAACCAGAAGAACCCACAGGAAAAATACTTGTTGTGTGTCCTTGTGTTGCGTTGTGCTGCGGCAGCAACGCGGTGCCGAGTGGTTAAGCGCTTGTGTGACAGCTATATTTTGCCCGTGGACTCTTGCCATGTAAATATGCTCAGCTTTGGAACACTGTATTCCAGAGAGGTTACACACACTGATTGAGACGTTAATATCCATACAGATACGGGTTGAATTTCTAATAAAAAAAAGGAACAAAAAGAACAAAAAAGAAAAGCCGAACAAAACAGTAACTAAATATCAGCTTATAGTTAGTACAGAACGTCAAGCAAGGACGGGGACGAGCGAAGGAAAGAAAACGAGAAAATGAAAATGAAAAGCTCCAGCCTGATCCCACAACACCTGACTGAATCAGCTCACAGCACGACAGCGACACTAGAAAAAGTCAAAGGAACCAGAACTACGATAACCATAAGCAACACACAACAAAAACAAGAGAGATAAAGATAAAAAACAACAACAACAGCAACAACAACAACAAGTACAGCAGCAGCAGCAGCAGAGCAACAATAGTGGCACACTTTAAGTGACAGGTACAAAAATGGTGATATATATATACACACAATATATATAGATATATAGATATAGACATATAGAAGTAGAGAGGAATGAAGAGCCAGGTACTGTGTTGCAGATATTTACTTCATCATCATAGTGCCACACTCCTTGGCCATCCGGCATCTCAGAGCTCACACTACTGTCCTGATCGATTAGCCAGCGGTGCACAGCGTGAGCCTAGAGGAACATACGACATAGAGACAGAGCCCAGTTAATGACAGCGAGGGGAAGAGGGGGGAGGAAGGGGGGGAGGCAGAGGAAAGAGAGGAAAAAAAACCGACAAGGAAGACAAGGAAGGATTTTTTTTTTTTTTTTTTTTTTTTAGGGGCAACATCGTTTAATGAGACTCAGGTAGGATGAGAGAGAGAGAGAGAGAGAGAGAGAGAGAGAGAGAGAGAGGGAGGGAGGGAAGAGCAGGAAGAGGAAGCTGGCCCCCGACCCACACCGGACCCTCAGCAACCCCCCCTTCCCACCTTGTAGGAGACGGTGACGAAATGAGCGGCGAGGTGAGGCCAAGACAGCGGTGGACGGCGGCCGAGGCCACGCCCATGGGGATGGAGAGGAGGGTGGGGTGGGGGGGGGGTTGGAAGAGAGAGGGGGAGGTGGGATGGGGGTGGTGGTGCTGCATGGAGGATGCAAACATCGACACCAGCGCTCGCACGCGTGGTGTCACGTCACAGAGGTGTTGATCGAGTGCAGAGACGCGCGGTGCGTGTGGAAACACACACGCGTTGAAACAGACAGACATGAGAGCAGCGCCCCCCTCTGGGTCGTTTAGGGGGGGAAAAAAACCCTGCGTACGCGTCAGCGTCTGCGCCGTCATGGAGGGGGAGAGAGAGAGAGGGAGAGAGAGAGGGAGAGAGAGAGAGAGAAAAACAGGCTGGACCGCCCACTTCTCACAACATCAGAAATGTTTGGAAAGAAGTGCAGAAACAAACACACACAGACAGACACACACAGACGTCCCATCTGCTGCTGGGCTGCCGCGTCAGCATGAAAAAACGGCCGATGGCAGCTCCTTCTGGCGAGACCAGCAGCAGAAACACCAGCCAGCATCCGAACTGGGGTCAGAGAGTTCAGAGGCTGGACTGACTCCTGGCCAGCAGGGCGGCGACCACACAGTGCACCGCCGATGCCCCGTCACCTTGTCCCACCTTGCGTTCTGTCCGTCTTTTGTTTGTTTGCAAGCAACGTTAGAGTCGACACCTGACTGCATCCTCGCGTGCGCGTGTGAGAAAAGTGCACCAGCGTGTGTGTGTGTGTGTGTGAGCGTGTAAGCGAGCGTGTTAACTTTAAAGCCTCACCACCTCACCCAAAGCTGAGAGAGAGAGAGAGAGAAAGATACAAGTCCCCCCTCCTCCACCCCCCACCCCCAACCCCCCGTGCGCACTCACACACCGCCACTGGCAGCGGGACCTTCCGTGTCAGGTGGTGCGAGTGTGAAGAGAGATGCGTTTGCTGATAAACACGTCGCAGGGACGCCGAGGTCGACACACACGCACGGAAACACAGTCAGTTTGTCTCAAGGGTGCAGTGAATCAGAGGGAGACAGCAGAGGCCACGAGCCTCGCTGGGGACGGACCGCCCCAAAATAGATGGAGAGGCTGCCCAAGAGTGCAAATACCACCAGATATATACTGTATATACAGTATATGTACATATATATATATTCTCAGTAAGAATGAGAATATGTATATGTACATATATATATATATAAGGATGCACAGATACCGATACCAGCACCGGGGTTGAGTAGCCGTACTCAACCGTGCTGTTACTAGTTGTGTGTATGTATCTGACAATTTTTGTTGCATTTGTGTTTGTACTGCAGTGAAGCTTGGTCCAGAGAAACATGCTGAGGAATGTAATAAATAGCACAACATGTTATGTGGACATTTTACCACTAAACTGTGAAAAAAAAGTAACGTAAAAGTTACGTAAAAAAGTTACTAAACTAAGTTAAGTTACAATTTTAAGTACTCAGTACCGGTATCTGTGAGTATATTATACAGTATGTATATACATATATATATATGTATAGATAGACAGATAGATAGATAGATAGATAGATAGAT
Source organism: Thamnaconus septentrionalis (assembly GCA_009823395.1). Classification (NCBI taxonomy): domain Eukaryota; kingdom Metazoa; phylum Chordata; class Actinopteri; order Tetraodontiformes; family Monacanthidae; genus Thamnaconus; species Thamnaconus septentrionalis. The sequence continues at coordinate 21,652,782 of CM020507.1, forward strand.
AGATAGATGCACACACATACAGTATGTCTATATATGTATGTATAATATGTGTGTGTGTATTTTTTTTATCTCTCTCAGTAAGAATGGGAACTTCTTGTGACCTCAATCTATGAGTGATAAGTGGCTGTGCTCAGTTTGCAAGAGACTCTCAGTCTGTGTGTGTGTGTGTGTGTGTGTGTGTGTGTGTGTGCGCGCGTGCGCGTGCGTGTGCGTAAGTGATGCAAAGGGCCGTCATCAGCAGAGTTTGTGTTTGAGTTGCAGAGCGTGTCAGCTTTAAAGGAATAATTGGATTAAGTAGCAGACGGCTTGTGATGACGGGGAGATGCGGGGTGAAGCTGGTGGGGGGGGGTGCGGTGCCGATAAGATGGAAGGGACAGTTTGCTGCAGGGTTCCTGGTGGGGGAGGAGGAGAGGGGGGGCGGGGTGGAGGTAGCAGACTCACAGAAGTAAGCCAAAGCCGTTCCAGTGTGAGACTGTGAGATGGGGGGATGGAGGGATTTTGGGGGTGGGGGGGGGGGGGGTAGTTTGAGGGGATCGCTGCCTCCGAAAGGCCCCAAGACAAAGAGGAGGCGACGGGCCCCGACCCGCGTACAAGAGAAAACACGGCGCCACGGTGCCCCCTCAACATCCGTGATGAGGGTCAATAGGGCAGCTTAGCCTTCTCAGGGTCAGCAGGAGGGATGAGGTGAGGTCAGCCAGTGAATGACTGGAGGTCAGCAGTCAAGGAGACGTTATGTTGAGCAGCAGCCGACGAATGACGATGGAACAATTCCTTTTCAATTGGATCCGTTCAGTCCCAGCACGTGTCAAAAAATAAAAAAATCAAATGAAAAGATGACATGACGTCCGCCAGGCTCGTAAATGGCCTTCAGACAATAGTTGACAATGGTTCATGCAGCAGAGGAAGACAAACAGCGGCACGAGCTGGAGGAAGTGGTTTGGAGCGATGTCGGACACGAGGGTCTTTGAGTGCCTCCAGAAGGTTTTCATGGAAAGACGCCATCGGATGAAGCGACTGAGCAAAGCTGACTGAGCAAAAGCGTCGCAGCGTGAAAATCAAAGTTGGGGGGAAACTTTTGCGCAGATCTGCAAATGCAAAAGTCCTCATGAGAGCGAGGCACCAGGTCACAGACTTTGGACAAAACACTTTGACAAAATCTGAGAACTGTACAGTGAAAGACACCCAACTCCGCCCGCACACCCCCCCCCCCACCCTCCTCCACAGGCGCTGCGACAGATGACGTGACAGCAAAATGCAGAAGCACGGCATCTTTTTTTTTTTAAAAAAAAAAAAAAACTTCATCATTCCGCCTCGTTTTTTTCCTGCACTGCGTCAGCTGCCCCCCCTCCCCCCACTGCATTAACCTCCAGCCCCAGGATGTAACTTGAAGTAATCAGGCTCTAATGCCACCAGTCAAACCAGGACAGCGCCCGTCTAGCGTGTTGCGAAAATGCTGACACGGTATCCCAACTAAGTGGAGTGTTGCTGAATTATTCAACTGCTGAAAGAGAGAGCGAGAGAGAAAACACCAAGTGGAAATATAACAAGACGGCATCAACGCGAGGGTGCGGCGAGGAGCTCTTCACAGGTTCTCACCAAACTTTCAATTCGGCGAGTGAAAAACAAAAAACGTGGCCCCCTTATGTTTGATGGACCTCCACCAAAGTTGAACCAGGACTTAAAAGACTTCAAGCTGTGCTCACTCTGAATTCAAATTAGAAATCGCTGTCTATTGTCGTGTCAAAATGAGCAGTAATTATTGAAAAAAACAAAAACAAACAGTGATAGACAGTAAGATTGTATCAATGGATTTAAAAAGACTGGAATCACATTTGCATTAAACTGTGTAAAATTCATAAAAATCTGGGCAATTATTTGCTGAGAGGAAAAATGAACCGAGTCATTAACATGCTGGCAAAAGTTGAAATTTGGCTCACGGCAACATTTGGATTTTTATCAACAGATTTGGCTTTTATTTTCAAAACTATAGAAACATTAACGACCTTGTTTTTATTTTAAATGAGAAAAGTCCCTTAAAGGGAAAGGGAAAAATAAAAGTGTTGGTGCCTAAAATGGAGAAAATCAATGAAGGTGGTGTTGGGGGGAATTTTACAGATTAGTGGGCTGGCAAACAGCCACAGCAGCAGAAAAGAATCAGACCTTCACTTTCATTAAGTCGCGCAGCAGGAAGCCTTCGGCGTGGTGCGTTCAGTGGCAGACTGACAACTTGGCGCCGCCGAGTTCATTCACATCAGTTACAGGTGCAATCCCACAGAACTGCTACCGTCGCAGGAGCACGTGCTGAATAAAAGCACACGAGGCTCGGCCGCTGTGGCTGCGAGAGGACAAACTCTGCTGCCCGGAAGAGAGCCAATGAATAAAACAGCACCTTCGGAATCATGAGCGGCGCTGTAAGAGGCTTTGCATGTAGCTGCAGGTGTTCATTGAGCTCAGGCACGGAAAAGGGAATAAAAAGAGGGATTCTCCAGAAAGGGGAAGAGAGTTGGGAGACGGCAGGGGGGAGGTAAAGGGCAGCAGAGCTCTGAGCTTCTCTGCCTGGCCGATGATGCGCGCATGAGGTGCACAGGTGGAGCGCCGGGTCGGATGAAAGGGCAGAATCTGTGTGGTCGCCTCGTCGCAAAAACCTTTTAGCATTAGCTTCTGTTAGCCACCAGGGATCCCCTTCACAAACCAACAGGCAATATTACAAAATATGTAAAGCAACATCAACTTTCAGAAGGTTTTTTTCTAACTTTTATTTGCTATTCAACTGACTAACTAATACTACACACTAACATGAGCAAAGCTCACTTTGTTCCCGCTGAAATGCTAATGGTCAGCTCAGGTCCTGATTGACAGCAGCGCAAGTCAGTCGACACACCTTGTAAATCGGCGACACAAAGCGACGTCAGACGGGGAAAAAGACAAAGTCAACACAACTACACGGCTCATCGGCAACCATCAAGAAAAACAAGGAGTTGCCGTTAGTGATCGCACTCAGGTGGGAAGCTGGTGGCCGTCGGAGCTCATTCACACACACCAAGACCACAGACACCTTCACAGCCTCCATTCTGTGTGTGTGTGTGTGTGTGTGTATGTGTGTGGAGGTGAGACGTCGGTACAACTTCCTCCCATTGTCGGGTCTCGACCTTCCTTTGTTCCCCTCTGAATGCTGATCTGGGGTCAGTGGAGGCGCCAAGTCCAGGAATCTGTTTCAACAACAGACCCTTTGGAGAGCCGGGGGGTGTCTGGGGTGGGGGTGGGGGTGGGGGGGGTGGGCAGGTGGCAAGTGTATCCCAGGGTCTGGAGGTGGCAAGTGTATCTCAGGGTCTGTTCTCAATTTCTTATATATAAAAAAAAAAAAAGAATCTGTATTTTTTTTTTCTCCTTCCTTAAAAACAATGTTTTTTCACATTTCTTCATCTTTCTTACGTTACTCAGTTTCTCTCTGTGTTTTATCAATGATATTTTGTCGCCTGCCCCCCCGGTGTTTTCCCACCTCGTCCCAGTGAAAACCGTTGCTCCTCCGTCCCAGACTATTTTTATCCGGCGCTGCATTTGCATAATAAAACGCGCGCATGGGGAGAGAAAAAAAAAAACTCCAGAGATAAACTCAAAGAGACAGCGCGGCCAAAGACCTAGATTTGAGGGGCTTATTTTCATCTTTCCTCCTTGTCTTTATTCTTTTATGTTGCTCTTTTCTCGTCGGCCAGAGAAATGTAAAGCGACGTGCCTTTTCATTCGCCCCTGCGCCTCATTATGGGGCTTTTCAGGTCCCGGCCTTTGTATGGGGGTGAGCCCAGAGCCAGGCAGCGGCCCCGGCCAGCCGCTGGATTACTCAATGGACTTTCTGCGTCGCAAGACTCCAGCGGAGCCACTTTAAGAGCCCCGGCGAGACTGAAAGACACGACAAACAGCTGCTTTTACTGCAGACGTTGAGCACCAACAACAACACGGAGGTCCTCCGTCAACTGGCCGCGGTCGAATGACCCGCCTCAGGCTGAGCTCCACTCACCGGAGACCACTGGTTCTCAACTGGTGGAGGCTCAGGTCAAGACATATTTATACTCCAAAAACAAAAATGTTGTGTGTCCTGCAAAAAAAAAAAAGCCCAACATTTTCTCTATAAGTATATATATTTTAAAATCCGTTTTCTTTTCAGCCCACGAAGTCACGACCCAAACAAAACAGCTCTGCGACCCATTTTTGGGTCACGACCCACCATTTGAGAAAGCTGTGATAGATGTCTGGAGGGACAGTCTCTTTCTTAACTTTTAACGCCTCCAGCGCAATGAAGGATTAAAAAAGAGGCATCACCAATTTAAATATCAATGATAACCCCCCCCAAAAAAAAAAACAAAAAACCTATACATGTTTTTTCTATATTTTCCTTGTGGCCATATGGTTGCAGCTAAAAGAAAAATAAACTGATAACAGCTGAAACAAAAAAAGAAAAAATGTCTGGCCCCTAGTGTAAGATTGACAGAAATGTTGTCAGAAAAAAAAGTTTTTTTAGTTAAACCGAGTTCAAAAAAAGACTTTAAGATTTATTTGTTTATTCATTGAATTGGTATTTGCTGTTTAATGTGGCATTTTAACGCGGCTATGACTTGATTTATGCTAACATTTTAGGGTAAGAATTCCCTTTTTATAAACGCCACTGTTGCCTGGCACCAGTGAGTCACTGCACTGGTTGGTGACAATGCCGTGACCCTCATTCTATGACAGTTGGAGCCCTCTACCTGCGAACTGATGTCATGACACATGTTGAGTTCATAGAAAAGAATCCTTTGAATAACCTTCCATGAGGCAGCCGAGAAATCATTTCACACAACTTACTTTCAACCTGCCCATAGGAGGGCAGAGATAACTGCTATTAAATTCACTATGATAGAAATGAATTCACTCAAAGTCAAGCAGCAAGAAATTAAACCTGTCAAATCCCTCAAAGACAAAGATTTGATTTGTCTCTCGAACATTGAAAAAAAAAAACAATTATCCAGAAGTTTCACAGTACACACACACACACACACACACACACCTACTCGTTATTATATAGTATAACGAATAAAACGCATTAATAATGCAGATGAGTTTCAGCTAAAGTGGCTGCAATACTAACAATACTGTTCAAAAATACATAAAATATTTATGTGGTGACGCTAAACCTTCAAAATTTAAAAAAAAAAAAAAAGTGAGCCACCTGGCAGCTCATTGTCAAAGCAAATACACTAGACAGACAAAGTGCATTACAGGGAAAGCTGCCAGACGATAAGGGTAACACGCATACACATACACGCACACACACACACACACAAAAAGAAAGATTTGCCAATTTCCATCACAATGGTGGCAGCATGTACTAGAAAAGAGGACAAAAGATGGCAGCGGGTTTTTTATGTGTAAAGCAGATGCCCATGTTAGGGTTGAAGTTGAGACCTTGAGATAACCCCCCCGACCTCCCCTCTACACACACACACACACACAAACACACACTTCTTTCCCTCCCTTGGCCTCCATGGTGTTGCTGCTGACTCAGGCCTCAGGGAGACGTCTCCACTGACTGGCTGGGTTTCAGTGAGGGCCGGTGACTTGCTGATGCCGACACTTTGCATATGCACAGCATCTACCCCCAAAGATCTGCAAAAGTGCTTCACGCAGCAATATCGCCGAATAGAATATTGAGCAGCGATAATGACACGGCCGCGGAAAAAGGCCTCGGAGGCTAAATTTACATTTTGAAGGCCCCGCCACATCACAAAAACAAAAAACTCCCAGCATTTCCTGAAAACAGCGGATTTAGCCCTCTGTTTAGAATTGTTGTTATAAAAATGCTCCGTTTTAGGTTCCCTGCTAAGAGCCGAAGGAAGGAGTCAAAAACAAAGGTGGCCTTGAGATGAAAGCGAACGGACAGAGGGAGAAGGAGGGGAGATCAGAGGTCTGATCAGTTCCCCTTTGTGACATCACTAGGGTCTGACTTGGAAAATAGAGTGGGCAAAAGATGGTAAAGACAAATACAAATGGTTAAGTAAATGCTGTGTTAAATTCCACCTTAAACAGCCGTAAAAGCTTTTTTAAGCATTAATAAGATGACAGTGAGCGATAATACCACACCAAGGTTAGCGGTGACATGACATCAGTGGCGCTGCTCACTTGTTTGTCTCCTTTACTAACAGAGCATCATCGAGTTTTTAAACCCAGCAGCATCACAAGTATTAAGACTCTAGTGCTGCTGCTGCTGCTGCTGCTGCTGCTGCTGCTGCTGCTGCTGCTGCTGCTGCTGGAAAACCATTTTCAGTGTTTATGAGGGAGGGAGGGCTGGTGAGTGGTGTTGGTGGGGAGGAGGAGGAGGGGGTACGTTGAGTTCCTCACTGCAGCGCTCCCCCGATTCCTCCAGTCAGCACAACCGGCACGTGGCTGAAATCTACAACCATGTGCACACACACACACGCACACACACACACCCTTGGAGGAACCTTCCAATACGTGCCTGCGCAATTGACCGCGCGTAGAAAAAACACACACGCAGATAACACAGGCAGGCAACACACACGGCAGGCGAGCCGAGAGGATCCAAAAATAGATTCCTATTGCCCCCACCCCACCCCCACCCCCCGCTGGCGTCATTATTCTTTTCATCGTCCTTATCAGCAGCATGAGGCTCGTCATTGACTTGGTGGACAGTCAAGCCGCTTTCATGGAGCTCTTCAAGCTCACAGCCATCTCAATTCCCACTCCCCTGTATGTTAGCCCCCCCCCCAACACACACACACACACACACACACACACACACACACACTCTTTCCCTCTGCCATTTGGGAAGCACTGATGAGGGACGCCCGCTGTAGTGTGTTTTTTTGTGTGTGTGTGTGTGTGTGTGTGTGTGTGGGAAGGAGATGAAACAGGAGAGGGAAAAGCCTCCATCTGGACAGTTTTCTTACTGGCTGAAAATGAAAAAAGTGCCAGGCACCAACAACAAAAAGGCATACATAATATAGACATATTATAGCAAATCAATGTTCTGCCCCCCTCAAACACAAACAAATTTAAGCTAGCTGACTGAGTCTTTTCATGTACCAAAAAATGAAAATAAATAAATGCAGTGCAGATTTAGTCCTAGCCCTTCCATGAACTGCTGACCTGTGTTAACCAACCAACCAACCAACCCTGCTACACCCCCCACCCTGAAGTCTACAGGGACCCTGGTGTATGAAGAGCAGTGATGGATGATGGATAAATGGATTGATTACAGTACTACGGTAGCATAGAGGCACTGTAGCTGAAAGTCTTCCACTACGCCACTATGGTGACCTGCCAGTCATGTTGTTAAAATAAAATAACATAGAAAGAAATTTTAAGGCAGCAAAATTGATAAAACACAGAAAAGAAAACAAATGACCTACTGGAAGAGGAGTGACAAGAAGCTAGTTAGCTTGTTAGCTCCTACCCCTTGCTCAAAATTTGAATAAAGGTCAGGACCTGGACACAATGGCGTACCTTACCTTGTATACAAGAGGTGCCCCAAGCGCCTGCACCGCCTCTGGAAGATCCTAAGGGTGATCTGGAGAAGGGGGAAGGTTGCCCAACAATGGAGATCTGCGGAAGGGGTGTGGGTTCCAAAGGGAGAGAAATCAACCACAATCGAGCAGTTTAGGGCCATCTCACTGCTTAATGTCGAAGGGAAGATATTCTTCAGTATCCTTTCCCACCGGCTGTAAGACTACCTCCTAGAGAACCAGTACATTGACCCCTCTTTGCAAAAAGGGGGGATCCCAGGGGTTCCAGGGTGCCTTGAACGCAGTGGAGTGGTGATACAAATGATCAGAGAGGCTCGAGAGGGAGGAGGACACATGGCTGTATTATGGCTGGGCCTAGCGATAAGACCTAACCTAGTGATGCTCTTCGCCTGAGCCATGAACATGTTGGTCAAATCTGCTGAGCCGGAGAGCAAAGGTCCCAAAACCAGGTTTGGAATCTGCCAGCCCCCCGTTAGAGCGCTCATGGACGATCTGACGGCAACAAGTGTCAGTCCCAGGATGCAGTCCCAGAAACCCGTGTGGAGCCTTGGAAAAACCTTCGACTGCTCCATAAAGGATGCCTCTTCCATCAGGGTAACCGGTAAACAAGTCAGGTCTTCCGGGGAAATTCAAAGCATGGTTATACCAGCATGGCATCCTGCCTAGGATACTGTGGCCATTGCTTGTGTATAGGGTTCCAATCTCCACTGTGGAAGGGTTTGAGTGGAGGGTCAGCAGCTACCTTTGACGATGGTTGAGTATACTCAGAAGTCTTAGCAGCAGTCTTAGCAGCATCGCCCTCCATGGTAACGGACGATCCCTATCAACAGCCTTACCAAGGAGTTCATGGTTGCTATAGCGAGGGAGGTTCTCCAGTACAGGGAATCCAAGGACACAAAAGTATCCCAAGCTGGCAATGGAGTGAGGACTGGCAGAAAGTGGAAGACACAGGAGGCAGAAGAGGATCAGGCAGAATCCCGGCTGTGTCACAGAGAACTCGTGGGATCTGTGGCGACCAGCCGTGCAGGACTGGGTACTATTCCAACAACCAGCTACAACAAACCCAAGGGCAAGGAAAGGCGGGACCTGGTCCAACACAAAGTGAGGGCAGGGTGAAAGAGCAGCGTGCAAGCCAGTGGGTGGGGATGAGGCAACAGGGCGCATGGACCAGATGGGAAGAAGCGATGGACAGAAGGATTACATGGCCCGAGTTGCGAAGGAAAACAGCAGATTTAGCCCCGTGTTTAAAACCAGGGGCTGAAATCTGCTTTTGTGCTAAATTTCTTATCCAATCTGTCTATGATGTCCTGCCCAGCCCGTCGAACCTCTTCTGTTGGGACAGGGTTGAAAGATCCTTAGCAACTGTCCCAAAGCGCTTAGAGATGACCGCTATTGCTGGTGCCATGACTGGGTGCTGAAGGTGGTTGCTGAGTCCGTCAACACTGCTATCGACAAGAGCAAGCGCTTACAACCACCAAGGCGAGAAATTGCATTCGTACGAGCTGGAGAACAGCCACCTCCCCGACCGAAAGCCCAGACAGGCCTCTTGGGAACAGCGGACTGGCAGCAAAGGATGGACCTGGAATGGCAACTAAAATTTTCTGAAAGCACTGTGGAAACCAGCCAGACATCGTCCTGTTCTCAGAGACATCCAAGCAAGTTTGTCTTGTTGGAGCTAACAGTGCCCTGGGAGGAGAGCATGGAGGAGGCCAGTGAGAGGAAGAGAGAGAAATTATGCATAGCTGGTGGAGGAGTGCTGCAGACGGGGGTGGCGATGCTTGCCCATTGAGGTCGGGCGAAGGGGCTTTGCACAGTGGCCTCCATGATCCTTAAATGGAAGAAGTTTTGGACGACCAGGACTCTTCCTCAAACTGGCCATCCGGCCAAACTGAGCATCCGGAGGAGAAGAGCCTTGGTGGGAGAGGTAAAGAAGATCACTCTAGCTGAGCTCCAGAGATGCAGTTGGGAAATGGGACAAAGTTCTAGAAAGACAACCATCACTGCAGGCCTCCACCAGTCGGGGCTTTATGGCAGAGTGGCCCGCCGGAAGCCTCTCCTCAATGCAAAAGACATGAAAGCCTGCATCGAGTTTGCCAAAAAAACACCTGAAGGACTCCCAGACTGAGAAATACAATTATCTGGTCTGATGAGACCAAAATAGAACTTTTTAGTCTTAATTCTAAGCGGTATGTGTGGAGAACACCTGGCGCTGCTCATCACCTACGTAATACCATCCCTACAGTGAAGCATGGTGGTGGCAACATCATGCTGTGGGGGTGTTTTCCAGCTGCAGAGGCAGGACTACTGGTTGCAAATGAAGCAAAGATGAATGCAGCCAAGTACCTTGATATGCTGGAAAAAACTTTTCCAGAGTGTCCACAACCTCAGAATGGGCCGACGGTTCACCTTCCAACTATTACTATTACTACTACAATGATCCAAAGCACACTGCTAAAATAACGAAGGAGTGGTTTCAGACCAACTCTGTGAATGTTCTTCAATGGCCAAGGCAGAGTCCTGACTTAAATCCAATTGAGCATCTCTGGAGACACTGAAGATAGCTGTCCAACGACATTCACCATCCAACCTGACAGAACTGGAGAGGATCTGCTAGGAGAAATGACAAAAGATCCCCAAATCCAGTTTCCATTTAAGGGGGTCTGAATACTTTCCAAACCCATTATATATATATATATACATATGCCTGCTGAGATACATATACACATATATACACAAAGAGTCTGTCTCCCATCTACGTCATTGATAATGCATGATAATCTACAGGAATCAGTAAGCCAAAGTGTTGCTGGAGAAAATATTTGATGGGAGGGGGAACTGGTGCAGTAAACCAGCCAGTTGTGCTGTAAAGACACAGCGTTTCTCACATACGGTTGCCATTCTAAATAGAAGGCATTGAGAAATAAAGCAGTGGAGGCGTTATGTCGTTAAGATTTCTTTTCCCCTTCTCCCATCCAAACATGGCTGGAAGGGTGGAGTGACTTCTGTGTTTTATTTTTCCTCAAAAAAACTCAAAAATCAGAGTTTATGAAAACTGTCTTGTTCATTTTCTCTCTTAATTCTCTGAGTTTGTTTCATTCTTGGACGTCCAACTGCCTTCAGAAAGAACTCAATATAAAAACAAGGCCGTCCACAAACAAAAAAAATCCCTGTGCGTGGTGTTTTACAGGTCACACAAGACAGGCATTTTCCAGCTGTTGGCCCAGAGACGCTCGACAGATCTTACTCACTTTAGCCCTCTGCTTGCAGCCTCCAGCTGAAATTGCTGGGTTTTAGCTTCGTGGCTGAAACTGGTGCTTGGGTTGGACCTTCCACACCTCTGAAAAAGGGACCAAATCCAAGGCGACCTCAGCGGGAGAAACAAAGACCTCGCTGAGGGAGTTATAGAGAGGGCCCTTAGTGACATCACAAAGGCTCAGGCATATATTGTGCCAGCGGAACAAGCTAAACAAAGTCATGGAGGGACTTTGCTGACACACACATTGTGTAAAAATATAGCAACCTGCGAGGTGAATAAATAGATTTTGACAAACTGGGACAAAAGCAAACGGACAAGATGTATGAATTCTATTGTACGATGGTATGAATTCAACTGTTCAACGACAATATTCAACTTTTTACTCTTTTGTTGCTCGAGCAGGGAAAAAAAGGCACAAAAAAACAAGGTTCTGCGTTGGCGCGCCCGTGGTTCTGGGAAAAACACTCACAGCAAAGTGGCCTCGCTGCACGAGGACTCACATACCGACACCCTCAACCCTCAGCAGAGGAGTCTGTTTGAGTAGGAGAGCACTCCAAGCAGGGTTTGAAGGGGAGGCGGAGTGGGGGTGCCAAGCTGGGAACACATAAAGAAACACAAACTGAGAGGTGTGAGGGTCAGCTCAAGGACCAAATGGGTCCGGGCGAAGAGGGGTAGGGGAAAAAAAAGGCAGTGGTGTGGTGTGAGCAGAGAAAAAGAAAAGAATCTTGACAAGTGTGAGAGGAGAGCTGGGAGGGGAAGAAGAGCATGGAGAGAGGAACGAGAAAAGAGGGGAAGAAGGATGGAGTGGAAACATTTTGGGTGCGATGAGAGCCAACATTGTCACTGGAGCCGCGAGGGACGAGAGGGGTCAAGAGGAAGATGGAAGGACAAAAAAAAAAAAAAAAAAAAGGTGAGACACCTTTGCCCCCCCCCCCCCACTCTCTCCTACAACAAAAGGAATATTTGTGTTGGGAAGCTGGATGTGTGGGAACAACCTCCCAAATATTGAGAATAAATGATCAGTTGGCTCAGAGTTCAGCCCAATGCTGCTGCAGCGCAAACATTCTGGATCGTCGCAACAAGGACTGACAATTAATCAACAATTTGCTCGCTGAAGTGTGGAGGGGGGTGGGCGGGTGGGAGGGGGCAGCACAAAGCAAAGCAGGCGAGAACAGAAAGAGCATCAACAGCGCCAGACAATCGAAGCTACCATCAGAAGAATTGAAGTCACAACAAATCAGGGAGGGATTTATCTGGATGAAGGGATTTACCTTGACAACATTTACAGCCGTGAAAAAATACAGTTCGAAACATTTGAAAAAGGCCCAAATGGGCATAAAAAACCACAGAATCTGAGCGAAAGAAGAGCAAATTATTCTTCCCCAATCTGGGAACAATCTCAGAGTTATGCTAATGATGGAAACTGTTCAAAAGGTTAAATGCTGGATCTTAAACGAGACGACAAACTGGAATTGACTTAATCTCTCGTCAAGTGGAATATGAGAGCCTGGCTTGATCCCATACATGAAATGTGACCTTTTTATATACATGAAGCCGTCTTCATGAATGTGTATGACCAAGTCTAATAATGGCCCGGCCGCAATTTGATAGGCTGGAGCCCAATTACAACACACTGAAATACAATAACCTGCTACATGTGATTCTCGGTTGTTTTTTATCGCAGCGTCCGTGGGGGTTTTACTTATTTACTTATCCATTTTTTCTTCGTTCGGTGAACAAAGATAATGTGTGTATTTCTGTAACATACAACTTGAGAACGTGACCCTCTGCAGAACGCCGCCTCCTCTTTCTCTGTGTTTGTAACTTGCCTACGCTGACAATGCGCACGGAATGTGAACACAAGGTTGTAGGAGTCACATCACCGCAGGAAAAACAAACCTGACACACAAAATGAGCCATTTCTGAAAGCTGCAGCAGCTTCTCCTCTGGTAGAGAGCGTTCGATGTTAACGGATCAGATCTTGTTCGTTCTTATGCTGCTAAAGTAGCCTGGTAAAAAGAGGCCAAGACTTGCTGGTTGTGTAAGACACCGCACGGTAGTAGATGAGTCACAACACTGCATGAGGCTGCCAGATCCAGGTGAGAGTGACGCGTCTGCTGCATCAAGGAGCGTTCTCAATTCTGTCCTCAGCTGCGTCCAACTGCTTCTTTTTCTTCATCTGCGCTTTGGTTTATCAGCTTGTTGGCGTCACTTCCTGCTGTTTCTCTCAACTCATAATGCTGTTCCCAGGTATGACCAGCTGAAAAAGAAAAGCGCTGATTGAGGCTTTTTTTTAAGATGGATGTGAGAGTGTGTAAGAACCTCTGTGACCTGGCTGCGTTTGCAGGGTTTGATACAGTGGCAGCAACCGGCAACGCCAGCGCCAGCGCCGCCAATACACACAAACACACGCTCATATCCGGCCAATCAGAGCCAATCTTCCTCTGAGCGTCGATACAAAAGTGGATGGAGGTAAATCACTTCTGTCCACCGAGTGCGTCTTGAGAGCTGCAGGGCGCAGTTCACCTCCCCTGCCACTAAATCATTCAGGAGCCGGCTCGGCCCTCGGACCGCACCGCGGCAAACCTGCCTCCCCCAATCTGAGTCTGCGCTCTGACACACCCGCACGCTCCTGCTGAATTCTTATTTAAGTCTTATTTATGTCTCATATGTTTAGGTGATGCTGAATTATTCAAAGTAATGGATTTGTTTTGGTGGAATCCAATAAGTCCCTGCTTCTTCTTCCCCACTCCTCTCCTTTGAATGAATGAATGAAGGCTTTATTTTTCAAACGTGTGAGTAAAGACAAACAAACAAACTTACAAATATAGATAAGTAACAAAAACAAAAGAACAAATTAAAACAACAGTCAAGAATAAATAGAAATAATATTAACATTACATCTTTGAAAAGAAGGAGGAAGCTTTTGCTAATTTAATCCTCTTGTCCACTGAATGATGATCGTTGGTTTCATATACAACCTGCTTTTTCAATGTATTTTTTCACAGTCAACTAAAGCCAATATTGAAAAACAAATAACCATGTAAATATCCTTTTTGAATGTGTAAATTGTAGCAAGTTGTAATCGTATCTTATTGAGTTGCTTCGTCATTTCAGTTTACAAGGTCATAACAAACTAACTCACCAAATAGCTAACTAACTAAATAATGACGTCCCCACATTTTTTAAACCCGGGAATAAAAAGCGCTTCATCGGGCGCAGGCGCTAACAGCAACCAGTCAGTCAGTGGACGAGCAGGTGCCCTGAATGCAACCTGGTGCGTCATAACTCAGCAGCAACTGAGTTAATTACGGTGGATTCTAGCAGCAGGAGGCTTTTCTTTCATAAAACATCCAACCACACTCGACTGAACAGGAACACTCGCCCTGCGTGTGTGCGCACGTGTGTGTTCCTTTTAATGCCGCCGCCTCGAAATCGCACACCTCTAGGATTTCTCTCCCTCCTTTCACTGCCAGCCTATTCCTGGATGCCTGCTGCCGACTGAATGCACTGAAGTGTATTCTGGAAAATCTTGGTGACAACCGCGCACGACGTACTGCGCCGATGCTGATTATTTATATGCACCCGATCCAGTTGACCGTGCGCACGTGTGCGACGCGTGAGGCAGCCAGGGAGACGTGCGCTTCGTTGGCAGCGAGGCAGGTGAATTTCCTGCATGATATATATGTACTGTATATATATGCACACACACACACCCACTTACATATATATGCAAGAAACACAGTGTGTCTCAGCAGCAGACAACATGTGGAATAAATATAAGATGCCTAGCAATTGTTCACGCTACACTGTCTAAGTGCAAAATTTGTGCAAAATGTATGTCACCATTGTCCTCTGGCAATAATCTCTGTCCCCATCGCCTCTCACTCAACTCCCCAGGAATGACAAGAGCAGCAAACCATGGGTGCAAGCCGCTGTTTGGAACCACCCCCTTCTGACGTCACAAAGGGCCCCCCTCACACTGTCTTTCAGGCGTCACGTAGCTTATTTCTGTCCCGGGCCGAGGCAGCAAACAGAGGGCTGAAGACGCCGCTTCCTGTTTTCGTCATGTTCCCGGATGAAAAACAAAGATCTGAAGACGGCGTCTTCAACTATTGAGGTTGTTTTTAGCTAAAACATCCCATTCAAAGCTCCATCTTTCAGTTCAATCCCCTCCGTCCGTCAACGCCGGAGAGCAGAGAAATCCCTGTGAATAATTGATGACTCTGCGTAACCGTACTGCAGAGCAGTGTGGAAGTGCTGCAGCAGACCAGGGCAGCAGTGGCGGAGGTGTGAGCTCAGCCTGTGCGTGCGTGCGCGTGTGTATGCTGCACGCTCGCGCTGGTATCTGGGGCATTATGTGACCGTGTGTGTGTGTGTGTGTGTGTATGTTGC
Source organism: Thamnaconus septentrionalis (assembly GCA_009823395.1). NCBI lineage: Eukaryota > Metazoa > Chordata > Actinopteri > Tetraodontiformes > Monacanthidae > Thamnaconus > Thamnaconus septentrionalis. The sequence continues at coordinate 21,667,950 of CM020507.1, forward strand.
ACACAGGACAGTTTGTTTGATAAACACAACACAAGCGGCGTCCTGTGCCGGAAGTGCCTTCACACTTCCTGTCGCCTCCGTCGCCTCCGACTCGAAACGCCGCTCGGGACGCCGCCGTCTGTCGGGGAGGATCTGCGAACCGGCTGTCAGTCCGCCCCCAGCGTTCTGCTGCGCTGTCAGCCCGCTCACATGCTGACCAAGGAGCAGTGCGGCGGAATTTAAATGAGGGCTGAAGCCCACTCTGGCCAGCAGAGGGCGCCTAGTTCGGTTAAGCCCGCACGACTGTTTGGTGTTGAGTTAAGAAATAATAAACTCCAGGCATAAACCCCAGAGAAGCAATGTCTGAATTTGTAGCAGCAAGTAGCAAATGTTAAAATCATTTTTTTTTTTTTAATTAAATCACCTAAATAATAATTTAAAAAAAAGTGTATTTCTTTTAGCAGATTGTTGTTGTTGTTTTCCGGATACAAAGGACAGGTTTCCTTCCTCTTGCACACGCACCTCTGCTGACGGGCTGAGTTATTCTGAGAGTGTTACGTAACAGAGAGTGAAATTCAGAGCACTCTGGGAGGAAAGGAGAAAATAATAAACCAGTGATCAGGCCACCCAACGTTAAACTGACGGTCTAACTAAACACATCGGGCAGTTTAGTCTCAGTGGTGAGACTAGAGACTGAGAGGCGAAGCAGGCGCACCGGTCATCTGGAGGGAGGGAAGCTTCTCCATCCTCCTCCACATGGCCGTCCTTCTGCTGATGCACTGTGACTCCTGTCCAACGACACTTGCACCATCGCCGGCCACTAGTCTGGGTGCAACGTTCAACTGCTTGTCAAGACAGATATAAGCCACAAGGCAGCGATTCAATGTACGAGGGCCGTGGACGACTTTCTGCAAGGCCAAAGCCGGCGACAGGACGGGGAAGCAAATGAACATTTCACAACCCTGCTGCTGCTGCAACACCTGCTTTCACCACATCAACACCACCTTCAGCTCACAGAGAGATGGTGCCAAGGAGGAGAAAGCATCTGGTGAAGCAGCAGCTCTGTGGAGGAAAATGCCTTTGTTGATGTCTGGGGTCAGAGGTCAGGGTGGGCGAACTGGTTGGCGAGAACAGGGTCTCGAGCACGGGTACAAATTCCGTTTCAAATGCGCACAATATTTCAATGTTCTGATATATGAGGTCGACATGTAAAATGCTCAGAGAGGAGCATGATGGTGATGTCACTCAAGATGAGCCTGCCACTGGGTTTTTTAAGAAGTGAAGGGTAAAATAAGAATAAGAAAATAAGAATCTGCTTGCCTGGGTGAGTAAAATAAAAATAAATCAATGTTCCAGTTAAAATGATTGATTGAAGAGATTTTTCTTACGCAGACCAATACAAACAAAAAAAAAAAAGTCACAAACACACACACACACACACACACACACACACACACACACACACACACACACACACCCACACAAACACAGGTAATTAAAGGTCTGTGCCTGAGGCCACTCAGGGTCCAAAGTCACAGTGCGCTTTACAAATATTTTCTCCATTACCGGAAAACTAGCAGGGCTGCATGGCCCGCAGCTCCGTCAGGCATTCTTCCTCACTCAGACTCGCCAGTGCGCAACAGGGAAACCAGTGAAAAAGGCCATAGGAAGGAGGCGGCGCTGCACTGAGAGCTCGACGGAGAAGAAGTGAGAAAAACGAAACAAGGACACAATGAGTGCAGCCTGGATGAGCAGCCGCCGCCACCGCCGCCCGCCGCCGATAACCGCCGCCTATTGAAAAAAAGGCGTCAGTTGATCTCTGTGAATCTGTGGGCTTCTCTCAGTCTCTGGGCGACTCTGGCTGGGCTGCGATGGAGAGCAGAGGGAGCGCAGAGCTGAATGGGAGGCCACCTGATCCATACGGCTGGGAATGGATTTCCAGGGCAGCGTGTGGTCACGCAGGAAATGAAATATGGATGTGCGAGTGAGAGCAAGCAAAAGCGACACGTGTGTGTGTGTGTGTGTGTGTGTGTGTGCGTGTGCGTGTGCGTGTGTTGATCTGTGGGGAGGGGCGACGATGCTGGAGAAACGGGTTCTGCTGAGGTTCAGCAGAAAGTGGGGAAAGGAGATTGAAGAACAGCAAGAATAAGGATAAAAATGATAATGATAATAATAATAATAATAATAATAATAATGATAATAATAATGATAATGATAATAAGAAGAAGAAGAAGAAGAAGGAGAAGAAGAAGAAACCACAGGAAGTGATGCTGGCGCTCACATCTCCCTCACTAGGTTGCTTGTTGTTCTCAACACCGCGCTGACTAAGGGTTAACACACTCGAATGCTTGCGCACGCACGCCAGCTCCACATGCATGTGCGCTCCCATGTGATGGTATGCACACGGTTGCGGCTGACCTTGCGAGGCTGCCGCATTCGCTCGGCTCCTCCTTGATTCCGGGACCGACTACGGCTGCGGTCCCAGAGGACTCCACCCCCGCCCCCTCTGAACCCCCTCCCACCCCCTCACCCCCTACTCCAATACCTCCTCAACCACCTCCTCAGTCTCCACTCACTTCCTCCCGTCCTCCCCCATCCAGACTGATTCAATACTGTATTGGTGAAAAAAAATCTGTTTACCGCATCGTAGCTTGTTTGCGTGAAGCTGCTGGAAGTGAGATCCGGTGACTCCACCTCGCCTACCTACGCAGCACCTCACCGTTTTCTTCCCCTTCAAACCGAAAACACTCACACACACACACACACACACACACACACACACACACACGTGCGCACACACATTGGGCTGCAGCTGCAGTAATGATGACTGATGCTCCTCCTCCTCTTCTTCCTCCTCCTCTTTCTCCTCCTTCCCCCAGCTCCCCTACTCTGATGTTTCCTCCAGTGCCTCTCCTCTCCTCCTTCACGATGCACCGTGCTCGGTGTGAACTAAAGAGAGCCGAGCGGGACGACGCTGCCGTGCCGAACGGAGAGTTGAGATCCTGCAGCGTCGTAACTGCAGCAAAAGGACACAGGGAAGGAAAGAACTGATGGAGGGAGGGAGGGAGGGAGGGAGGGAGTGATGGGGGAGGGGGCGGGCACCTGCCGCTGCGCCTGAAAAAAAAATGTAAAAAAAAAAAACGTCTCTGGGGTTAGCCAATTAGAGGCTGGGCTGACACCACTATCCTCCCCAGCGGCTAGCTAGCTAGTAAATCCTGCGCCGCCACCGCCAGACGACCCACGTGCCTCCTCGTGCTGAGGAGCAGGAGGAGGAGCGACGGCCGAGCGGCGCCACGCTCGCTTGGTTTTAATGTCAAAATGTGTGTCTGCGCTGGACCGCTTGTGTTGTGCGTGCTGACTGATGGTGTCCAGGCACAACGACACGACGCGGCACAACCTGCGGTGGCGTACAGCGTCCACATGCAGACGCACACAACCCCTCTGATCCGCTGGCTCTGGACCGGTGGAGCCTCGCGACGCACGTCCCCCCCCCCCCCCCCTTATTATGAAGCAGCGCCCCTGATTTATTCCATTGCACTCAAATTTATTCCACGAAAATAAAAATGTTAGGCCACTTTCTATCATTGTCTCGTGAATAAATAATTGAAATTGTTGAGTTGAATTGTTGAACACTCTAAATTGTCCGTAGGTGTGCATATGAGTGTGAATGGTTGTTTGTCTCTATGTGGCCCTGCGATGAACTGGCGACTTGTCCAGGGTGTCACCCTGCCTTCTCCCTAAGACAGCTGGGATAGGCTCCAGCAGGCCCCCGTGACCCTGAGCTCAAGAAGAAGCGGGTATGGAAGATGAATGAGTTGAATTGTGTGTCCTGCAAAACAAATGACCAACATTTTCTCTATAAACATGCATAAGTTAAGAAACGCTGCTCTAATCCAACCTAAAAATAATTTCAAAAAAACTATTTCCATTTGATAAATTATTGTATTTCATCTCTACAGATGGAGATGATGTCAGTTGTCTTAAAATGTTCATATTGCTGCTTGCTCCTCTTAATATGAAAAGGTTTCTTTTTTTGGAAAAAAATAAAAAGGTCATTTGTGACCTTGGAAGCAACAGACAGAGGGAGAATAAGCCGGGAAGTGCGGCGACCAATGTGACGGAGCTGAGAAACACAAAGGAACGACAGTGTGATGTGATCAGAGGGAGAACTCGAGCTGCTGGTCCAAGGTCAAGGAGGAAACCCTGCACCGAGAAAGACACACTTGGTGTTTCTGATTCCACGGTTGTGTTTTCAGAAATTCACTTTTATATATACATATATATAAAAAGAAACACAACTCCCCAGAAATAAATCATGTGGGAAGATTCCACAAGAATCCGATTATTTAAACCAGGAAGCTAAAACAAAGTGTTTTTGCAGGAAGCTGTAAACAGAGGGTTAAATATGGTGGGTTTTTCTTATGGAGATCTGTATAGTTTTTGGGATCTTTGTGGAGAACATGAGTCCAACTGAGGTATAGTATAATACACCTTTAAATACATGCTGGCTCTCAGCCTGACTGCGATGGATAAACAGAGCTACAATTCAAAAAACAAACGGAAAAGGAATTTCCAAGGAGAATGGCAAAAAAATCAACATGTACTGGACATATTTGCCCTCACTTTAAATTCAGGAAACAATCCAGGTGTTTCTACACTACCTCTTGCAAGACACAAAGCAGGCGCCACAGCCACTTTTGACCCAAACGTATGAGCAAGAGGCTTTTGGAAGAGGACGACTCAACATTGCAGCCCCAGGAATAAACATCATTTCTTCGTCCTTTCCGTCAGCAGCTTCTGAACAAAGGCACAGCTGACAGTTGAGAGTCTTTTTTTCCGCATCCTGCGAATCTGCATTTTCCCGCACCTCTGCGATCAGAGCGTCACCGTGCCCCCGTAGGGCAAAGAGGATCAAAATTAAAGTGACACCTCTCCCAGCAGGGCGCTGGGATCAAAGGGTTTACAAACGGCTAAGCTTTTAATAACCGGCCGGTGATGCCGTGACACACGGTTGACATTTGACACCAGGATTAGATGACTGGAGAAAATTTTGCTGCTATGCATTTCTCCCTCGCCGCCGGGGCAGAAACAGAGCAGACGGCCGGCCCCGGGGCCGACGGTCCCGCCGCCAACCGGAGGAGCTTTGTGTCGAGTCACAGTCATGGAATCCAAACCTCGTCCTTTAGGCTGCTTCACTATGACGACGCAGATTTACAGCAGTGAATTGTAAAAAAAAAACTTGATCTAAAAAAAAGTTTAAAAAAAAAAAAAAGAAAAAGCCAACTCATTTCTAAACATTGACAATTTTGTCTTTTTTTTCATTCAGGAAAATGTTTCATGCCAAGAGTGTTTTGGCTTAATCGCAGCACCGCAAGGAAACACGAGAAATTTAACCGCCTCAAACTTCACAACATTTTGACAAAGCTTTAAAGAATCACTGAAGCCTGACCATGTTGACTAACTCATGTTCCTAGCAAACACTCTTCATTCAGTTGGCTGCAACAAAAAAAATGAAAATTGAATGGAGGAAAAAAAAAATCTACTTCTCTGTACCATTAGGAAGTGTATCTACCTCTCTCTGATGTTGCTGTGGAATGCATGATGCTGATGTGCCAATCTTGTATGAAGCTCTTATCTATTTTTAGTTCCTGTTTCGTTACGGACAATAAACTTAATAATAAATATGTATTTTCAAAAGAAAAATCGAGAGAGAATCGTGATCTCAATTTGAACGGGAAAAAAATGCGATACTCATTTTTTCCAGAATCGCGCGGACCTACAGATGACCCCAAAGATTCTTTCCTCCAGTTTCATTCAAGGGATCAGATCCGGTGTCCTCTGCTCTCTGCACTCAGAGCAGAGGTGGAGGAATAGACGGAGGGGATGGATACGTTCAGGAAGGATGCTGCTGTGGCTGCTGCTGCTGAGGAGGAGGGTCATCAGTGCAGTATATCCATCTCCACTGTGGGGCCACAGAAATGGAGCCATTCACCATATCAATCACTTGAACAAGATACATATCCGTCACATCCGACAGCAGCAGCAGCAGCAGCAGCAGCAGGTGAGGGGTCACCCAGGGGTCGCGCCTCCTCTCTGATACCCTCCCATCGAGCTCTTCCGGCCCTGGGCTAGATTTCCCACAGCTGCTCCCCGCGAAGACACAACTGAGCACAGAAACGAGACGAATGCAGCAAAGTTTGGTGGCCAGCAAAGCAGCCAGCAGACGTCCCGCCAGACGTCCAAATACAAGAAACCAGAGAAGCGGCGCCATGGTGCAACAACTTTAGGAATATATGTATCCTTATGTATTTTTTTTTCTATGGTGAAACAAAGTAAAGTTTACCATCCCGTTCCGTTTTGTTTAGTTCTTCAGTGGAGAAATCACCACACATATAAAAAAGTCATATTTAGCCCTATGTTTACAGCCTCCTGCAGCAACACTGTTTTGTTACACCATCCATGCATCTGGACGTTGATTACAAAAAAACCTGATTAGTGCTGTTACTGACCTGGGAGAGATAACGATGCCCTTTGTGACATCACAATGGATTGATCTTGATTCCCACTTCCACAACTCTTGATTCCCAAAAGAGTTGTTGAAGTGAAGGATGATTTTTTTCTTATTTCTGGGGTTGTTTCCTGCCAGGCCAGGGACTCATATTGCTGTGCGGGGTCACTGATCAGGATGAGCCATCATCACTGATCGCATACGGGACAAAATACGGAACCTTAAACAACATTTAAAGCCTTACAGCTCGACTAACGCAGGATGTTTGTGGAGCCTCGTTAGGACGGGAAAACAGCAACTACTGCTCCAACTGTCTGTCCCCCCCCCGGCCCCCATCCAGAACACCGACACATAACAAAGAGAAATGGCAGAAGGTGAAGAGGTCGGCGTGCAGGGAAGGGGGGGAAAAAAAACAAAAACTGCATCATCAAATTGCACCAAGCAGCGGCTGTAAATGTCATGTGACCTGGTGTTTAAAGGGGAAGGAAATAGGGTAAATAAAAGCTCTCTGTGCCGGGCAGCCGCAGGGCGGAGATCAATACTGCCAGTGATCGTCGTGCATATCAGGCGGAGGGGAAGCTGCTGCTGCTGCTGCTGCTGCTGCTGCTGCTGCTGCTGCTGCTGCGGAGTGTGAGGATCTCAAGGCCGGACCTGAGAGCACCTCCACATCACACCGCGCTAAGCTGCTGCTGCTGCTGCGGCTGCTGCTGCTGCTCCGTCATCAACCAGAAGGAGCTTAAAGAGCAAAAAAGAACTCAGGTTGGGTAACGGACACCTCCAGCCCCCCCCCCGTCGGCAGTCACCTATCAAATTCCCTCCTTCCCGCTTCCGTTTCTCTCCCTCCGCCTGTTTAATTTCAGGCACAACGAGGATCCGGTGCGGCAGCCCCCCCGATCTCTCAATTCTGGGCGGTTCTCAGGCAGGTTACGTAACGGCTGCGCTATTAGAATAACAATTGGGAGGAGAGATTAGCGCAATCGGCCAAGGAGGGAGAGCGAGGGAGAGAGAGGGAGAGAGAGAGAGAGAGAGAGAGAGAGAGAGAGATTGAGAGAGAGGGAGAGAGGGGAGAGAGAGAGAGAGAGAGAGAGGGGAGGGAGGGCCACTGAACGGGACCAAAGGGATTCTCAGGAAGCACCGCCAGCCACCCACCTACAGTGTGTAACCCCCCCCCCGCACCCCCCGCCCCCCACCCATGACTCTCTCTCTCGTCATTCTTTGCGCTCCCTCGCGAATGTGGAGATTCAGACGCCACCGGATCTTTTACACAAACCGGTGAAGGAGATGAGTAACGGCTCCGGGGGGAAAAAAAGAAAAAAGCACTGCGGTATGGAGCAGTGAGAATCAGCGATCATCAATCGTTGTCAGCTGGAGGTGGGGGGCGGGGGTAGAAGGGTGGCGACGACAGCTGAGCGTGCGTCTATTGCGGGCTCTCCCCGTTATTATTATTATTATTATTGTTGTTATTTATTATTGTGATTATCATTATTAGCGCAATAACAAACACCAAACAAGCAGGTGCAGCTTTGGTCTCGAAATCAAAGGGGGATTTGCCGCTGCCAGGATGAAACTGATGACAATAAATAAATAAATAAATAAATAAATAAATAAACAAACAAATAGAAGGCAGAGCGAGAAATCCTCGTCGCTGATCAACAATTTAAAAACATCGTTCCGGCTTTGGAGCTTCGGGGGAAGCCGAACCCCTGCGGAGAGGAGGTGCCTGCTGGATGCCTGATGGGGCTTTTTTCTCTCCCCGCCTCCGTTGAATTTAATGGATTTTTTTTTTTTTCCTCTCCTTGGAGGAGATGAGGCTTTTTTTATAGATAGGAATACGGCTCGTCTCTGTGACTCAAACTAAGAGAGGTGAGGTGTTCCGTACGCTCAGAGGGGGACGTGGTGGGGAAAAGGGGAAAGACGGGCCATCGTGTGAGCCGTTGGTTCTCCACCTTTAATTAAAGGAGAGTGTGCAGAGCAGCAGCACTTCCACTGGAGGCTCGTTCCAAGGCGCCATCAACATGAGTGAGTGCCTCGGCCTCGGCTGCTGAGTCATCAGTCTGAGGCGGTGGGTCGACAGGCCCACCTGGGCCAAAACACACGCACACGCGCACGCACGCAGCTCGTTGGGGAGTGGGGGGGAGGGGGGATCCACACAAAGCCTGACGTGACTCAGCTGCACACGGGAGAGCCAGGTTTCCCACTAGACAAGGGGTGGGCAAACTTTTTGACTGGTGGGCCACAGCAGGGAGGGGAGGAAGAGCAGGAGCAGATGGATGGAGTGCTTTGGTGAGCAACCTCATAGGAGAAAAAATATATCTCATGGGATATGTAGAAAACATGTGATTTAATGTCAATTGAAAATGAAGAAAAAGCAAATATGTGTCTTTGAAGCTCCATGGTATTTAGCTCTTTATTGAAATGACTCTTAAAACACAAAATAAAGGATGGAATACAGCTATTTTATGACGTAGTTACTGTGATAATTTCTTCAAGTTTGGCTGGCCCAATTAAAAAGCTTAACGGGCCGCACAGGGTCTCCGGGCCGTGGTTTGCCCATGCCTGCACTAGACACAGCCTACCTGATGCTCAGCTCAGTGTGTGTGTGTGTGTGTGTGTGTGTGGCCTAAATCTAAAGGTGGCTGTGAAGCTTTGAATTGCTGCACCAAAACAAAAGGTTACGGCTGTCTGTGAAGAGAAGCCAAGAAGCAAAAGTCTTGTCAGCAGCTTCTGGCGAACTAACTAATGGGAGGCTTTTAGACCCATGCACAGGGCTCTATGTGTCAAGCATTTGAATTATCATTTGGTGACACTGTTATTTTAAAGCAGACATTGGGAAGGGTGATGGTTTTCATTGACAGCACTGATTCCCACAGTCTTATCAAAATGAAGACACCAATAGTCAGTCGAGAGTAGAGAAAATAACGGCGATGCAAAGAACAGGGCCTTTGGTAGCCGACGCTAAAAGAGCAGGTCAGCTGAAGGTCAATATATATATATGAGGCTGATATCAGGTACCATATCATCTATTTATTTATTCAGTTTTGCATGTGACAAAACTGGCTTCTGATAGGACAGTCTTTATAATATCTTTATAAGATAAAAGAGATACAGGAAATATGTATACCGTGTCTGTCTTGTAAAATGATTATTATTATGTCTATCTAAAAAAAAATCTCTAGATAAATCATAGATTTTCTATATATTGGAATGTTACTGTGAGTTTGAGATTGGAAGTGCTGATAGCCTGGTGCGGTCAGAGCTATAATATGCATATATGTTCATGAAGACCACCAAAAAAGATGGCGAAAGTTTTCACGTATTACATTCACATTTTGGCCTCTTTGAAGGCAAAAGAGTTGATTAATGACCAATAATAATATTTATGAGAAGAGCAATGATGAGAGATTGAATATTTGTGGGCCAGGCTGAGAGGAAAATCCAGTTCTACTGAATCACAAACGTCACAGTCCTGCACCGTGTCCGAAGTGATGCTGTAAGCAAAAGCTTCCTAACAGCCAATAATGATAACAGTAATAACAACAGTGAAGATCATCCAGCAGGGATTCTTATTATTTATGCCCCAGTGGTGTAACCTGAGCAAGCGAGTAAGTTTGTCGCATTACATCACTTTGATAAGGAGCAGCCTGCAAGGGTTCTGATGGGAAAATACAGTAGGTGATGGGTTAGGAATCCACTGCACCAACACACACACACACACACACACACACCCGCGGCTCATGACAGCCAGCCCCAGGGTGGATGTTGGCTAACACACTCCACACGAGCGGCAGCCGAGGCTCCTGGTGTTTGGAGGGCAGACGAGGACGAGGCTGGACTGCTGATCCGCTGCAGACAGACAGCAGCTCCCAGACACCCGTCTGTCTCACCGCCGCACCAGCAGCCCTATCAGCACACCTGCAACCCTAGCCGCTGCGCTGCAAGGGGGAGGGGGGTGGGGCCTGAGCTTCTAGAAAAACAAAGCCCACTTCGTCGCGTTCCTCCCCGCCTTGAAAAGGTGAATTGGATTCGTGTGAATCAGAAAGAAACGGCGGCGCGATGCGGCCACGCAGCGACTGGCCGGCAGCCTGACAGGCTGGATGAGGAAGAGCCTTGGCCGGGCTAATGGCTCGCTGACCGCCATGACTCTCTGTCTCTGCACTTCATCCTCGGTGAGTTGTGGACGGGCTCGGCTGAACTGGAAGCCATTTGTCAGAGGGGTGATGAGCCGCCATCAGCAAACACGGACATCGCGTGTAATCAAGGTAGCGCAGCGAGGGCGGATGGCACGACTGGGGGTCAGCAAGTCAAATGGCAGCAGTCTGTTTGATGACTATGTTCATTTGCAATTACATGAACTGAATTTCTGTGCTGTTGGTTTTATATATGTCTTTGTTTTTTGGTTTTTCTTCTAACCAGTTTCAATCGATCTCCAGTCGTAACCGATACTTCAAGAAAAGCTGTTACTGGCAACTACACATTCATTAACCAATACACAACAACCATACATGTAAATTCCTTGCTGACTTAGTTGGAGACTTCCAAAATCTATTTATTATTTCTTGCAATACTTGTTTTTCTTTTTCTTTGGAAAGAAAAAGGGCATTCCAGCACCAGGCACATGAGCAAGAGACAAACGACACCAATCCATAGAATCGATAGAAATCCATATTGTTACGTGCAAAAGTGCAGCTAGCACATACATCAGAGTTATTGGATTTTTTTTCCATTTGAGGCCCCCTGCGGGCTCAGCGGATACTCAGCGTGTACTGACGTCGTAAAACAATCTTTAATGAAGCCAATCTCAACGAGGTTAAACAAGAAAAAAAGAAATTGACTCAAAGTTCATCAGCCTCTCTTTTCTATCTGTGATTTTGAGAGATACAACTGTAAAACAAATTCTAAAGTCTGTCACAAGAATAATGTAATTGTTTCTGTATTTTTTTCATGTCCTTTCATAATTTCCCCCGGTTGACGAATCTCCAAACATTTGCAGACTCCTAATTCCTCTTTGCAAAAGAAAAAACGAGACACCTTTGTTGATGTCTTCAACATCTTGTTGGAATACGTTAAGCAATACACATTATTTCCTCCAGGTTAAACGAATGTATCGTCGAAGACTTGGACTAAAGGTAAAAACAGGTGACGTGTGGGACAATAATCCACCGCTCGCACTGTGACAAAGCTCATTCTTCAGGAGAAGCACCCTCATCAATAAAAGTAATCTGAGGACAATATTAGCCAACTGTGCTGTGTAATGGCTCTGCGCCGTGAAGCCAATTAAAATGGCACGTTGACCCTTCGATGACAAATGGCTGGCTTTATGAACATTCATCTGGAGAGGAAGGTGTGCGCCCCCGCAGGGAAGGAAATAATTAGGCGAGGGCATCAAGTGAAGACTGCCACACGCACACAAAAAAAAAGACGAAACACTTGCAACACATTGAAATGACAAATACAAATAGATGTCTAAAAATAAATCTCCAAGAGTCTAAAATGAACTGCACCGTACATTAAACATATAAGATGCGCTGAAACATGCATCTTATATGTTTAATTGTCAAGTGCAAAGAAAGCTTATGGATGCAGACTAAACAGAAAATAGCCACTGGAAACCAGCTGCTGTGCAATGCAGGAAAAAAAAAATTAAAAACCGGACAAGATAAAAAGGTTAGCCAAGAAGAATATGTACAGTTTTGGAAGTGGGATAGTGAAAACTGGTGGGAATTCATCAACTAAAGCCACATGGACAAACTGCAAATGAATGGGAGGCAGTTTGGGGTCCATGAGAAACCTCTTCACTCCGGTGGACACATGACTAGACAGCAATGCATAACCAAGGGCCATGATGGAGGTACTGGGTGACTGGTGAAGTGAATGGCAAAAAACACCTGGAAGTTTTATGCTTCCGTTACTTTTTTAGAAAATCTCTGCTGAATCCGAGAGTTCTGGAAATGGACCCTTTGTGACATCACAAGATCGACGAATCAGGAGGCTGTCAACAGAGGGCTGAATGAGCTCTGGAGCCCCAGGCGGAAGGAACATCAAGGTGGGACCTCTCACGTCGACCCACTCATCGGGCTCCAACAATGAGTGGGGAAATGGGGAAAAAGGAAAAACAGAGCTTGCATAAGCGGGAGCTGAGGAAGCCGAGAAGCAAACTGAAATAACTGCTATGAGCCGTCACCTGACGGGAGGCTTTTCCATGAGAGCGAGGAGGACACGTGGTCTCAGAACCAGTTTTGACCTAAAGAGCAAGATGGACAGCCGATGTGGGGGTGGGGTGGCGGGGGGGGGACGGCAGGCACTGCAGGTTTGTTCCCCCATCACGCCATGTGGGGAAACACAATCACGCCGCAGCCACTTAAGAACGGTCGCGGGCGAGACTCTGACGGCGGAGCTGCTGCAGGCGCGTCACAGGAAACAAAGGGGGCAGCGGAGAGTAAAGAGAGACATGAAGAGGGAGAATTCCCTCAGCATTAACATCTGCTCCAGAAACCAGGAATGGGCTGTAAGCCGGCGTTAAAAAAAACAACAACAAAAAAAACAGAAGAGAAGATAGATGGAGAGGGAGGGAGGAGGCTGGTGGGGAGGGGAGGGGAGGGAAGGGGGAGTCAGAAAGCTTATTTGAGAGACTTAAGCTGCATGGTTACGTAAGCGATATGGGATCCTCTGAAATCACACGCACGCACGCACGCACACACACACACACACACACACACACTTCCAGGGCACAGAAAAAAAAAAGTGAGAGTGTAAGCGTGTGACCGAAGTCAGCTCGTCATTGGCTCGCGTCTTGAGTTGTCACATGGCTGTGGATGGATGGGAGTACCCCCCGCCCCCCAACCCACCCACCCACCATCACCACCCCGCCCCAACACACACACACACACACACACACACACACACACACACACACACACACACACACAGCACAGCTGATATGTTTGATTCACAGCCAGTCAGACCATCGTCCTGTATTCCAACCGAGCCGCCGCCCCCCGACAGCCCCCCAACCCCCGTCGCCACTGCCTCCACTGCCTCCACTGCCTCAGCCTCCACTCAGGGGCTCTGCTGTCGCTCCGCGGGCCCCGGAAGATTCCAATTTGCCAGCGGCGCCGAGCGGCGCAGTCTGCCGATGACTCACTCTGTAATCAGTCAGTTTGTGAGTTCAAACCCCGGCGAGTAATAAAGTCCGCTGGGCGGCCAGGCAGCCTAAGCCTGCAGTCGGCGACAGGCGGCGGAGCAGCAGCGGCGGCAGAGATTTATTGTTTACGGTGCTGCTGCTGGTACTGATGCTGCTGGTACTGATGCTGCCGCTGCTGCTGTTGATGCTGGTACTGATGCTGCTGCTGCTGCTGCCTGGGAACTTCTCCAGTCAGACAGGAGGCTGCAGGTTGGGCTCCTCCGCAGCTTCCTCCCAGCAGGAGGGCTCGGCTGTCTGTCAGTCTGTCTGTCTGTCTGTCTGTCTGTTTTTCCGTCTGCCTACACCCGTGGTTAATCCCCCCCCCCCCCCACCACCACCACCACCACTCCCCACCTAGTCATGAAGCCTTTCGCACGCTGACACTGTACCGCAGTCCGAGAGCAGGAAACAAAAAACATTAAGAAAACAGAGGAGACAAAGAGGAAAAAAAGGAAAAAAAAAAAGGGGGGGGGGGCGGATATGCGAGGAAGCGGGGGGCGGGGGGTGGGGGGTAGCACGCTGTCTTATCAAAGAGATCAGACAGGACAGTGGCAGCGGGGAGCAGCAGCAGCGGTGGTGGTTGGGGCGATACAGTCACCCCCCACACCCCCCCCCCCCACCACCACCACCACCACCACCCTGCGATTGTATGCACGGGGCATACGCATGTGTGCGTGTGAATGCACGTAGGTGCGTGTATGTGTGTGTGCGTGTATGTGTGTGTGTGTGTGTGTGTGTGTGTGTGTGTGTGTGTGTGTGTGTGTGTGTGTGTGTGTGTGTGTGTGTGCGTGCGCGCGCCAGGGACCCAGTGTGTACACACAGTGGAAACACACACGCTGGTGGCTGAGTTTCCATGTGTGGCCCCGGCAGAGACTCACACACGCACACACCCACCCTGAGCAGCTTAGCATGACAGAGAGAGAGAGAGAGAGAGAGAGAGAGAGAGAGAGAGAGAGGGAGGGGGGGTGCTTGAACCTTCCTGCCACCCCCTGCCTCCCCGACGCCCCCCCCCCCCCACCTGTGCACTGTCCCAGTACCTTGCGCTTCTTATCCCGGGAGCGACTCCTCTTCTTGACTTTCTCCTCCTCCTTCTCCTTGCGCTCCTGCTCCGCCTGGGCTTCTAAATCCTTGTTCTTGCGGAGATGTTTGGCCGCTTGTGCCATGGTGGCAGCGGCGGCGGCGGTGCTGGCGGTGCTGGCGGTGGCAGGGGCAGTGCGTCCAGATCCTGCGGCGGCGGCGGCGGCAGTCTAAAGGGGGAACTCGTACCTGGCGCGGCCGAGGCTGCTGCTGCTGCTGCTGCTGCTGCTGCCCCGCAGAATGAGCGAGCGAGCGAGCGCGCTCAGCCTCTTCCTCTCCCTCTCTCTCTCTCCTTCTCCTCCTCACGCACACACACGCACACACGCGCACACACGCGCACACACACACACACAAGCAGGCACACAGACACAGAGACGCGCGCACAGCACCGGTGCTCAGCCGTCTGCTGTGGTCTGCTGCTACTGCAGCGCCGCTCACTCACTCACTCTCACTCGCGCTCTCTCTCTCTCTCTCTCTCTCTCTCTCTCTCGCACTCTCTTACACTGCGCAGAGGAAAAAAAAGGTAAATAGCAGTGAACTAACACCCTCCACCCCATCCCACCCCCCCCACCAGCTCCCCAATCAGGGCAGATTAAAGAGGGATAGAGTGACAGTGGGAGCCGCTTTAAATCATCGTCCTCACACCGCATTGATTTTGTTTCCTCTTCCTGTATTTAATTTCTCAGCATCTCGTCTTGCTGTGGGGGATAGAGGGGGGAGGGGCAGGGGATGGGGCTGGAGGGGGGGAGGCTAGGCGACACCACGGTGTTATCGCATAGCTGTGAAGGAGCGGCAGAGGAGGACGGCGCGGAGGAAAGAGAGCGCCCGAAAGCAGGGTGATTAAAACATCGACTCTCAAGCAACCTCCCCCCCACTCCCAGGCTCTCCGCCGCTGAGGCGCTGCAGCAGCAGCAGACGGGGCTGATACCCGTGCAGGAATGTTGCTGCAGTGGTGTTCAGAGTGCAGCTGTGAGTAGTCAAACACTCCCTGTGTCCTGCATCCACTCACCACGTTGTGGAAACCTTGCAGATGTTCCTTCTAATTACTGCATATTACTGCATGCATTCTTTGGATTGATTTTTTGTTTTTTTTAACGCAGCGACAGCGTCGTTTCTCCGACGTGGGATCAATGACGTACATCTTCTCTATTCACCGAGTTGTTTGTCTTTTTTTTGTCCTGATTCTCTCTCTAATTATATCCTCGTTTTCTGATTGCCTGTGTTTGTATTTGTAATGGGGGGGCGGGGGGGAGATAACGGATGGAAGCACCGATACTGTGCACGTGGTGCATAACAGGAGAGAGGTGCTGATGGAAGCGGCACCTGTTTACTGGCATTACACTCCCTCTTCCTCTCTCCTCCTCCCCTCCTCCCCTCTCATCTCATCTCTCCTCCTCCACCGCCCTGCAACGCTGCTGACGCAGGCAAAAAAATTATATATAAATATATATATATATATATCCTTTAACATCTCTCTTTGCTCAGCTCACTATACATCACACGTACAGTGAACACAGGACACACAAACACTAGCTTGCAGTGCACGTGCACGCGCGCGCGCACACACACACACGCACGCACACACAGCGACACATGCGCATCCACGTGCAGGGACAATGAGGTGAAGGTAAAAGGCTTATTGCAAAAACTTTGCACCAACATCTTATTTATTTTTGGCTCCGTCTCCCTCCTAATGTTACTCATGGTGGCCAAAATTCTCTTTTCCAATATTCTCCAACAATAATCTGTGTCTGTGGTTTTGGTCGATGAACTCCCAGGTCCCGAGGAAACACCGTCCTTTATTACTTCCCCTGAATTTAAAAGATGAATTTGAAATATTGTAGTTTAATATGTGTTGGGTCTGACATAGTCAAGTCAAGTCAAGTCAAGCTCAGCTTGATGAAAAACCCTGCCTTCCACATTTACCAGCACTGTGCTGCATTAACTTTGTGTTCCCCAGAAAAAACGTTCTTATATTTGAGAAAAATCCATCCTTTACTTCTTTCACCGTCTCCAATTTTTAGAGGCTCTGTGCAGTCAGCCCTCTGTGATGTCACAAGGGGCACTGTCTCTCTCTATGGCTAGTGACACCAGCCAGACCGTCCATGTTGTTTAAATGCTCTTCTCGTCATTTGGCAGGTACGGCAGGAAGTTAAGGCAGGAGTTTGCAGGAGACTGCAAATAGAGGGCTAAATACTGTGGTGTTTTCTGCAGGTCTATAGAGTTTCTGGAGAAAATCATGCCCATAAACAACATTTTGTACAGTTTCAACCTATAATTTAATTTCCAAGTCCCCTTGCCAAAGATCTCAGTCTAATAACCCGTGAAGATGAGCTTGACTTGGACTAAAGTAAACCTAAATGAACCACGGTGTCACAAGGGGACCAAATTAAGACTGACACTTTGCTGTTGAAACACTCTAGCCCAGGGGTGGGCAACCTTTTTGACAGGTGGGCCACAATGGGTTCTAAAATTTGACAAAGTGGGGCTGGAGCATGAGCATGGTATTCAGCTCTGTATTGAAATGACTCTTTGAACACTGGGGAAAAAAATGGATGAGATACAGCTATAAAACTTACTTACTACTAATATAATTTCTTCAAGTTTGACATGCCAGATTCAAAAGCTTAACGGGCTGCATATGGCCCCCGGGCCGTAGTTTGCCCACCCCTGCTCTAAACAGAGAGTTTAGTCCCCTCAACTGCCCATCTAACTTTCAACTCTGGTGTTGACCTCTCTCTCTCTCTCTCTCTCTCTCTCTCTCTCTCTCTCTCTCTCTCTCTCTCTCTTTTCTCGGCTTCCCTTCATCCGATGACCGCGCTCTTGCCTCCTCCTGCGTACCGCAGGATGCTAATAAATGGAATCCTGTGGATGTTGCTCTCTGCCTGCAAGTGCACCAACACAAATCACCGGCTCGCGTGGCGCAGCCATGACACAAGGAAATACAAATAGTGTCGGAGTGACAGCGGCAGCGGCAACACATCCATCACAGTGTGGAGCTCCGAGGGGGAACCAGCCCGAATGAATCACAGTGCAGCTGCAATGAGTGCGTTGGTAATAAGTGGAAAGGGTTCTTTTTTCCCCCTGCACTTGTTGGGATTACACCCAGGCTGAGCAAATGCCCAGGTCATTCTTACATTAAATTTAAACGCAAGACAAGGGGGACCATTAAGAATATTGGGGAAAAGTGAGGCTGAATCTTGAAAACACAACATATACAACATGTCACAAACACACAACAGTCACTCGAGAGACATTAGCTTAAATGCTAACCTAGACTCGTTCCTGCGACCCTGCCATGCAGGGATCCTGAATCCTATAGATCAGGAGTCACCAACATGGTGCCCACAGGCACCAGGTTGCCACCCAAAGACCACATGACTGCCCCCCCTCAGGCCTGTTCGAAAAAATAGCACAAATTGTTGCATGTAAAATTAGATTTTGTCCAACCTTGTTAAGTCGTTGTTGATAATTATTGAGAACTCATTAACGTGATCAGTGTTCACACATCAGAGGTCTTTACAGGTCCAATTTGAAGGGGCCGGAACCGAATGGCTCCGAAATATTTGTTTCTGGATCCCACTGGCTTTCAGCGATTATTAAAAATATTGTTGAATATTGTTCCCGGAGACGACTGGCCTGAGCCATTATCATAGATTTGAGTTCCGAACCGAAATGGTTCTGTGAAATTTGAAACAGGAGCGGACTGGCTCCGAGCCATTATTATAAATATGAGTTCTGGCCCCGACCAGTACTGAGAGATGTTGGTGCCGGCCCCGAATAGACAACATGACATACCAGCCCCGTACCCGAAAAATCCTCAAATAAACTAATTTTGCATTGTAAAGTGGAACACATAGAATAGAATGTTTTGTTTTTTGTTTATTTTTATTTTTTTCAGAAATAAACGTGGGTAACGCTACAGGAGGGAGCCTACACAACGATCCAAGGACGACTGCATGACCTGACATTTCTCATTAAATATGCTACAAAAACAGGACAAGTGCATATATATTACGTGACTTCGAAGAAATAATTTACAACAGGCAGTGGTGAGGGCAACATGCAAAATCACTTCCTGGTTTTGACATCTGCTGTAGCTAGGACAAGGAACTGTTCCCCTTTGCCTGCTCGTCATGGCACTCCCCGTCACGCAGTTTTCTTTTCAAGTCTTTGAATGGCTATGTTTGTTGTTAGTTGAATGTTGGCTACGGCTAGTGCGTTCACTTCCTTTTCTAAAGTCACGTGATACAAGTCATGCAGACAGCTCACGGCCTCGCATTGGGCAGAGGAAGGGAAATGGGAGGGCTGGGGTGATTGACAGCTTTGATCGCCACTCATTGTGTTCTCTTGGGTACTATGGGACCCGGCAATTCACTGTCAGAGCATAGAGTACCGAGAAAAACTGACATTTCCGACTCGGACCTGCACTCAGTTATTGTAAAAGGAGCAAGATCCGAGCCATGTTGGGTAGAAGAGTGTCCAATTCCGACCCAGCTCCGGACTAACTGCTTGAGAATTGGCCCACACCTACATCAATATCATTATAATATATCATGTATCACTAAGAAAGTTTGTTATTTTAGGAGAGTGTAGCAAACTGCATATGACTCAGGGACCCATGAAATAGGTCTCACAAAGCTTGGCAATAAATCGATTTTATCGATTAAATCAAGTTTTTAGTTAAGGTCCTCCTGCGGGCTCACCACCCGCAGAGGAAGCCGTAGGGGTCGGGTGCAGTGTGGTTCGGGCGGCAGTCGAGGTAGAGGGCCTCGACAACCCGGGCCTTGGAAACAGCCTCTGGCTGTAGGGAAATTGAATGTCACCTCAGGAGGTTGAGAACTGCGGCTTCACCAACCAGACGGCTCGCCCTCAGGCTCCGGCCACCGTCGGATTGGCCTTCCGTACTAGCGATGATTCTTTTGAGCAGCTGAGGATCGAGGCGTTCTCCACTCCCCCGGAGCTCCCCGACGTCATGAAGCCCCAGGACTCCAGCAGCACAGCCAATGAGCAGGCCGTACAGTGAGGGCGGGGCCATGGGGCAGGGTGGGGTGGGGGCGCTGGAGGGAAGAGGCAGGGGGGTGGGGCTGGATTTTAGAGGGAGGCGACACCTCGGCCGGTGAGCTGAAACTGGCCGAGGTGCAGATCTTCTTCAGAAAAAAAAAAAAAAACCTTAAGAAACAAAACAGGTCATTCTTGTTGTAAGTTGAGGGGCGGGGCTTCACGCTGGGGAACGCATGCCAGAATTTTCTTTTTTTTTTTCTTTCTTTTGTTTTTGAGAACAGTACAAATTGACCCAAGCCCCTCCAGAGAAAGCTAGCGGACTCTTGTCTCGACACTGTCAGTCAGCAGGGGGCGCTCTCCCCCGGGCTGACCACTGAAGCCCACCTTGTATTTAATTCACGCAACTCTTCTCAGCAGGAGGCTCCCGGGGCTCTGGTTTACCTTCCCGCTGGCTTTCCTTCTCTGCGCTGGTTTCAACAGGTGTCAGTCGACCGGGTGTGACGGTTTTTTTTTTTTTCAGGCTTTTCTGTTGTTGTGCGTTTTCTTTATTAATAAACTCAGACTAGGATCCGTCCCGGTCGGGGCCACCCACCTCGGGTCCGCGTCACCGCGACCGTAGTTTTTGGAGTTTGTGAGTTTATCAGTTACTGTCTGTGTTTCACATTATTTTCTGCATCGACATGGAACTCGTTTTGGAAGTAGATTCTCCCGGCAGAATGTTTGGCTCTGAGAAGCAGGCTACTTTTTCTCGTCAAAAGTCGTGGCTTCCGAAAACACCAAAAATCCACCTTTTCTATTGGACGTCGGGACAAAGGCTCTTTGCTCGGCTTCTCGGACAAAAACGCTAAAAATAAGACTCTTCACGCTCAAATTTTGAGGAAAGTGTAACATTGATGTAAAATATGAATACAGTTTAAAATAAAAGGAGATTGTTGAATGGAGGTGATGCTGTGTAAAGATGGAACATGTTTGAAGTTGCATTAAAACAACAGTTTTTCCATAAAAAAAAAAAAAAAAAAAAAAAAAAAAAAGGAGGTTGAGAGGTACCCGCTAGATATAGTCGGGATCACCTCCACGCACAGCAGAGGCTCCAGAACCCAGCTCCTAAAGAGGGGCCTGACTCTCCATTTCCCTGGCGTTGCCGGCTGTTGGAGTTCAACCCAATGAACGAGAGGGTCGGGTCCCTGCGCCTTCGGGTTGGGGACAAGTCTCTCACTGTGATTTCGGCCTACGGCCCGAATAGCAGTGCAGAGTACCTGGCCTTCTTGGAGTCCCTGGGAGGGGTGCTGGATAGTGCTCCAACCAGGGACTTTTCTGCTGGGGGACTTCAACGCACATGTGGGCAGCGACAGTGAGACCTGAAGAGGTGCGATTGGGAGGAACGGCCTCCTTGATCTGAACCCGAACGGTGTTCTGTTGCTGGACTGTGCTAGTCACAGTTTGTCCATAACGAACACCATGTTTGAACACAGGAGTGTCCACTGGTGCACTTGGCATTAGGATGCCCTGGGACGGAGGCTGATGGTCGACTTTTTTGTTGTGTCATCTGACCTCCGTCCACGTGTCGTGGACACTCGGGTGAAGAGACGAGCTGAGCTGTCAACTGATCACTATCTGGTGGTGAGTTGGATCCGCTGGTGGGGGAGGAGACCGGAGAGACTCGGCAGGCCCAAACGTATTGTGAGGGTCTGTTGGGTACGTCTGGTTGAGCCCTCTGTCAGTGCAGTCTTCCCAGAGCTTCTCCCAGATCCCGGGGGAGGTTGGAGACATTGAGTCCGAATGGACCATGTTCTCCACCTCTATTGTCATTGCAGCTGCTCGTACCTTTTGTCGTAAGGTCTCCGGTGCCTGTCTTGGTAATAAAACCGAATCTGGTGGTGGACACCAGAAGTAATGGATCCTGTCCAGCTGAAGAAGGAGTCCTATCTGGTCATGTTGGCTTGCGGGACCCCTGAAGCAGCTGATGGGTAGGCCAAGCGTGCTGCAGCTCAGGCGTTAGTGGAGGTAAAAACTCGGGCTTGGGAGAACTTTCGGTTGGCCTTGAAGAAGTTCTGGCAAACGATCCGGCTCAGGAGGAGGAAGCAGTTTGCCACCGACACTGTTTATGGTGCGGGTGGGGAGCTGTTGACTTCGACTGGGGATGATGTCTGGCAGTGGAAGGAATACTTCGAGGATCTCCTTAATCCTGCCATCACGTCTTCCGCTGAGGAAGCAGAGGTGGGGGAGTCGGGGGAGGACATGTCCATTACCCAAGCCATTCATTATTTTCATAGACAGAATTTCTAGGCGCAGCCAGGTACCGGAGGGGGTCCAGTTAGAGAACCACATGATTGCGTCTCTGCTTTTTCGGATGATGTGGTCATGTTGGCTTCATCGAGCCAGGACCTCCAATGTGCACTGGGGCGGTTTGCAGCTGAGTGTGAAGCGGCTGGGATGAGAATCAGCACCTCCAAGTCCAAGGCCATGGTTCTCGACCAGAAAAAACTCAGAATGCGATTGGGGTGAATGTTGTGCCTATCGTTTTCCGCTGGACTTGCTGCAGATACTGTAGATACACTGCTATGTGTCTGCAGAGGTCCAGAGTGAGTGGATCTGCTCAGAGTCTCGGGTGTCAGAGGCAATTTCACGCTGACTTCACAGCAGGTATAGGGTAAAGATGTCTGACACCAGAAAACATGGATTAACATGAAGCCTTAATTCGCAATAAGCTTTCTGACCTTTAGATACTAAACTTCATCTTTACACACTAAACACATAAGGAATGCAACCACTCACAGCTTCTGATATGAATACAAATAGCCAGAATACAAACATTTTCTACACAAAGAGTACCAAATTATCTGAGCTGTGAAGGCACAAAAGATAGGAAGAAGTCAACTGTCAAATAGGTCTCAATTTTTTTAAACATTCTCCCTAGTGGCTTCCCCAGACATCCAGTAACATCAAGTGGGGGTCCCTGATTGTTACACACAGGACTGGTTTGCTACGCTTGGCAGAAATAAAATGTAAATAATATTTCCAAAAATGTATATTAGACAGACATGGTTATTAATGACATTTTAATTACCATTAATTAAATGACATAGATAGATAGATAGATAGATAGATAGATAGATAGATAGATAGATAGATAGATAGATAGATAGATAGATAGATAGATGGATAGATAGATTTTAGCTTTTGTAAAAAAAAAAAGAGACGCCCTTAAAATTTGCTTTGAGACTTTCAGGGGGTCAGACCCCCCGGTCCCTCCTGTATTTTGCACACTGACTACCAGCCTTGTAGGCATCACAGCTGTATCAGCTTCATTCTGTCTCCTTGTTCATTCGCAATCAGCTTCACTTGCAGGTGCCAAATCCCATCGCTGAAGAATGAGATGGGATGAGATGGACATTTAAAAAAAAAAAACCCACTTGAGGATATTTTCGTGCACCAACACGCACCCAGTGTCTGTCCCGTCCCGTCCTGTGCCATCCCAGGTGCCTGGGGCTGCCCTGCCCAGGACACAGAGAAACAGGTTTTGAAGACCCGGGGGTGGGAGCCACCCACACTGTTACTGCTGGAGCTTTCTTCAGTGCAACGGCCAGCACATTAGCTGCTCCAGTGCTCCACCACAAACAGAGGGCAGGGTTAGTACTGCGCGCACATACACACACACACACACACACATATATATATATACATAAATATGTATGTATATATATATACATATATATATATATACACATATATAATATACATGTATACAGTATATATATATACATATATATATCTTGTTTTCTCCTTTCTTACTCTATAAATATTTTTTTGTTTTTATATCTTTATTTCTTTTTAACGTAATTTCCTTTTCTTTGCAAATTTCCCCAATGTGTGATTATTAAAGGCGTTTCATTCTGAGAACCGCTCTAAAAGTGTGAAAACCAAATGACTCAGTGTACTGCGAGTGTACATTTTCATTAATGTACAGTATTTATGGGCCGTGTCATAAGTTTTTACCAATATAAGAATCATTAATCAGGCCAAATTTTACACACTGGACCACTAATGGAAACACGCAGCCAATGGCAAAAGTTAATGACGTGCCACATGCTTATTCCCACCCAAACCAAGAATAAAACTCCAGGGACAAATTCCCATTTTTGTGTCTCACTCCTCTCACGGAGGAAAACAACAGCACGCACCTGATGGCTCCATGTTGGATTTAATCACACATGAGCTGCAACAGACCTGCTGTTGCCAAAAAACGATTGTGGAGGCGCCTGCACTTCTCTCTCTGCAGCTTGTGTTGAAATGTTGTGTTGTTGTTTTTTTTGGTTTTTTTTTTTTTAGCGTTTTGGCGGAGTTCCACATCCCACAGTCAGATACACCGTTGTTCTTTGCGCCGTCCTCTACGCCATCGGCTGTGGCTTAACAGGGTGGCGGGGCGTGTGGGGGCAGAAGGTGAGGTTGCACTGTTTGGCCACTGTGAACCAAAGTAAGAGGAGGACAGACTAACGGACACAAACAAGGCCTCGGTTGTGGCGCTGCACTTAGGCTCACGGCCGTCGTGGAGCGTTATTTTTTTGCCATTTCAAGTGGATCAAAGGATCATGATGCTGCCCTTTTAACCACGTGAAGCAGATTATGCTTGTTCGTCAGAGGAGATCAATAGGAGAGGCAGCGGCGTTAAGCAGACAGAAAGGGAGGTCGGACAGCGCCCTCCAATGACTGACATGGGCTACTGCAACAAAGTTGCAGATCATTTTTGATGGTCCAAAGATGAATGTTTGTGCCTTTCAGAAGCTCCGTTTGTTTTGGGTTTTTTTTGCAGTGGGATATACAAACCCAATGCACAACAAATTCAATTCAACGGTTAGAACTTTGTCCAGGAAACAATTCCGACCCATAATGCCGCCTGGCGCAGCCTATCACAGAACCAAACTGGAAGCAGCTAAGGCATCACCAAGAGTGAGCAGGCCACGGCACAGAGCAAAACACTGCACTGCAGCATGCAGAGCCACAGCACAGAGCTGCACCAGAGCACACTGCTCACGTCATCAACGTCCAGGTCGTCAAATCTGTGCTGGATACACCCAAGAACCAAATACATCAGATGAATGATTTGTTTCTTCGTGATTGACGATTGATAAGATGCTGATCTGATTTGATCTTTGATGATCCGATTTGAACCTCTTCTGGATTCTCGGGTTCTCAGACGTCAACGCTCAGTCCAGCCCAGTCCAGCCCAGCCCAGCTGGCAGAATGACAAAAACAGAGGGCGCTGTGACGTCGCTTTATGATCCAGATGTTCTGAAGGCTCACGTTTAATAAGCCAAATCTTGCATTTAGCTCCTTTAAAATGAATTAGCAATTATAGTGAGTGCATGTATTGAAACATTCCACATCATGTCTAAAATAAGCCAAGTAATATGAAGGCATGAGAGCATCAGAATGATGTTCTCATGTCTTCGAGTGTGTATTTGAGGAAAACTGACCAACGGTCGTGGGCTGGTTACTGATGAAAACCTTCAACACAGTTTGGAGAAGTCACAGCTGTAGGATCGCCTTAACTCCATCACCTTCCTGCCACATGTATTGTAATACACAGAATACACTGGAACCCCTCTCACTGAGTCCAGTGTGCAATAACACAATTTCCATTTGATTATTTATGCATTATTTCAACTCCAGACAGTTTTTATAAAATGCTTCAGTAACAGACATATTTTCTTCCCTCAAGATTAGTACAAATGGAGCTTATGATTTAACACAACACGACTGAGTTAATCACCACTCCCAATACTTATATCTGCTGCAGGTGCACTCAGCCACTGTGTATTTTTAGCTTTGTGAATATGCCTTTTTCTACAACACTTTGCCTGGTTGTCATCTCTTTCCCCCCGCGGACTCTAGTAGAGCATGAAGGAGGAACAGAGCAGGAGAGCTCACAGACCAGAGATGCACCTCCAGATCGAGCAAGCGAGCGAGCTCAGTTTGTGTCTCTCTCTCTCTCTCTCTCTCTCTCTCTCTCTCTCTCTCTCTCTCTCTGCTGGCTGGGCACCAGCAGCGCTAGCACTGATTGGGGGAAGCCATATGGCGGGTAACAAACCAAAAGGCAGGGCTGCATGTCCACCCTGTGCCGCGGCTCAGGCACCCTGCCATCTCATTTAAAGGGGCTCATCTGCTTGGACCAGGAGCGCCGACCGGAGCTCCGCTGTAAATATACCACAAGTGTCAGTGATTCTGCATTGGCGCCGTTCAGGAGTCGATCCCCGAGCTGCAGAGTCAGCACTGAGCGTCGCCCAGCACCAACTGGGGACCGCGGCCTCGGGCAAGTTGACAATTGCTGCTGCTGCTGCTGCTCTCGCTGTGCAGCAGTCTGCAGGCGGAGCCATGCTGATTTAATGGGGTTGGGGGGGATACGGTTACATAACTGCACAGGTCTCCCTGCCGTAAGGCAGCCGACTGTTGTACTGGGGCTGCAGGTTGCAGTGAAAGCTGCAAAAAATAGCTCAGATTGAAATCTTGTGTCATTGTAAATCATTCAGGTGCGTCTCTGCGATTCGGCCAAGTGTCAGCGAGTGGCTTCCTTTTTTTTATGGATGGAGGGTGGAATAGCTTGAACTTGGCTTCCCAAACAAACAAACAAAACGTTTACCAGGAAGGTAAGACCATAAAGAGTGCGGCACAACCGCTGAATATCTTCCTACAGAACGTAGCTCTGAAGTATCGTCATTGCAGCCGCCGCGATGACTGAAAGCATATTCAGAATTCAAATTTCAGTGTAAACTAAATAAAATGAAATGAATAAAAATGAATAAATTAGACATATACAGCCAGGCAAAACTTATTGAAATCAACTGGATGTACAGTATGGAGGGAGGGTGGAGGGAGGTTGTGACTAAGCTCGTCTGAAGTTCTCTAGAAAAGCTGCATATAATAATCTTTGCTCTTTCACTTCCTTCACATTTTTAAACAAGAACAAGCACTTCTATGGTGGAGACCGAGAGAAGGCAGATGACAAAACAAAATAGTGTGCTTCTGCCATCTAGTGGTGACTTCGGGCAATGTATTCGGCAACAGCGCGAACTGCGTCTCCTCTAACTTTATTATAAAGAACTCTTAATGTTTTTTGTTTTTTTTTAATTCTGCTAGATTGTAAATATATATATATATATATATATATATATATATATATATATATATATATATATATATATATATATATATATACTATTATTGATTGGCATCCATGAATTTCAAATGTATATATATATATATATATATATATATATATAACATATATATATATTACAGGAATCGGGAGATTGCTGGGTTTTTTAAAAAACAAAAAAGGGGGACTGGAGGAGAAAAAGATTTACCTCCTCAGCTTACCTGCTTCGCTGGTTCTCACTCAGAATGTGACAGATGATCAGGGAGCAGCATCACTGTAGACACATGGACAGTTTCAGGTGTCAGCCAATTAGTAGGATCGAGTCCGTCGGTTTTTAAAATCCAAGAATAAAAACAGAGTCCATCCAGTTGTCTTTGATTGTCAACAGTGGTTAAATAAAAACAATGTTTGACGACAATAACTGTGGAATTTTATCCGCAGTCTATAGAGAAAAAGAAGCTAAAATTCTGATGTGACTAACGAGGCTTTTAGGTTTGGTTCCTGTGAAACGTGGCCGGCCTCCCAACACTTTACAATCCCTGAAACAAGAGAAACAGATCTAATCTGACTTTGAATATTGTTGCAAAATTTTGATTGTTATATATAATACTTGAAAATTATTTGTCAAAAACACTTATAAACACTTACACTCTTATTCTTTAGTAAGTGTTATATTTATACAGTACATGGATTAATAATTAAATCCATATATAAATGAAATATTTCTGACTGCAAATAAACTTATATATATTTTATACATATTTTGAAGTCACTTAATGGATACCAATGCAAACGAGCCCTTGAAAATGAAATATGACATTTTTACCGACTGCAGTCCTATTTGATACAGCAAAGGCTCTGTGAGAGGTTGGACGACAGAAAGTGGTCGACAGGAAAGGCAAGGCCTATTTTGAATATCAATATTTGACAACAAAAAAGCTTCAATTTAATACATTTACTGCACTGTAACAATCAGCCCTCAGAATGAGGAGTGTGTGAAGCGTGAGGGCGAGCGGATGACCCTGAAAATGGACGGATGGATGGAGCGACTGGAGTGAAAGGGCTGAAGAGGGAGCGTCAGGGGAAGAAAGGAAATGGAACAGGAAGTGCAGAAGAGAAGGAGGAGGGGTTGGAGGAGGAGGTAGAGGAGGAGGAAGATGGCGTCAGTCCTCCAGAGTCCCATTCCCTTTCTCCTCTTCATCTTTCCTGTGTATTTTTCTTCCCATGATTCCTTAACTCCGGACTTCCTCTGTGTGACTCGAATGTTTCCCTCCTTCCTCTCAGCTTCATTCATGTCCGGGCTCACATCTCCACATCACTGTAGCCGCCCTCCCCCCTCCCATTGCAGTAAAATACTGTGAAGCAATGAAATTTGATTCCCCTTTTCTACATTATAAAATATACATATACAAGGCTACAAGAGCTCTTGGTCTTATTGATTCTTGTCCCTCTGCTGGCTGTTAGTGTAATTACTGGTCATCTTTTACGAGGGCCAACCACAGGGCCACTCCCCTGCGGCGGAGGCACTTTGTTCCAATCTGTCCCTGTAGCTTGGCGGCACGCCCCCTCCCACCTGTCTCCTATTCTTCCGTTGCAATCAGGCGTCCCCGCCAATCAATTTGATCGCCGTGACAACACTTTGCGGCACGCCGCCGCCGAGCAACCGCTCCAGACCTACCCTATAAACAAAAACAAAACCATGGAAGGGAAGGAGGGAGGGGGTACAAAATAATGACAGCTCCGGATTGATGGGAAGGAGTTCCTGTCAAAGGCTGGAGATCAGATTAGAGGCCGAGGCGCACAAACCACAGCGCTGCTCCGAGGCAGCAGGTGCTTCTGGTTAAACCTTAATTACATGATCTCTGATTTCTCTAATTGATATGGTAATGACTATGTAATTAATGCAAAAGCAGAAATACCAGCAGCTCTCCTAATGAATGGATTTATTTGATTAGATATCCTCCTGCATATTTATGCATGCTGGTAAACAGAGGACAGTGAGACGTACGAGCGCGGCTGCTTGGGGTTGTTGCCACAGTGTTGATTCTTCTTTCACTGTAATGTGGCATATTGGTGGCGATTAGAGAAACACTGAAGGTGTCAACAACACGGACAACCCGCCGTAGCTGGGAGAGAATGTGTTTTAATGCTTCTTATTGTGCAAAGGATTATTAGTAAAGAACTCAATAAAGGAGACAGGGTAGATATATGGCAGCTAGGTGGCGCTATGGGGCTGTCACAATATAGAGAGGCAACATGGGGGGGGGGGTAGATTTGAGACTGTGGGGAAGCTGGGAAAAATCAATTTATATGCCTTAATTTCAAGTGAGGCTGCATCTGTTTTGGTACCATGAGAAAGCTGAATCACCCTTTCACGCAGCGCGACCGATCACTTCATACTGCATCTGCAAGCTGCAGTATATGAGCCCACTGTGTTCACTCACAATTCTTGTTTAAAACCGCCGTTTTCAAGACGAGTGTGAATACTGGTTTGTCTTTCTGTGTGTAAACTGGCAACTCGTCCAGGGTGAAAGACAGCTGGAAGAGGGTCCAGCAACCCCAACGACCATGAGTACAGGAGAAGCGGTGATAGGCAATGCATGGATGGATGTTTTAAAGCCTTTTTCTGTAATTGTCACATGAGCGCACGAAATAGCAAAGTAGCAGAATATTCAAACTATTAAACCATAACCTGAAAGCCAGCCTAAACTATCTATCGCCATCTTAAAGATTGTATGTTATTAATCAAGGGTCATTTTATTTCTTTAGGTAGAAGGTTTAAGAGAAGGCCCGTGTGGGTCAGGAAGACGGGCAAACACCTCAGACATGTAATCTAAGACTCATAAAAGTAAAATCCCAAAGCAATATATCTCCTTGCAAGAAAAAACGAACAAAAAAAGATAAGTCAATAATGTAATTTAAATAATTATATTCTTATTCGTTTTATATTCCTGCAAAAACTGGGTGTTTTGTCGTTTGCTGCTTTCATATACTTCCTTATGAAGAAGAGAAAAATCAGTAGTTGGAGAGGTTCCTTAAGAAGACGAAACCAACTTGTCACTCACCTGCTGGGAAAGGAATTGGTGACGATTGTGGCAATCCAAAAGGCTGATTTAGCTGCACACTCTCTGGAAGGTAGAGAAAGCAACATTTGACAGGGTGGACTTTTCTCACATAACTACATAAAAACAATGGTAAAGGTGTTTGTTTGTGTGTTTGTTTTTTATCTCGGGTAAGGGAAACGTGTGATTCACCTGTTGGTCTGCTCCTGGAACCTCATGGCGAGTGAAAACCCTGAGGAAGGCTTTTCATTTGGAAGAACAAAGGGCAAAATGGAAATGAACGAATGTGATCTGAGGTAATTGGGAAAACGTGACGACGCAATATTTTTTTTTCCGTTTCCTTCTTAGTGAGGATGCAAAGGAATGAAGGACTTTTAGTGTTATTATCGGGACAGAAAAAATTCACGAACTGTATTTTTTAAATGACTTAATGGCTACACATTAAATTTTGAGACTGCAAAAGTAGCTCGTTGCGTTGAGCTGGTTAGACGCGGGAAAGGTTTGACAACAAGCCGAAGAAAATGCACGTCTTCGCCAGGCCTTGTCTTTCTGGGGGGGGGGGGTCAAAACTACTCAACATCCTGTGAACAGTGAACCGAATCACAGAATAAATCCGTTAATTTCTCCGGACGAAGAGCACATCTGGGGGCCACGCAGACAGACAGAAGGACGGAGGGCGGCTTCAACCGGCGGCTCCCATTAATGAACGAAGCAGCGCTTGCTGGTTAACTTACCTCTGAATAATGTGTTTCTTACGGGGCCACTCGGGCCACGTTTGATGGATGGCCTTACAGAAGCCGGGTCAATTAGCCAGGCCGGGTTTCCCCCACGTCGGCGGCAGCCTCCGCCCGCAGAGAGCCCACCTCTGTCACGCGGCTGCGCGGTAATTAATCACCGGTGCGGGGTCTCCTCACTCCTCACCCCGCACCGCCGCTCACTAACAGGCGCTACGTTGCGTTTGGCCCAAATTACATCCCCGCTCCTCTAATCTGGCTAATTGTCAGTATTAATAGCCGCAGGAGAAGAAACATCTTTGGCGTCAGAAAAAATGTTGAACATGCATTGCACTCTAAATGCTAAAAAAAAAAAAAAAAACGTCATGTCGTTGGTGTAGCGGGAGTGGCGCCATTAACTAACTAGCTAACGCCACACTCAACTAAACTAGCTAATGTACATGAAGCAGCATTCAGCAGCGCATTTTAATCGGGTATTGGTACTGTGGTGTGTGTTTGTTCAATGTGTAATAAAAATCTTGATGCTGTCG
Organism: Thamnaconus septentrionalis; assembly: GCA_009823395.1. Taxonomy (NCBI): domain Eukaryota; kingdom Metazoa; phylum Chordata; class Actinopteri; order Tetraodontiformes; family Monacanthidae; genus Thamnaconus; species Thamnaconus septentrionalis. The sequence continues at coordinate 21,699,177 of CM020507.1, forward strand.
TATGTGTTCCATTCAAAACTCGAAATGCTGTCAGTTTCCAGTTGAAAAAAAAAAAATACCGATGTAGAAATTTGTGTTCAACAGAACAAGTGCTTTGCATTATAGCAGACTAACAGACTATTAGACAATTGGACACAGCTATACACTAAGTCTGACTAGGCCAGTTGGTCATGATATCTGCATATCTGCTTAAAACAACAATGGTTATGCCTTAACACTTAAAGGCACCTACAGATGTTTTGTTGTCATTTTTCACTAATTGAGCAAAACATTTTACTAGAAATCTATTAAATCCAAACACCAGAAAGCACTTGGGGCTTCTTGTTTACCCACACATTCAATTTAAAAGTAAGTACATCACAGAAAAATAACCATATCATTACTCTGTTTTGTTCTGTTTTTCATTTAGTGATTACCTTCAAGTAGTAGGATAAGGCGAAAGTGTAAATAAAGATGTATGACTGTGGATATCTAAATCTGATGGGGTTTTTTTTGTTTGTTTGTTTTTTTATTTACAAAGCTGGCTGCACACACATGCACAATATACCTTGTGTTACTTTGGAAACAGACAATTACTTTTTAAATGTGATTCTCTCAGACACATAATGTCTCGCGCTATGAAGCTGAAACTGTGAAATGCTCTCATTCTCTTCTCTCTCTCTCTCTCTCTCTCTCTCTCTCTCTCTCTCTCTCTCGCTCACACACACACACACACACAAGCCTACTGAGCACAGATTGAGAGGCAGGGACAGAGACGTCACTTGTGTTCACAGAACACACTCCTGTGGTCTGGACAAAAGCAGCAGGCTGACAGATGAGGTTTGTATCGGGGTTGGGGCAAGGGGTGTTGCTGCTGCTGCTGTGGTGTGTGTGTGTGTGTGTGTGTGTGTTCACACCTGTGTTGTGTGTGGGTGCTTATGCATATGTGCATGCATGCATGTCTGAGTGTGTGTGTGTGTGAGACAGAGAGAGAGCGTATATGTGTGTTGTGTGTTTTATTGGATGTTGTGGGGGGGGTGAGTCTCATGGGGCAGCTCTGTGTCTCTCCCATCTGCCACCCCACTCTACTGACACCCAGGGGAATGACAGAAAGGGTGGGGAATTCATTTTGGGGGGGAAAAAAAAGGAAAGGGAGTCGGGGTCCAGTGGACTAATGGGCAACAATGACGGTTTTCCTGATGGCAAGCGGCAAAGGACAGTGGCCGAGCATGTGGAAGCCACTTTACCAATCTCCTTGACAAAACAGTCGGCTGCCCCCGTCAAGATCGGCCGCATGCTGCCTAATAAGGCACGCACACCCCTGAAATTAGGCCTCAAATAGCAAGGGGGTGCACTGTATTTCTCACACACACACACACACACACACATAAAAGATCATCACACACACAGATATTACATGCACCCGGGGCTAATGTCAGTCTAATGCATGGCCATGCTGTGGCCAGAGGGCTAATTGGGTATATAAACACAAACACATCCCCTGAGAGGCAGGAGGGGAAGGGCCTGTTTCCAGCTATATGCTGCCTTCATTGTTAGGAAGACACTCCTCAAACTTAAACATGGGACTCATCAGTATAGATAATGAAAGCTGACATGTGGCATCCAGCGGCTACGCACTCTTTCAAAACTGTGCACGCACAGTAGTGTGAAGCGAGGTGTGGGGTAGTGGGCGGGGGGGTGAGGGAGATGGTGGGGGACTCGGTGGCAGGTGGCATCTCATTTTGTCTCTACCCAAACTGTGATCACAAGACGGTAAACGGTGCCACTCGCAAACACAGCGGCATCCAAACAGCCGCGTGGGAGAGAAGCATATGGCTCTTGCACCACTGGGCAGAAGGAGCACTCAGCAAAGCTGAATGATGAGGTGGCAGCAACAAAGCTGACTTAACTTGTCAAATTAACGGCACATCAAACGAGGAGGGAGATGAAGAGGAGGAACAGGCGGTGGTGGCGGTGGTGGCGGTGGCGGCGGCAGCCTCGGCTCGTTTGTGACAAGTGCCACTCGATGTTTGGCGAGGACGGCACGGGAGCGGAAAATGCTGTTGAGGTCCAATCAATAGCTATTCTCCAAATGGTATTCAGATTTCTTTACTGTGAGTGTGCTTGAAGTATAAATAACACTGGGAGCGGCAACCAAGAACTAAAGAATGGAAATATCACACTATGAAAGCTGCGTTCAGACTGCCAGCCAAAATCCGATTTTTAGCCCATCCACACTGAAACCGGATGGCTCCTGTAGTCTGAACAGTCACAAATCACACGAAATCCGATTTTTGCGAAACAGGTTGAAGCCACCTTCGGCAGACAGTTACAAATCGCATTTGGACAGATGCGTCTCAGTCTGAACAGCTCCAAACACACCGATCGGTTTTGACAGTCTGTGACGTCACTCTATGTGACGCAAGACCCAATGCGCCAGAAGGGAGAGCGCCATTCCAGGTGCGGAGCTGTAACATAATGGAGCAGACAGAAAACGTAGAAAACACCAGTCCCTGGACAGAGGAGGACACTCATTGCCTCATCAGTCTGTGGGGAGATAGCTCCATTCAAGCAAAGCTCGAGGGCATCGCAACAAGTCAATTAATTTTTTTTTTCTGCTGTCGCAATTATATGACGTCACACACTGCACGCGCTGGACGATGCCTCCACTCCGACGTTCCGACAGCAACCTGTTAGATCGATCAATTATGTGGCCCAGTCTGAACAGAGCCAGATCCCATTTGGACACTTGCTAAAAAAACAGTGTGGACAGTTAGCCCAAAAGTTAGATTTCAGAAGGAATGTGATTTGAATCAGATTTGCCTGCAGTCTGAACGCAGCTGAATAAAGGCCTCCTTGCTGACGAAACAGAAGTGGCAACATTGCATTAGCGGGTTAGCTAAGTTTCCCATCAGCTAGTTTAGCGAACACACGCTTAGCTACAGCGTCACATTTTTGTCAGTCTTTACTGTTTTCTGCTAAAAAAAAAAAAAAAAGAGAGAGAAAAAAACTTTGTCAGAAAAAGAAGTGGTGGCTAAAAGAAAACCCTTTAGGATTTCCAATAATTTCAAAAGCGATTCTGGTGGTCAGTGATTTTGGGTTTGTGCTATACTTTTGTCAAAATCAGGTCAACTCACGATAAGTGTACTGCATTTATGTATCCAAACGGCAGTTATGTGATGTTGGACTTATCTTCTGGCGGCAGCTGTTTCAGGCCACTGTCACTGTCACCAAAGTGAGGTGCTGATCCCCAGTCTGGTCCATAAATGCATCATAAAAGACACACGCTGGCATGCACACGTCCCCCATGCGTGCTTTGAGCCCCTGCGTTAATGAATCAGTTGCTGTTTCCTGGCATAACATTAATTACCCGATCAAAATAGAGTGGGTAATTAACTGCCCTTCCTTACCAGCGCTAATTACATTAGCAGAGAAGGGCCATTTGAGAGGGGCAAAAAGAGAGGCGAGGAAGAAAGACAGGATGGCGGCGCAAAACAAAGACCAAGTGAGACACACGCCTCGCTCTGTGTATATATATGAGTGTGTGTGTGTGTGTGTGTGTGTGTGTGTTGAGAGAGTGAGACAGAGGCAGAGAGGAGGAGGAGGCCACATTGGAGGGAGACTCATGTGGTTCTCACTCTGGGCCCCCAGAGGCTCGGTCCTAAGAGAAAAGCCGGCTTACTGATGAGGAGAGGAGAGGAGCGGGGAGGAGAGGAGAGGAGGAAGGGATGAGAGTGTTGTTGTTTATCTTGACATGCTCCACTCAGTCTTTAACGCTCGCATCACAATTAAGATGCTGCGGCTCATCAGCTATGTATACAAAACAGCGCGGCAGGGCTGCACGAGCGCACAGGTGATGAGGACAGAGGCAGAAAATAGATCCGGCAGCCAGAATGTGTGGAGCCTTGCTGAAGATCAATAAATGAGTAATTTTCCCCCGACGCACATATCAAAAGACAAATTCACACTTTAATGTTGTGTAATCACTGATACAACTTGAATCGTCATCTGTGATGGGGTGGATGGTTTTTTTTTTCCTCCATTTGTTTTATTTGGAGCACAAAGTAAAATTACACCTTGAGATATACAAATCACATTTGCACAATTTTTGTACCATTTCAAAAACAAAATAATAAAAAAGATGGCTTCAAAAACATAATAATAAAATTGCTAATAATTTGTATTTAAATAAATAAAATGAACCAAGCTCTAAAAACATTTTCTGTCGTAAATATCGTCTCTTCTTTGTCTGGTTTTGCCTGAGAATGAAGTTTGAGTCGTGATGACAGAAAACCAACGAGTAAGAACAACTTGATGTGGGCTGAACACTGAACACGCCCCAGTCTTTGTTCACAGGAGCAGCTTGTGCTTGTCTTACTGTACTGCATAGAGACTACAGACCTGTAGATTGAGACATTTAACGGGAAATGTTGAACTTTTAAGCACATGGATTTTTTTTTTTTGTATGGTGAACAAAACAAAATCAGCACACAGGTGTGACAAAGCATGCTATAATACGTAAAAAAAAAAAAAAAAAAAAAAGGGCAAAGCTTGCTAACACAGTAACTTTTAGAGGAGGGTGTAACATCGAGACTTTGAAATGCAAAAAAATAAACCAACCCTGCAAATATGAGCTTGTTCTGTATCTTTTTTTAGGTTTCTTCAATTTCTCACCAAAAATTCAATAGCATATGATTATTTGGCAAATTAATAAGCTACCGTTGGGATAACTTAATTTCATTGACAGCTGAAAAAAGGGTCTACTTTATAAAAAACACGTTTATATTATTCCCTAAGCTAACTATAATAAGTTAAATTGCTTGTTCTTAAATAAATCAATATATGAATTCCTTTAGTAAATAACCCATGAGACAAAGAGTTTTCTCCCTGGTAAAACTGTAAGAGACCACAACCAAAAAAATAAGAGGTCTATTTGTCTGGAATGTAAATTGTCTTCAAAAAAGTCTTCTACAAAAAAAAGCTCTGACTAACTCACGGACAGTGGACACACACACACACACACACACACACACACACACACGCACAGGCACACACACGCACAGGCACACACACACAGGCACACACACTTGCGGCGGCCACACATTGAGAAAACCCTGCTTCTTTTTGAGCCACGGCTTCACACGTCGACGTCGTCCCGCGGCCGTGGAGGGCCGAGCGAGTCTCCCTGGACGCTCTGGCCGAGAAGGTCGGAGCCAACCGGTGGAAAAAACAAACCCCGTACTGCATCGTCATAGTGGAGCAGAGGCGAGCGGCGGATGCTTTAAAAGCTCAAAGTGAAGTCCAGATGAGTTCCTTCTGTGTTCCTCTCAGGATGGAGACGCTCCGTCACACACACAGACAGACACCCTCACAGCAGCTTTGGTCCAGTCCGCTGTCTGTTCTCACTCTGTGTCTGTGGGGGAGCGGTGGGGGGAGGGGAGTTTGTGCGAGCGTGAGCCTCTGGGAACAGACGACTTGTCTTTGGACGTTTTTAATACCCCGCTCGATTCATCCGCCTGGACGGAAGAGGGACTCAGAAACGGTTTTAACGTTTCTAAACTTTAACGCGGCCGCTGGGGACCAATTCTTTTTCTCTCTCTTCCTCCTCCCCTTTTGTCCAAGTCCTCTTAATAACCAGAAGAAGGGCAATGTGAAGGGAAGTCTGGGGGTCGGGAGGGGTCAGATTTGGGGAGTGGCGAGGGGGGAGCGGATGGATGTGCTACATTGGGGGAGCAACCAGGCCCGTCATCACTGGAGAGGGGGGAAAAAATGTACAAAAGCTATATGATTCTAGTCAAGCAGGTGCAACACATCCAGCAAGCTGTTGTTTTCCATCGTGGTGGTCAGTCAAAGCTTTGGAGGGGTTAGTAGGAGCGCAGTGGTGGGGGGGAGGGGGCAGGCGGGGTTGCGGCGAGGGTTAAACTGCATTGGTGAGTTCAGACAGCGGGGTCAGGTAGTGAGTTGGATGGCTACCTCTGAAGCTGTTCCCCACCGAGGCGGGGCAGGCGGGGGAGGGCGAGCCCTGGGGTCGCAGCACGGGCGCAAAGGCGCTCTTCTGTTTAGCGGCGGATGGGAAGGAGGAGAAAGGCAAGAGGGACGAGGACGAGCTGGAGCTTCCCGGGATGGTGGGGCTGGAGGGCATGACTGTGGAGGGGAGAGAGAGGCAGCAGTGGTTAGTTCAGTGTCAGGTCGCAGTCACCAAAAACTGTGGCCAAGCCATGGACAAAACTCACACCTAAAACACTTTGGGTTGTTTTGAACCCAGACTGAGGCCTTTTCCTTTCATACCGTCGGTTGACATCTCCACAACCCCAGAGAATCAGGAACTACAGTTTGCATCAGTCGACACCTGTCCATCATCCTGTGCCCTCCCACTCGCCTTTACCGATCTACTGGCAGGGCCAACGTTTCTCCGTGTCGAGAAAACAGGAAGGAGAAATGTTGATGGACAGTTTGATGACTCCTTTTATCCCCCAAGTCTGTTTTGTCCTTTTTGCTTGAGATGTGGCAATACATAATGCCCCACAGACTTTTTTTTCCCATGTCGTACCGATTGATTTTAATATTGTTCCATCGTTAGTTTATATGGTATGTCTTTTTAACAAGGAGCACTTTTGCCAGCTTCCATGCACCTTGTTAATAGCTCAGTTATCATTACTATTGCAATTATCACTACTACGGCTACTACTGCTACTGCTGCTTCTATAGCACAATTACCACTAAGGTTTATCGATGGAATGGTCTTACTGTAGGGGGTGCTAGTGGGCGAGGCGCTGCTGAAGCCGGGGGAACCAGGAACTCCCAGACTGGTCATGGGTACCGTCCCGTAGCCCCCAGTCATCCCGCCGCTGCCCCCGTAGCTGGACTGCTGCGGGGTGGATGCCGATGGGTAACCTCTCGGGGACAAGCTGCTGGAGTTCCTGATGTAACCTGGAGGGAAAATGAAAAAAAAAAAAAAAAAGCCACCCACATGAGCTCCGGGCAGCTCCTCGCCAGCGGAGGGAAACCTTGGGTGTGTCTGTTGTCAGCTCTCGCTCACCTTGACTGCTCTGTCCGTGGTCCCCGATGCCGACGCCTAACTGGGATGGATAAGAGCCCAGGCCCATGACGCTGCCGTGAGCCGGTGAGCTGGGCAGCGCCTGCAGCTGGCTGTGAGGGCGGGGCACACTGTAGAGAGCCTCCGCGATGTCGGCAGCACGCTTGATCAGCATGTCCTGCAGGAGATACGACAGATACTGCCAGTTAGGTGTGTTTCTTCTCTGTGTGCTTCAGTCCCTTCACAAACCAAAAGACAATGTTGCGAAATATGTATGAAAAACAAACTTTTAGACTCCTTTTTTTTACCTTTATTTGCTATTCAATAATTCTTTCATTTGTTTAGAATCAACTAACACGTTGATGATCGTGGTCATTTTTCTTTATGGCTGTTGAGCCAAATTTAATGTCTGCTGCCTCATACCTTTTCACTTTAGTTGGCCAATTCTTTTTGCAGCAGCAGCAGCAGCAGTGTGTTCTACAGCTGGGCTGTCTGTCTGTTCCTTCGCTCTCTTTCTCACAAACCTGTTGTTCATTTTGTACCAGCTAGTCCAGCTTGAGGAGGAAATCACCCTTATAAATGGCGCAAACTGGCGCGTCGCGCACACACACGACGCCATGAACACTGTTTATGACAGGCAGGCAGGCTATCATGCGATATATTACTATATATTATATTTAATAATAATGATTAAACAATAATGAAATTATGATGATAATTTAAGGATAATTTAATTATATTATATATTCATTTATTTGCATTTTTTTTCTTCTTCTTCTCTCCAATTTTCTGTGGCCCCCGTAGCGACCCCTGGAGGGATGGTGGGGGGGGGGCGTGGCAACCACTTTCAAACCCACTGTGTTCGAATATTCGTTCAGACTAACAGTGTTTTTTCCATGGTGCAGTCACGCTGCAGCTCACCTGATTACTGTGTGGAGTTGCGTACACGGCCTCCACGAGGTCAGCAGCCCTCTTTAGTAGGAGCTCCTGCAAAGAACAACGATTTCAATTAGAGTTTACTGAAATGGGAAGATGCTAGTTAGCCTTGTTGGGGGAAATGCGCTAGTCACACACCTTGGCTATTTTGTCTGGGTCTCCTGGATGTCGAGGAATGAGCTTCTGAAGGCGCTGGAAGCCGTAGTCAATGGTCGGCTCGTTTAGTGCTGGAGCAGAGCAGAAAGGAGGTCACACTTAGGGTACAGGATTCTTATTTTATGTTGCATACATTTTTTAAAAAACGAAAAAGGTGAATCTTGTTTCTATTATTAACCTGTGTAGATAAAGCGCCCAGGCGCTCCCTTGCAGAACTGTTTCGACTTGTAAGAGAGCGTGACCTCTACAACTCCTGGGATGTGTCGAGGGGGCGTCTGGACGCGGATGGCGTGTGGCGTTATCAGCTGAAAAATATAAATGCAATAAAATGAAATACAGATCAGAAAATCTCGGTCACAGGCCAACACAAAGAGGTGAAAAGATTTTTTATTTAAATTGACAGGCCCTTTATTTCTTCCAATAGTGATTCGATTGCGACAAAGATCTCGACCCACCTCACTCCAGACCAGCATGCTGCCAAACACCACCTGCAGGCCATCGAAGAAGTTCTCCCCGATGACAATGACCATGGCGCCGCCGTTGGTCCAGCCCTCGCTGGGGCTGATGGCTTTGATGCACGGGGTGGCTGCACAGAGGGAGGGAGGGAGGGGACGGTAGAGTGTGGGTGAGGCTTAGTATGATGGTTCAACCACAACATGGCTGTGTCCTCCATCGCCCCCAACTCACTGTATAGTCACATACAGTGGATACACCAATTTAGAGTGGTGTCCAAATCCTGAGTGAAGGTCGGTATTCACTATATAGTCAACTCGATAAGAATAGTGTACAACCAATGGTCACTAACCTGGCAACATATCCCATCATGCATTGCACCCACGCTGACCCATAGGTAGAGAAGGCGAGCGCGAAGGTACTTGTAACAAAATGTGTATATTTTTTCTGAATTAATTTATATGTTTGATTATTAATACATTTTTGTGAATTTCTCCCGGAGTATGTGAATAAAAAAGTATCCATCTGTCCTACTGCCTATACAGGGAGGAGGGAACCAGTGCGTGATTTCGGACACAGCCCAAGATTCAGCTGCTTATTCTCCCCTAGAGATCAACCTAAGACATTACATTCCTTCAACATTTTAGTATTGGCGTCCTCTAGCATGATGACAATTGCTGATAAATTGTGGGGTTTTTTTAGTGTTTTTTTTAAGTGTTTTTAATGCAGATGATGCGGGAGCAGCCCCAAACTAGGATTCGTGCAACAACGATCAGCTACTGATACGAGCAGCTTGTCGTCACTGGTCTGCAGCTCGTAACCTGACCTAAACACGATGTTCCGGGAACTTTGCAAAAAAAAAAAAAAAACTCCTAATCTTACATCATGTAAACTTTGCAAGTTCACTCCCAAAACTTCTTTCCTTTAGAGACTGAACTGCACGCTCCAGAGTGCATCTTATTGTTATTAGTCTGATGAACACCTGTTCAACGATCACGCTGCTGAGTCGGCATCTTGATGAGGCACACCTGTCAGCGCATATCACCTCACCAAACAGGAAGTGCCCACTCGTGCAAATATTTTTCATTAAACATGAAGGAAATTCTTTATTCTTGTACACACAAAAAAAAGCCTCTTAAACAAATTGGAGACAACAACTGTGTCACTTTTTTATGTTTTTGTGTGTACATAGTTACTTGACTGATGTCATTCCATGGGTCACTGATATTCTCATTCATGTTTCACGTGAATGCAGGTCTTTCTATGAATGCACCGATTAGCTCCGTTAACGGCCTCGGCCGCACTGCCAGGATGTTGTCGCGACTCATTGCGGCAATTAAAGATGAGATGGACATGAAGCGCCCGCTGGTACGCTTGATCCTCCGGGTGTGTGAGGGACGAGGCGGACAAACATGATAAATGGACTACCGCGGCGACCAGTTCCCCCCCTCCTCACTCACCATATTCCATGCTGTTCTCCACCGACTCCCCCGGTTCCAGCCTGCGGGCCCGGCGGCCGTGCTTGGAGTTGTTGTGCACGAACATGTTGTCCGACACGGCCAGGACGGGGCCGTCCACGCTCACCGTGGTCGACAGGACCACCTGGAAGGAAGGGAAAGAACAGTTGGAAGCGAGGGGAAAAACACATGGGTTGTGGGGGGCTGGGGGCGAACCAACCAACGGCACAGGTGATAGTCATATTTCTCCACAGGTAATTTGATCTCCACTACTAGATCATAATGTGTCGGCATCGGGGTGATGACACCGCACAACGTACAGCACCCCCGGTCCTCCATCAGGTCCCCATATGGTCTATAAGATGTTTTTTTTTTCTCTCCATCCTTGCCTCCTCCTGATCCCTCAGTGACACCAAACATATGGAGCAAATCTTTCCTCTTAGCATAGCCGTTAAAGACGAGCGGATGATATATTGCGGCCTTAATTTGATTTTCTGGCCTCAGCATGTGTGCGTCCCATCCCACATCTTGCCTCACATGCTTGACACACATATAAATAATGAGGGGGATACTTCTAAGTCCCTCCCCCCGCCCCCCACACCCCCGTTGGATATTTGCACGCTACTATTCCTGACGGCAATAATGAGTTGGAGTGTGTTTTTCAAGAGCTTGCTTTTTGAGACTTGAAGGAAAAAACACGGTGCTGTGGGGGTGGGAGGGGCACATTTTCATTTGAATTGTAAACCATTAATATTTTATAGGCTTTTTTTTTTTTTTTTTTTTAAGAAAAAAAAAGAAAATCAGATATGTGAGATGAAATCAGATCTGGTCTCAAAACACACACAGCAGAAGCGTCGCAGGTGAAGGGAAGAGAAGAAAGACAAGAGGGAGAAACCACATGTGCTCAAAGTGGGAGGCGGGAAAAATAACTGTAAATTATTGATCACCCGGCAGGCTCGTGTCCGGCCCTCTGATCACCTTTTAACCCAGAAGATGAGAGCGCTGGAATGCGAGCGAGCTCATAACTTCTCAGCGTGTGTCACAGGCGAGGAGCGAAAAGCAAAACAGGGTGGAGGACGGACGGAGGGAAGGGGCCGAGGCGTTGCTGGCCGGGAGGAGGAGATGGAGGAGGAGGAGGAGGAAGAGGAGGAGAAGGAGGAGGAAAGGGAGGAGAAGGAGGAGGAAAGGGAGGAGGAAGAGGAGGAGGAGGAGAATGCCAGACGGCTTGGGCCGGCGCTGAAAGACGGCGGAGGAAGGAAGGCGGGAGCGTCCCCTGTGTCCACTTCCTGGGTCACGGAGCATGACCTCCCCCATCTGGAGCCAATCACTCAATTCTTGACAACTTCCTGAAACACCTCAACCCATTTCCTGCGCCCCAACAGCCACAAATCCCGCCCCGGTGTCTTGGACTACTTATTGATTTTTTTAGGTCTCACCCCGAACTTTTTCCTCTCTGTCTTCCACTGGAAAAATAAAAAAAACTTCTCCAAAGGGTCATTTTATGGAGTCCAAGGCATAAATTCCACTTCAAACAGAAGCGGACGAGGAATGTTTTTCTGAAATTATGGATCGGAAATAAGAGGGATCGTATTTTGCATGAAATGCAAAATGTGTTTTCCACACGGTTTTCCCAGTCTCGCACCGTTGGCCTTCCCCCGCTGCCTTCGCAGGAAGAAAATCATCTCTCCGTACCTGAAATCGCCTCATATCTCTGGGGTTTCCTGCCGTCTTCAGACAATTCTGGTTGCACTTCAGGAAAAACTTCAAGAAGAACCTGCAGAGGTAAATAAGAGGACACATGTAGTGCGCATCAGTAACGACGAAACCATGAAAGAGATGCCGTGTCTGATTATTTGCCACTCTGGCAAAAAAAACAAAACACACACACACACACACACACGCAGTCAGAGGCGACGTTCATTATTTCTTTTCCCCGCAGGATGGTGGGCGCACGTCAGCGCTGCGCTACGAGCTCTGACATCAATCCCAGCTGTTTAGCTCGGCATTAGAGTCAATGTTATTACACTTTAAATCAAGCAGTGAGGATTTGAAGCCCAGTCCGTTGTGTTTCAAAGTGAGGCGGAGACAGTGATGTCTGCCGGGGGACTCGGGGGACCGCTGTGTCCCGCAATGCCGTATCTGAACCCCCACATGGGAACCGAGTGGAGACAACTACAGAGAAAGTGAAGAGGAAGAGGAGGAGGAGGAGGAGGAGGAGGAGGAGGAGGAGGAGGAGGAGGAGGAGAAACAGGCGCTGCTGCTGCTGCTGCTGCTGGTGCTGCTGGTGTGGACATGAATTTTTTCATTTTTTGTTGACGGTCTTTCTTGTTTTCAAGCATATGTATGCGTCTCATCGCGTATGTGAGAGCACTTTTGAGGGCGATAGGCTGTGGAGAAGGAGGGATGAAGATGGAGAAGGGGAGCAGCGGGTGTTGATAGCCGCTGCTGCACCAAAGGGGAAAAAAGAGGAAGGTGGAATAAATAGGGGAGAGAGGAGGGAGAGACTCCAAATCCCAGGTGTACCGCAGTTCGGCAACACGGCCCGCTGCCATGGCAACGCTGCTCTGCCGCAATCCCCAAGTCCCCACGCTGAGACGCTGAGACGACGGTGGGAAAGAGGCGGTGGTGAAGAGGAAGAAGAAGAAGAAGAAGAAGAAGAAGAAGAAGAAGAAGAAGAAGAGGAGGAGAAGGAAGAGGAAGAACAAGAAGAGGAGGAGGAAGAAGAAGAAGAGGAAGAGGAGGAGGAAGACTAGGCGAATTCCAACAGTGAACCACAGTGAGAGGGGAGGAGGAGAGACTTGGCGAGGTGAGTGGAGGAGGGCAGCAGGTGCAGACGAGTCTGACGGCCCAGTGGAAGAAATGAAGGCAGGAAGGAAGTGTTCATTAAGTGAACAGATAAACAAGTTCGCAAGCAGTGATGTGTTTGTGGTTACTGACAAAAAAAACAACCATAAATTAATGAATTAATTTGGAAAAATAAAAAAAATAATAGAATAGAGTCTCCAGGAGCAGATGTCCACATCGCTCCCAGAGACAGCGCTCTGCTTCCCGTCTGTCTGTTTGTCCTCCTGACTGCCTTGTACTAAAAACACCTCCGTTAATGTTCCAATCAAACAAACAGCAACAGTGCTGAGAGAAACGCTGCAGAGGGAGGCAGCAGGTTTTTTTTTCCCTCCTCCTCCTTCTTCTTCTCCTTCGTCTTTTCTTTTTTTTGTGGTGATCCATCCCACCCTCCCACCCACCCACGCTGCACGATCCGCTAATATAAGTCATCATAATGGAAAACGGTTGTTTGTAGAGGAACTTCATATTGCCTCCCCCCTTCCCCCCTTCAGCCACCCACCCTCGCTCTCCCATTGGATACCGATCTCTCTCTTGTTTTGTCAGCTTTTCCTCCATCGCTCGCTTCCAGCCTCGTCCCCCGTGTGAGCACAAAACTGGCCAGGGCCGAGCGAAATCCTCGCCGCTTCCAACCAGCGAGTCCAATGCTTCTTGATTTGACACAGCGGTTTTTTGGGGGGGTTTTTTTTTTTTTGCTTTTTTTTCCAGCGCTGGACAATCATTGTTGCTGTTGTTGGCGACGAGTTGGGAATGATGATTTATCAGCCAGAACTTCGACCTCCTCCAGCATGAGAGCGAGTCGACCGAGCTGTGGTCCAGTTCTGGGTGGGAACGTCCCATAATGTTGTTCGCCTACTCCATGTCTCCATCGTCGCTGTCTAACTTCCTGTTGATATCGTGAACAAGATCACCACCGTTCAATGAGTCGGGACGGCAGTCAGCTGCACAGTTTCTGTCCGGAATTTGATTTGGAGCCGAGTTTCTGTGTTCATTTAAATCCTTCTTTTATAGGAAAGATTCTGCTGTTCAATTTTTTTTTTTTATGTTACAGGTAGGGATGTTAACAATTAATCGATTATCGATTGATTGTTGATTAAGAATTGAATCGATTAAATTAAATGAGTCGCAATTAATTGAATGTTTTTTACATGGGTAGTTGATATCATTATAACAGTGCCGTGGCAAGAAAGAGCAATTCACCTGTAGACACTGTGATGGCCATAATATACCTAGAACAAGTTTTAAACAACTTTTTCTAAGAAAAAATTAAATAAATAAATAAATAAGTTGAAATGTGACCCATTAGAAGTCAACTTAAAGTCAGAGGATGAATGTTTGGGTTTGGGTTTGGGTGTTTTTACTGTTCTCTAATGTAAAAATGGGTCAAAGTGGACCCTCAATATTATTTAAGGGTTAAATAATGTGTTCCTTACACATTTTTCATCCTGAACTTTAGGTTCACAGGAAAAATCACAGTTTTTCAATGAATTGTTTCTTGAGCAATAGGGTCAATCAACTAATGATTAATGACTTAATCGATAATTTTCATCGCTAATTACAGGTGGTTAAAGGTCCCATATTTAGTGGAGCAGCCTCGCACAAGTAATAATCCAAATCTCCAGAAAATAGGACTTTGAGCCCTCTGTTTGCATCCTCCTGCAACAAAAAAGTTGTCGCTTGCGACTGAAAGTTGTCGCTGACATTCGTACTTTACAGGTGCCTAAGTCAGCAAAGTGTACTGTCACCAAGCTGCCTTATGACATCACAAAGGGCTGACTTCCTGAACCGGGTGTTTTAGCACTTTGGCACTCTCTGGGAAGTGGAGCAAGCTGAAGACGCAGAGGAGGGAGGGGCCAGTCTCAGTTCTTTTAGCAACACTCTTGAAAAACACTTTTGAATTTTGGCCTAAATATGGGCCCTTTAAAAGATTAATAACTTCTCATCAAACGGTGGCTAATTCACACAGCTTGGCTATAAATAACCAGGTCCACCATCAAACAGCCGATTATCAGCGGCTATGCACGGCCTTGTCGGCCGCTCAACGTCCATAGCAGCAGCAGTCATCCTTCATTGGACTGACTGACGTGATGAGAAGCCGCGGCAGGCGAATCCCGAGGCCCTAATTGAGAGGTTGTCTGCATCCACCGCCGGCTTTGTGCACTTTCTAAAGGGGTTCTTGACCTTGTTTGTTGACTTCTACTCATCATGCGCCGCTTGTTTGACACCAGATGCCTCGCACGCACACACAAAAGCGCACATTCACATGCATGCATGCATGCGTGCAGACTCCTAAAGCGCCGACACCCCAACCTTAAGCCTCCGCTCCCCAACAACCCCCCAAAAAAAAAAAAAAACCCATTGAGTCAACTTTTCACCCCCCTCAGTTCGGACGCACACAGCTGCAAATGCTGAAATTAAAGCGAGACATTGACGCATATATTAGCATGCATTAGCCGCTTCCCTCTGCCCACTTAACATGCAAATCTCCCAGCCCCGTCGCCTCGCACCTTCTGCCACACATTCATTTGCTGAATTATAATTAGACTAATCTTGCATAATTAATAAGAAGTCGAGGACCCTCTGTTTTTATCCCCCCTCCCTCCACCTCCATTGTTGGTTGCAAAAGTTTAATATTGCTCTTGTTTGTTTTTGTTTGTCGGGTAGTGTAATACACCCACGCGCCTCCCCATCCAGAGGGAGGAGACCGGGGGGAGGGGAGGTCCTGGGGGGGCGGGGGGGTGCGCTAAGAGTTGGAGGTGATGGCGGTTTCGCGGGGGACGATTGCGGGTGAAAGGCTACTTTCAAAGAACTCCAGCGTGTTTGTGTTTCATGTTTGCCTTGTTCTCCACGTTCAGCCAAGATTTTGTTTAGGGGGGGGCGAGGCGGGAGGGAAATTTGCGATTCAGATTGTTTAAAAGAAAATGCAAAGTAAGTATCACTGCAAATACATTTTAAAAAGGCAGGGTTTAGAGTTCGGGTGGGGGGGGGGTGCACTTTTTTTGGCTTACTTGGTCATTTAAAGGCCCAGTGTATACATTTTTTCAGGAAGCCAGGCTGACAGCGCGTTTCGAAATTTTATTCTAATTTAGTCTTCCTTAAATAATGGCGTTGCAGGATGCAGCTAACAAGGAGCGAGACCCTCATTGCTCTATGTACATTCATGTATTTATTTAAGAACCCATCTAAGGGTTAAAAAAAAAAAAAACAATTACTTTTATTGTACTGCGAATACACACTTTTATTCATGTATTTATGGGCAGTATGTTAAGCTTTTACCAATATAAAAATCATGAATCAAGCCATATGTTACACACTGGACCTTTAAAGGGTTAATATCTAAAATCAATACATGCAGATCGGTTTGATTTGTCACATCAGAGAAAGCTAAAAAGAAACAAAAAAAAAACAACAACAAATAAAACAAAGTCAAACGCTTCTCTTTGTTGCCTTATTCTAACGGCCTGAAAACAACAATTGATTTTCACAGAAGCTCGCTCCTTTCTTTGTTTTTCCTTGCCAATGGAAAACCAAGGTTTCCCTTTCACAGCGCCGACCCTCCACAGACACACTTAAGGCAGGAAACACAAACAAAACATAGACCCGAGTCTTAAACCTTGGGATCATTTTCCACTGCGGCACCGCGGGGAGTCTGTTTTTTTTTTCTCCTCCGTCTTCACCCCTGCTCTTCTGTCAAGGCCCCGCCAATCCCTTTTGTCCTGCATCTGCTGCCGTTCCCAAGACTAAACACGGGACTTTTTGTGGCGGCCGTCCTGCAGCAGTCGTGACGCGACAACTCGCTCGGCTCTCGCTGCTTTTTGGAGTGACTAACAAGCCGTTGGGGCCGTGAAGCCCATCGAAAAACAATGGCAGAAATTCAATTTCTGCACATATTTCCCTGTGTGGGCCCTGGGTTTTACGTTTCTCTTTTCCCCGGGGCATCTGTTACACATGAGTGTTACACACTGAGCTTTACACATGGCCTCAATCATGCAACAAGCACCTAGGCTGCAGCGCAGGACCTCTTAAAAAAAAAAAAAAATGTCATAGGCATTCATCAGCGCTAATCACTGTTGACATAAACTGCCTTTTCACATAGACATAAAACACACGTCGCCCTCTGTGCTCGTTGTAAGTGGCTGGTTTAGTGGTAGCGGATGGATCTCGAGGCAAGCGATGCAAAAAAAAGAGGTCCAAACGCCGAGTTCAAGTTAGCAAACAGCCGGAAAACTTTCTTTCACTCATTCTTCCTGCGTTGGTGGACACATTTTCATAGAAACATTCTCAGTAGGGAGAAAGTTGGAGAGATTTTTTTAAATCATTATTATCATTATTATTATTAGTAGTAGTAGTAGTAGTATTATTATTATTATTAACAATAATAATAATAATAATAATAATAATATTAGCTGACGCCGTTGCCTTGCATCTCATGCACAGTGAGGTCGGACAGTGAGGCGAAATGTCACTGAACTCGTGGATCACTGGCAAATGGGGCTCGGATATCCGACAAGATGCGAAACCAACTGGAAAAAAACAAAAGAAGAAGAAGAAGAAGAAGAAGACGCAGCGAGAAAGAGACGGAGAGAAAGAATGTAGACATCCGTGCTTTGAGAGCCATCACTCATCAGACATCCCCTCCGTCACCCACCCGCCCAACTCCCCCCCCTGAGTCCCCCACCCCCCTCCGTCCAATCCCCTGAAAAAACAAAACAATGTCCTGACACGGGGGTTGCAGCCGGGGAGGGAGGGAGGAAAATTAGGAAACCAGATGTGAAGCATTAAAACATACTGACATGCTAAGGGCCTTCCACTGCCACACTCGCACACCGAGCGCACTAAGTCACACAGCAGCAGCAGCCACAGATGCACGCACATGTGCCTGCATATGTCACACACACCGTACACGCCGCGCCGCACACGCACGCACGCACGCACACGCACGCATGCACGACCATGTGTGCACAATCAATCTCGCTAAACGATTAGCCTTGAGGAACAACAGTCGTGCGTTTGACCGCGATAGCTAACTTTGCTGTGGTTGTTCTTTTAAATAAAACAACCGGGTCGTGAGTAACACACACACACACACACACACTCAGATGACTCAGATGACTCAGATGAATCAATGTTGACTCACAAATATATATATTTTTTTTTTTTTCTTACGTGGGGAACAGATCTACAGATGGGTCGTCATGCATCAGTGTGCGGACATCCATCCAATTAGTACATGAGCCCCAGCGGAGGAAAAGGATGGCGCTGTTTTGTTTTCCTCCGTGGGGAGAGCAGCAGCGTTTGGGAGTGTGTGTGTGTGTGTGTGTGTGTGTGTGTGGTGGAGGAGCATGGAGGTGGGTTCGGGGTTGGTGGGGTGTGGAAGGGGTGAGTAATAAATACCCCCGGACCCCCGCGCCCCCCCACCGGACCCCCGGACCCCCGGTCCCCTGGCAGACTGGAAGCTAGACTGGTCACCAGGGTTAACACCCGGGGCACACGACCTTTGACACTGCTAATGGGGCACAGAAAACCCTCCATGAACTGATACCCCCTCTGTCGCATACCACCACAGGACCTTTCACACCAGCCTCCCGCTCACCGCTGGCCCCCCGCCCCCACTAAAACATACAGGGACTGGTCTGTGGCATCGGCTCCAGCCCGAGTCGCTGCTTCTTTTCTCGCTTTTGTCACGGCAGCTTTTACATATTTTAGAGAGAAAAATCTCTTTTTTTTTCTGTTTTCTTTTATTCTGAGGACCAGACGAATCCAACCGAGGTCCTGGGGCAAACTTAGACTTTAACCTATTAACATCACTGCTCACATTTCTCCCTGCCAGACAGCAGACAGAACGTCAGCACAGCCAAAATAAACAGCGGAGGAGGAAGTTGTCACATCTGTCAGTCAAGAATTAAAAAAGAAAATACCAGCTGGGCACAGAAACTTGTCTTAAGTGAAAGGTTCCCACTCAAATTGGAAATCGCTGTGCAAGTATACATGCCTTTGCTATTGTCTGAAATTATATATAGTAATGTAATATGAAAATGTGGAACTGTGCAACATGGGTTTCAGTTCTAAAACCTAAACAATGTTCCACAAGCACTTTATGAAATTCAATTCACTTTTTTTGGTTTTGCTTTTTGCTCATCTTCACCACGGTAGCAACCAAGATCTTCAAGTGTAAATAAACATTTATAGCAACATCTAAAGTTTTAACACATTCTGAAAAATCATCAATGTTGAACATGTAGAATCAAGTGATGCTCGACACTCAGTTTTGGGTCAGCACTTGATGGCAGCAATGACCAAATTTATCAACAATTATTGTTAAGAGGAGGCCAAAGATCCGTTTTTATGTTTGTTTATTTGCTTTTGGGAGCTACTGACCGGTCCGACTCCAGGCTGTCTGACACACAGACGGAGCTCATGGGAGACCTGGGCCTAGTGGACCCTCCTGCTCCCCCTCCACCACCACCACCACCACCACCTCCCAGGCTGGCTTCAACCCTGCAGCCCCAGCGCCGGCCCACCTCGCCTCTAAACTTGAGAACTGTGACAAAGCCAAACATTTAAACCACTGGCGCTGATTTATGGAGACTGCTAGAGCCGTAAAAGGCTTCAGGCGCTAGAATGAGCGAGGCGCGGCGGAGCTGAGAGGAGAACGAGGCTTGAGGAGGAGGAGAGTGGCATGATGGGTAGAGATACGCGCGCAGTGGGAGCGGGGGGGGTGGGAGTGAGTGAGTCAGCTCAACTGCAACAAGGACCGAAAATTAAGTCTCATCAGTCTCATCAGCTCGGCCCAGAGATGAGTGTGCGCGTGCGTGCGTGCGTGCGTGCTTTGCGAGTTTCAGCCGCACCAGGCTGGCAAAGCAGACAGACGCGGATGGATATATTCAGAGTCGGCACAACATGAATTCACAACCGAGACAGGGAATAGAAGTCCCAGCAGTGGCCTCACCTCTCCCAGCATGCCTTGCCGAGTCCTGAGGGACGACCATTCAAAACATAACCCCGGACTGTCAGAAGGGGGAGCCGCGGGGAGCGACGACGAGCTAGCCGAGCTTGCAAGCTACACTTCTCACTCCAGCCGGGAGGTCACGTGTGTCGGCAGGCAACGGGCCTTAGAGTCGCGCCGCCATCGATAGCCCCCCCGCTATCAATCACACGAAAAAAAAAAAAAAAAATCAGGATTGCGTCGGAATAACTCGCACATCAAAGTTCGGGACGAGCCGCCGCCGCCGCCGCCGAATCCGAGACGGGAGCCACGCGGAGATGGGAAGAGAAGCAACAACAGAAGGAGAAGAGATGTCTTCTTAATTAGCCAGTAATGATAAGATCTGACAAACAACATCTGTTTCCAGAAAGAGAGGCTAGGGAGGGGCGGGGGGCTTGGAGGGAGGTGGGGGTGGGGTGGGGGGATTGGTGGTGGAAGCTGAGAAACCTGCGAAGCCGAGACAACAGGGACCCGCTTGTAAGAAAGTAAAGGAGGAGCGGCGCGGCGGGGGGGTGTGGGGGTGGGGGCGGGGGGTGCTTAGAAGGGAGCGAGAGCGCCGTGTAGCGTGACACCAGCGGAGGGGGGGGAGGGAAGGAGGGAGGAGGGAGGGAGGAAGGAACGCGGGATGAGAAGCAGCGGAGCTGGAGTGAGAGAGAGAACGACGGAGGAGAGGAGAGGAGAGGAGAGGAGAGGAGAGGAGAGAGGAGAGGAGAGAGAAAACTGACAGGGGCTGAGGGAGTCCAGGAGCCGGGACGGATATGACAGACAGACGAGGTGGGTGGTGGTGGTGGAACAGATCAAAAACAAGAGAAAACAGGGAGGGAGATAGACGGAGCAGCAGAAGAGGTGAGCTGGTAATGGTGCTGCGTGGTGGTGGTGGTGGTGGGAGGGGTGGAGGGGTGGAGGGGGTGGAAGGTACGTGTGAAGCAGCAGCAGCAGCAGCAGCAGCAGCAGCAGCGATGGGTATGGAATCGCTCAGGAGGTTCTGGGGGAAGGGGGGTGCTGTAATTTACTGTCCGTGGCTAATACACAGCAAATGTGTGGAGCCGAGCGCAAGGCGGGTCGGTGGGGGGAGGCGGGGGGGGGAGGCGCGCGGACTGCTGGGGCTCTCAGCGGGCCTGCTGGGAGCCTGTCAGCAGCCACATCACCCCCTGCCCTGAGCCCTGACAGATTCATCAGGACCACTGCACACACACACACACACACACACACACAAAGTCACTAATGCGCACGCACGAACACACACACACACACACACACACACACACGTGCACGACTGCATCCAGTCCAGGTTGGACGCGCTCCGTGGCTGTTACTCGCCCGCCTGAACTTCTCCTTCCTCCCTCTGCGTGTGTGGTGGAGACCAAGCAGCACCTGGTGATGGACCGGACCTGCAGAGGAGCTGCTCAGTCACGCCGCCTGTCAGAGGCTCTGGAGGACCTCGGCCTCGGCTAACAACGTGCACCTCCAGCCTGTCAGACAGCAACCGCTCCTCAGAAGTCCCGGAGCAAAGTTTGGGAAATCAAAAGTTGTTCATCTCCGGAAAAAAAAAAAACGTCAAAAGAAACTCGCAAAAAAGCGTAGCTTCTACAGCAGGAAGCCAAAACTGAAGGAGGCTGTAAACAGAAGGCTAATTGTGCTGTTTCCTATGCAGAGATTTTTAAGGGGATCTGTAATTATGGGAGACTTTGCCTCTCATCAGAGGTGGGAATTAACAAAGTACAAATACTGTGTTACTCTGCTCAAGTAGATCTTTCAGGCATCTGCACTCTCCTTTCCTTTTTACTTCCACTCCCTACACTTGTACGAACATCTGCACTTTCTGCTTCTTACATTAGAAAAAACACACTTGTTACTTTTGTGTTTAAAAGTGCTTAAAGATACAAAATTCTTGAAGAAGTGATTTGTTGTTGCTTGAAGTGGAGCTGTTTGAACTCTGCTGTTGGTTGGTGGATATTTTAGAGGGAGGTTATTTTCCAGTGCCTCGGCTTTGGGGTCAGTTTGGTCAGTTCAGTGGAGATCATACTGTTGCAACTTTAAAAAAAAAAATCTAAATAATAATAATAATAATAATAATAATAATAATAATAATAATAATAATGTTTCAATAATGGCAAAAAATAATAATTTTTACTTTGTACCTTTCAGAACCTTTACTTTCTTACTTTTACTAAGGTAATTTATATCTATGTAGCATCTATACTATCTAGTACAGAAAGTGACTACTTTTGCCACCTCTGCCGCTCATCTGAAAGGCCTCTGGGACCGAGGAAGCTTTTTAAGTGAAGTCAAGTAGCTAATAGAAGTCCAGTTGCCTCTGCCATTTAAAAAGCACATCTGCTGCATTCAAGATCTTGGAACTAAAGAGCAGCAATTTCTTCTTCCTTCCTCTACTTCTCACACTGAAGCACACGAGTCTCCTCCGTGAGGCCTTCGCCCGGCTCCTTTCTCTCAACAATGGCCTCGCTCCGCCTCCCATCACAACCTGTTTATCAAATGTAATCTATGTATAAATATTAGCACTGGGAGAGGTTATTTTTCTTCCATTTTTAAAGAGAGATTCATCTAAAACCTGGAGAACCTTTAAGTCATTCCAGACTCCACACCAGGAGACAAACAAACAAACAAAAGTGGCCAGCGGGGCCGCCACAGCACCAGGGGGCATTGTTAAGTCATTAGTGAAATGTAATACCTCAACAGGAAGATGACCGATTCACATTTCACACACACGCGCACGCACACACACACACACAGAGAGAGAGGAGAGAGAGAGAGAGAGAGAAAGCCAAAGAAAACAGTCCTTGTTCTTAAATACCGCTGCTAACCGGCCTCTGACTCCACACACACACACACACACACACACACACACACACACGCACGCACACACCCCTTGTTACACTGATGGAAGATCCTTCTAGTCAAATCCTCTGACCAGACAGAGTTTTGCAGCGTGATAACCTCGCAGTCCTCGCAGGCTGTGATGTGAAGCCCCTCTTGACCACCGTCACTAAAAAACCCTTTAGATCTACTGAGAGCCCACAGCACCCCTCACCCCCCCCCCCTCACCCCCTCACCCCCCACCGCCACCCCACTTCATCTCCAACAACCTGAGGCGAGCGCTAATAGCGGGCAGACAAATGAAACCACTCTGGCTAAAGAATGGTCCTTTCACACAGCCATTGACAACTAGCGACTCAGAACCTCTAAGCCCCTCCCTCCCCTCCTCCTCCTACCCCTCCACCCCCCTCCTCTCCATCCAGTCCTCCACATTAGCTCAGTGATCGTCCGTTCCCATTTCCTGTCAAAACATCTCCGGCCCCGCTCACTGTTTCCGACTGCCCCCACTCCACCCCTCCCTGCATACCCCCCCAATGTAAAAACAAATCGGCGCAGGCTCCCCGTGTCAGGGGTTCAAGCCGCAGCAGCCGACACGGCCCTGGGACGGAGCAAAGGTGGCCAAACACAAACTGGGCTCCTCACCCGCTGGTCATGACACACTTCCTGCAGCAGAGCAACACTTGGGGAAAAAAAGAAGGAAGAAAAAGAGAGAAAAAAGTCCCCCGGATGTGTTTCCAACTGCGAGCGAGGCTCTCCCGCTGTGTGCAGCCTCACCTGTCAGCCAGTGTGATACTCTCCACAATGCATGTACTCTCCCTGTCTGCCTGTCTGTCTGTCTGTCTGTCTGTCTGTCTGTCTGTCTGTCACCACCACCACCACCACATCGCCCCCAGGGAGCAGCCTCCCCCCGTGGTCCTGTGCCAGCTGCTCAGTGGTCCAGCCTGCGAGCTGCTCCGCTCTGTGAAGGCCGTGCGTGTGTGTGTGTGTGCGTGCGTGTGTGTGCGGCGGAGCCTCGGGGCCACCGTCGCCACGCTGCCTGGCCCCCGACCCAGCCTCTGGGAGGTGGGCGGGGGGGGGCAGTCCACACAGGCTGACAGGGGGTCTGGAGGGACCGGACAGTACCACAGACCTGTGACAGGAGACTGGAGGGTGTGTGTGTGTGTGTGTGTGTGTGTCTGAGAGAGAGAGAGACAGACAGATATGATATGCACACAGTGCGACATTGTTGACTTTGAGTTTGAGTTTGAGCCGGAGATGTAAAATCCCATCACGTGTGTGCGTAAGCCTCACAAAACTGTGTTGTGCGTCAAAAATTGTGTCCACGGTGAATCAGAAGTCGGGCTTCTCCTCTGGGTCGCCAGTCTCCAGCTGCCCACAGGCCAACATGGGCACCTGACTTTTCACTTTCGTGGCAGTGAAAGTGTCTCGCAATACGAAACAAAGACTCAGTTAATTGCCAACATTAAAATAAATGGTGATTGATCTCAATGAGCGACCACGTCTAGTTGCGGCCTCACCCCGGTAAGAAAATCCAAAACCACGAATGTGGGAGACCGAAAAATCCAAAAAGCATCAACATTTCATCCAAGTGGAGGAGGGAAAATATTGCTTTTAGCGAGAATTCTACTTACTAAAGCTTCCTCTTCTGAAGAAATGCGCTAAAGTTGGACGCTTAAATCCATTTGGTAGGAATTTGTTCTTTCCTGATGTTTAGCCAGAAGATACAATCAAATGCCAACATTCAGAGAAACCTCCCCGGGGGGGGTTTCACTTCTTTCAAGACTCCAGGATCAGTCAATTCTGCAGATGGACTCCATAGCTGGGAGGACGACAAACAATCTGCTAAAAATATGTTGTTCTCTCACACATAAAACTCTCATGTGCGCACTGTATACGATGACCAAACACGGCGACTTGGCGGCACTGAGTGAGTATGCATCTGGGAGAAGGCGAGGAATTCGACCCCTGACACAGTTCAACAAATGTTGCTGCATTTATTCTTTGGCTGATGGTTAAATGTTCTTTTCCCAAAGTCCTCGCAGCCTTTATTTGCCTCTCGTTCGACTTCGACCTCTGCTTTCCCAACAGCTGGTAGCGAAGGGAAGGAGGAGCAGGTAGGGAAAAGCTCTGTAGTCTCTCATTCTCTTATTTCTTCTTTTGAAGTGCGCTTTTGAAGATGAAATGGCCCAAACTGGTGGCTGACCTGACGGACGGCGACACCTCCTCTCCACGACACTGCGCTGGACGACACCTTTTTTTTTTCCCAATACAGCAGCAGATGACTCATTAATATTTTATTTCTCAAATAGTTCCCTGCTACAACACTCTGAGGGTTTCCTCCTCCTCCTCCTCCTCCTCCTCCTGCTCCTCCTCCACTCCTTCTTCTTCTTCTCAATCCAAACAGGTCTGATTATCATTATTAGCATGAGATATTAACAAATAACAGCTGTAATAATAATAGCAAGCACCCAACCAGGGAATAATTTAATCGAGCTGGAATTAAAGCCATTTACTGCACATTGATTGGGGAGCGAGAAAATGGGAACCGGTGAAAACAAAGCTGTGGTACACGCACAGAACTAGAACCAAGACTACAAGCAGATCAATACGATTAAGACTAATGGATTCCTCTTGGAGCAGCCAGCAGCCCACTAATCATTGTTCAAAGAGCAAAAAATGATCCGGTTCAGAGGGGGAACATAAAAACCATCCCACCAGCAAGTTTTGGGATTTTTTTTTTTTTTTTTACTACTATAATTATTATTATCATTTTGAAGCCAAAGCCTCTCTTGAAGTGCTGGCTGTGAGCTCAATTTGAATGGTGGTGGGGGAGGGGAGGGGGGCATATTGACAACATTGGAAAATTCCTATTGATTATTCTTCTTGGTGGAGCCTTGTTAAAAAAAAAAAAAAAAAGACCCCTCTTGGAAACACGATCAATTAGTGAGATAGTGCTCGCCATTGATCCCCCTCACACCACCACCACCACCAGCACCACCACTAGCACCAGCAGCAGCCGCCCCCCCCCCCTTCAGCCTGGCCACAGACCCCACCCACCCCCCTCTCCACCCTCCCTCACCCCCCGCACTCCTCATGACGCCTATTGATCTCTGCTTCTTAGCCAAATAATAAAGGCACGCACCCGCGGCGAGCGCCGACTCCGCCCACCCCAACCGCCGCGCCGCGCTAATACTAATACTGACATCTGCTTGTCTCCATTGTAAACCCGCGGCTCGCTCATAAATACAGAGGCCAGCTTTGGCCCAGAACCAATATAGTTTCCCCCCGACCGAGGTCAGAGGTCAGCGCGGCAATAATCCCGCCATTAACAGATCTGCCTGGGTTAAAACTGAGGACTCTCGGACGGGGAGGGTTTTTTTCGGCTCGTGGCCATTATTAATTCATTTGGGAATCTTTGGGAATCACAAATCTGGGTGATGCTAAATTCAACTGCCAAATTCAACATGTAAATCAGTGTTTTTCAACCACTGTGCCACAGCCAAACTAGTGCACCTTGAGATCATGCCAGGTGATAAAATGATCCAATTTCACTTAATTAGTCTAAAAAAATAACAACATTCCATTGTGGAGTGTGTTTTAAAAGCAATGTGAGCCTGTTTCCCTCCCAGGACATCAGCTTTGTGTGCATCTAAACAGGTTTCCCAGGCTTCACACTGAGTGAGTGGAAATAAATCAAGAGGCCATATGGTCATTATGAGGCTAGGAAGGGTCATTTTATAATAGTTTTGATTGGTGGAGTGCCATGGGATTTTTTTCAGTGTAAAAAATAGGAGCTCAAAAAGGCTGAAAAACACCCAGAAGTAATCAGGTCACTTTTTTCTTTCTCATGCCTCATATTGGCCAAAAAATTGGCACAAAACATAAAAACCGCGCACAGAAGCCGTGCGCCCTCCTGAAAATGTGACTCGACTGCAGCGACGCCGACGACACGGGACGGACGACTTAGTGAAGATTAATGGAGACGATTCTCCCGAGGAATCAATGCGTTTGTCTATTGATCCATCGTCTAACCAATCAGGAGGGGGAAGACGGCCCATCAGCGGAGGAGGGCAGGACAAGTCAAAGAGGCGAAGGTCCCGCAAGAGATCGCCAGCTCGCCATCGCTGCCGCCGCCGCCGCTATTAGGCAATTGGAAAACTATTAGACGCAGCAGCAGCAGCAGCAGGCGGCCGGTACGTGAGTCTCTCCTGCAGGCAAACTGAAGAGCTGCCTCTTTTGTGTCAAAGGCTGCTGCCCTCACCTCCCTCTGTCCGTCCGTCCGTCCGTCCGCCGGGCTCCCGACCCTACGTCCCCTCACAGCCCGCCCACCCCCCTCCTCATGGATCAGCTGTGATCTCTGCTCTCCCCTTTCACTCAAATCAGGATTAGGGAGAACCGGGGGCGGGGGAGGGCGGGGGGTTCAGCAGCAGCAGCAGGAGGAGGAGGAGGAGGAAGAGGGGGAGGAGGGGGAGGAGGGGTGAGAAAACTGAAACAATATGGAAAGGAGATTAGAAAAGAGGGGGTTTGGACTGTTTGGGGAATTGCAAACTCCCTTGTGCTTGGGTAGGTGTCCTAATGACACCACCTAATTATGGCAAAATTAGACAGGCTGGGGGGGAGGCGGGCGGAGGGGAAGGGGGAGGGGCAGCAGGGCGCGGGGAGTCGCATGACGGGGGAGAGAAGAGCGGAGCGGCAGAGTTCGGAAAGAAGAGAGCTGGGAGAAGGTGGCGCGGGCGCGATAGGAAGGAGGCGGCATGGGAGGAAGGGAGTCGGGATCAGCGGGTGAGGAGAGGCAGGAAGGAGGAAGGAGGGAGGAAGGAGGGAGGAAGGAGGGAAGGAGAAAAGGAGGAGAGCCGCAGTGGCCGGGTGAGAGGAGTGAGCAGCTCCCTGTACGATGCATGTTAATTGGAGAACAGGTGTTGGGGCTGGGAGCAGGAGGCTGATTACTGGAGCCATGGAGCACACACACACACACACACACACACGCACACACACGCGCGCGCACACATGAATAATTTAAGACCCAAGCAGTAAGGAAAAGGTCAGAGCAGGGGTCACAAAGACACATACACAATTGCACATACATCCATATACATACATAAATAAAGGTGCGCGTACACGCACACACACACACACACACACACGGACACACACAAGCGTGGACAAACATGCGTCTGTTTGTGCATGTTGCAAGAAACGCAAGCAGCCTCGCTGCTACATTTTTTTCCTTTCTTCCTTCTTTCTCGAGTCAGAAAGTGCACGTGAGGCGGGATTAGAGGGCGCAGGGCCACTCCACATTCCATTGGCTTATCAGAAATTAACTGGCTGCTAATAGGCGGCTCCCCCAGGAGAGGATTTGAAGAGGGAGAAGCCCCCCGTCAGGACGGGATATGCCCAGTGTGATTAGAGAGTACAGTAGGTCAATGATTCCATTTAAATCAATCCCCACAGCCTGCGCACACACACACACACACACACACACACACACACACACACACACGGGCTGCTCGCACAACAAACTTGGAACGAGGCTTTCGCCATGTAAGGAGGAAGAATAAAAAGGAAACTGGGAGAGCGACGTGCGGGCGGGGCCAACGAGAAAAACAGCTGCGCCGAAGAATTCTGGGAAAATTCAAAAAGACAACAGCCACGATTTTTCCATTATATCAAAAAAAAACTATCTTCAGCGAGGGAGGATCCTCTGAGACACGCTGTCAACAGCCAGCCAACTTGAACTGAGGAGGGGAGAGAAGGGTCCTTGACGTATATGAAGTGAGTGTATTCTCCACAGAGTGTCGGTGGGAAGGAGAGAGGGAGGGGGGGAGGTGGAGGAAGAAGGAGAGGAGGAGGAGGAGGAGGATGAAGAGAGAGAGGAGGGGGAGAAAGAAGGAGTAGGAGGAAGAGGAAAGAAAAGGGGGAGGAGGAAGAAGAGGAGGAGGAGAAGGAGGACGAGGACGAGAAGAAGGAGGAGGAGGGAGGAGGAGGAAAAGGAGAGAGGAGGAGTAGAAGGATGAAGAGGAGGAGGAGGTGCAGGAGGAGTAGAAGGAGAGAGGAGGAGTAGTAGCAGAAGGAGGAGCGAGGAGGAGAGGCAGGAGGAGGAAGAGGAGGGAAGAAAAGGAGGAGGAGGATGAAGAGGAAATAGGAGGTGGGGGAAGAAGAGGAGGAGGTGCAGGAAGAAGAGGAGGAGGAGTAGGAAGACGAAGAGAAAGAGGGGGGAGAGGAAGGAGGAGGGAGGAGGAGGAAAAGGAGAGAGGAGGAGTAGAAGGAGGAAGAGGAGGGAGGAGTAGGTGCAGGATGAGGAAAAGGAGAGAGGAGGAGTAGAAGGAGGAGGAGGAGGGAGGAGGAGGTGCAGGAGGAGGAAAAGGAGAGAGGAGGAGGAGTAGAAGGAGGAGGGAGGAGGAGAGGCAGGAGGAGGAGGAAGAGGAGGTGAAGGAGGGATTGAAGGGTAGAGATGTGGGGGGTATTGGGATGGTGGGGGGGTGCACAGGGGTGATGAAGGTTGCGCCGGTGACATCACAGTGAAAGCATTTCTGCACGGCGAGGCTCCAGTTGTGAACATTCATCAGCGGCCAGGTCTTAATGCCCCGCAGGCAGCCAGGGACCCTCCGACTCCCTCAGACGTGAAGACCCTCGCGCACGCCGATTATGGCCGCCGCCGAGCGGCACCTCTAAGGCTGATTAACGACTGTCAGGGTGAACATTTACTACATGTGTGAGGCTGCTGCTGCTGTTGCTGCTGCTGCTGCTGCTGCTGCTGCTGCTGCTGCTGCTGCTGCTAGCTGGAGCTTCACCTTGCCGTATAAGAGGGAAGGGAGGTCCAGGATGCCTTCAGTGGGCTTTCAGGTGTTCAACATGATGACACAGAACAAACAAGGAGACACATGGGAGGCAGACACACACGCTGAGACGCTGCGGCGTACAAGCGCTGATGTGACGTGAGGGAGACCATCTAGTCTGGAAGTTGTAAAGCTCTTCTTCTTCTTCTTCTTCTTCTTCTTCTTTTTTTAAGGTTTAATAAAAAATACACAAATTTCTCCTGGAGATCAATCAAGTATCTTCAGCATCTATCTATCTATCCATCTATCTATCCATCTATCTATCTGTCTATCTATCTGTCTATCCAAATCCACATCCAGATACTTTCTTCACTCAGACTAGTTCAGAAGGTCCCATATTACGCCAGTGTCATTCATCACGGACCCCCAACTTGGTCCGACTGCTTCACATTAAATTGTCTCCCATAAAAAAAAAAAAAAACTCTTTAGATCTTCAGAAGCAACGGCATGTTTCTGTTCATAGCTGAGCACAAAGCTCTCGCGTTCTGCTGTCGACCCCTCCACGTGTCGGGGCTTCAGAGGCAACACCTGTGTAGGGGCCGTCGCTACCAAGCTTGTGTCAGTGTCCTAGTGACATCACCGATGACTGATTTCTAGAAAGTGTCTTTGAAAGCCATTCACTTTTTTTTTGTAACGTGTGCAGCACAAGCAAAAGACAGTGAAGAAGGGAACTGAGTCACAGAGAGAAGCAGTGTGCGAAACACTATTGAGGGAGGCGGGAGGTCGGGGGGGGTTTAATACGGTAATCCACTACTGTATTAAAACTACTTTTTTACTCACGGAGTAATGTAATGGGATTACTCTGGCGAAACTGGTAATTATATCATAATTACTTTATCAAGTAACGATTCCATTACTTTTCTGAAATATTTTGCAAGCTAAAAATATCTTATTATCCAGGCAATGCCTGAAATTTAGAAAAACAACTGAAAACGACGATGTCGCAGATTGACGATGCAGTCGTGCACGCAAGCGTCATCGATGTGCGACGACGCGCCAAAACAAGCCTGGCGGCGGCGAAAGAACTGGCGGCGACTGCGTTTGTAGCTGGAAATACTAACTAACTAACTAAAGTAATTAGTAATTAGTCATTGATTACTTATGAAACAAGGTAGTTAGAGAAGTAATCAGATTACTTTTTAAAGGAGTGAGCAGCAATCAGTAGTTGGACTGTACTGACCATTAGCATATACATAGACAATGAGATATTTTTTTTTTTTTAGCTTTTTGAAAGAAATATGAGGCTTTCAGGGGAATTCATGGGTTAATGGGGGGAACGGGGGGGGTCTGACACCCCCTCCAGACCCTCCTGTATTTCGCACACTGGACGGAAAGTAAGATTTCGGGGAGCTTTGATCATTCAGGAGCCGGTTACCTGTCGATGATGACTGGGTCGGAGGGCGTCTCGTTCCTGTTGCCACAACTTTTCTTCTCGCAGCAGCGGCTGGGAAGAGACAGACGAGGAAAATGAGGGATAAATTGAGCAAAAACAAAACAAAACAAAACAAAACACAACACACACGCGCGCGCGCACACACACACACACACATAAATTAAGAGAGGCAGAGCCATTACTTGTCTGGCACATCCACACGCACAGGCCCAGACTTTAGCAGTCGGGCCAGAGACCCCGGGGTCTCACACAAAGCAGGCATGAGAGGGAGGGGGGAGGTGAGGGGGGGGCAGACAAAAGAATAAAAGAGGAAGAAAAGGTACAACAACACACCCCTACAAACAGTGAGAGACCATTGAGGAGTGAAAAGCCAGCCAGGCAATCTGTCACATTGATTTCAAAATCAAACTCTAACACCCCCCCCTCCCCCACCCCCCGCACACACACACACACACACACACACACACACACCGTCCCACAACATCCTACCATTCGTCAGCAGTCCTGTCCGAGGAGCCTGCTGGCTGCCCCCCCCTCCCCCCAAGTCCCTTCACTGCATAACAAAAGTGCCCCTCCCTCACCATCTGCCACCCCTGCACCTCGCCTCACCCCTCTCGTGTCCCAGCTTGGCCCTGCCCCCCCTGCCCCTCCCTACCCTCCCTACCCCCACCCCCCCCAGACGGCCTCACTCCCCAGCTGTGACGCTTGCCCTCTGCCTCTCCTCCTCTGTTATTAGCCAGCTGTGAGTCACATTCGGGCATCTGCTGGCCACACAATGGTCCAATCGGGGCTCCTCCGTCCTGGTCCTCCTGCACACAGACCCCCCCTCACCCCCCCCCCGCCAGCCCCTCTGCTTGCCCCCGTGGTTCCTGGGGTCACTGCCCCACTTCCAGGGCTGCTCCGTCCTCGGCCCGCCGTCACCTCGTTCGGGGGGGGGTCTCATTCGCAGACACAAGTCAGATTTCTAGACTGGCAGCGACGAGGCAGCTGAGAAAGTGGCACTTTCTCCCTGGCGGTGAACTCAACCACGTCTTTGAGAAAAAGCAAAGTGCTGGAGTTCCGACTGGACCAGATCCAGGCGATCCAGCGCTCAGCTCTGGGCCCCGCTGGCGTGTTCCGTCTGTTTGTTTGTTTTACAAACGTTAATCAGACTCACTGACAACAGAGATTTTTAAGAACAAAATAACATTTTCTTTTTTGCACGTAGGGGAGTATTGTTGTGGTCTCTTTGTTTTCTAAATGCAACATGATTTCTATATTCCTTGTTTATGTAACTTACTATTACCGTCTGAATTTCTGACACTTCCTGATTATTTTTTTTATTTTATTTTTTTTCGATCGGCTTTGCTGCTGTAATACTGGACATGTCGCCACTGTGGCACTAATAAAGGAATATCGCACCTCATCATATGCAAGAAAATTGACAGCAGCACAACCAAGCCATTGTTTTTGAGTTCACCGACAGTATTTTATATGAATGTACTTTGTCCAGGTGCGGCATTCAGCTGCGACTCCACTTTGTTATGCACGTGCGCACGGGTGGCGACGTGCACGGAGTTGGTTTGCACACACACCGGAGCAGCAAACCAGTGTTCCCTTCATGTTGGAGGGTCTCTGTCACCTGTGCAGAACGCATCCGCGCACAATGGACTCCTCGTCGTCATAACGCACGTTGTTGTAGCTGTCAATCACCAACAATAACAACAACAACAACAACAACAGCCGTGTGGTTGAAACGCCGGCCGCAGCGTCGACCGCCAGCAGCCGCGGCCGGCTTTTAAACATGAGAGTTGGCGGAACGGTGCAGGAGCACACTTGACTTCCTGGTTGAGACACGGCGGTCTAACCGCCAAGACAACTGAGACTTTCCAAACACACTCAGCTTTTTCACACAGACACCCCCCCAAGGGCACAGCTGGTCAACTTTACCAAGTCCGTCGCCACAGTCGTCCGAGCAGCTAAAAGTTTGAGGGTGGAAGTGGAGTAACTCGACAGATCTGGACCCCATGCACTCCCCCAAATATGCATACGGAGGAGATTAAACACACACACACACACACACACACACACACACACACATATATGAGGGGTGAGTGGAGTGATGTCTCATGCACACATGTATTCACTTAACACTTTACATCCCGCAATTCTGCATTTTAGTCTTTAAAAACCACAGTACTCATTGGCTATTGTCACATTTTTTAGTTAAAATCTTTTTTAATCACTGTTTTCCTTCTTGATTTTAATAATTCTTTTACTCTATAGTCACTTTTTTTATGAACAGATTGCTGATGAGCGAATGTGCAGCTGAGCAACTGAATTTTCTTTGGGATAAATAAAGTGCTATCTATCGATCTAGCTAGCTAGCGAGATAGCTATCTATCCCCACACAGGTGGGCATGGCCCACCTCTGGCTTTACAGCCCCAGACAGAGGGCCGAGGAGCCGAGGGAGGAAACAGGAGCTGCTCGGTGACACGCTGCCATACAGCAGAGAGCAGCAGGGGGTCACCGCTGCAACAACCTCGCTGACAGGCCCGACTCGCTTTTCACAGGTAAAAAAAAAACGTCAAGCCTCGAGCTTCGTCCCCAAACGCCTCTTTTTTTTCAAACGACATTGACACAAAGCAGAAACAACGAGGAGCCGAGGGGATGTCGGGCCGTGTGGAGGGGGTTTTAGGGAGGAGGGGGAGGGACCAGACGGGTTTCTCACTCACCTGCACATGACTTCGTGTGTGAGCAGCACTCGGCACATCTCGGGGTTCTTGTTCTGTCCCTCGTACGATATGGGCTGAGGGGAAGGAAAGGAGGGGTGACTGGCTGCTGCTTGAGATTGTGGTGGGAGGGGTGGCTGGAGGAAAGCTGACCAACCTGTTTGGTGACGGAGTCAATGAGTCGAGCGTAGAGGTCCTGCTCCGTGCGGACCCCTGCAGCAGAGGAAACACAAGGGAGGGGGGGGGGGTCATAATCAGTGACTCCTCACCACTTTAACTCGTGCACCCTGGGGATACTACTTCAAAATATAAATATATATATATATATATATTTATACAGATTCACTTTTTTTTTTTACATACTACTGCTACTTGCCGTGCAGTTCTATTGATCTTGATCCAAACAAAACAGATTTACGACATCTCTTTCCAATGTGGAGCCCTGGAGAGGCTGCGGAGCAAGGAACACTCTGAACCCCGTCCAGACTTCCATCACTGAAAAATCTGATTGGCATGCGGCTCAAAATCATTCTTTTTTCCCCCCTCTATGGGGTCTGAGGGGGATTAGAAGTTATTTGATGTTTGAGAATTATTTGTCATGCTCTGACTTTAACAGGGGGCGGGTGGGGGCAAGACTTGCGGCGGTTCCATTTTCACGATCTGCCAGCTCGTCGGATTCTTGACGCCTCCCGACCTTTGGCGCAGGTCGAGTCGCGAGCAGAGGGAACGTTGTACGTTGTGCACCCCCCCCCCCACAACTCCCGCAGAGAGTTCCAGGGTGCCTTCACTGGGAAGAGATTCCCACTCGTGTTCTGCTGTGTCTCCGGGTGAGGCCTCCAGGAACACCTGAGCCTGCTGGAAGCCTGCTGGAAGCCTGCTGGAGCGCCAGCACGCGTAATGGATGGTGTCCTCTGAGATGGACGAATTACCGGAGGAATCGTTTTATTAAGACTTTGGAGAGCAACGCTTTTAAAAAAAAAAAAAAAAAATCTGTTCCTCTCATCAAAGTCTCGTTTGAGATGCCTTTGATACGGCCAGGGGGGGAGGTAGAGTGGGGGGGGGCGAAGGGAGGCGATGAAGAGGAAGTGCTTTGGCTGTGTGTGTGTGTGTGTGTGTGCGTGTGTGTGCACGCAGGGTGTGCGAGGGGGGTTGCTCTGGAACATGTCTTTTATCTTGCCTCCCATGGGTGCAACAGCGATGGCAGAGTCGGGGCAGCAGTGGCTCATGGGAACCGAATTTCTCTCTCCCTGGATGTGATGTGGAGGCACCGTGGGGGGATGGCGGGGGGTGTAGGGGGTGGGGCTGGGGTATTAGCATGTAGCTCATTTCACCCGTTGCCAAGGCCCAGAAACAGCCGCTCGGCACAGCTCAGCGATGAAGTGTACAAACGCTGGGACTCAGCACGGAGAGACGTGATTGGCCCGGAAGACTCGGCCGCGTCGCGCTGACCTGTTCTCCCGTGTTTTGCGACTCTGGTCACACACAGACCGTTGAGTCCAAGTCTAAGATCTAACGTCTTCCGGCTCTTGGAGATGAAGTCCGATGGCATTCTAGACTTTATCGTCCAGCGACCCTTTAACGCTGATCTTCGGGCTCCTGATTGGCCGAGAGGTTGGAACGGCGGTGGGCAAACTTTTTGACTGGTTGGGCCACAGTGGGTTCTAAAATTAGCCAGAGGGGCCGGAGCAGCAGCAGATGGATGGAGTGTTTTAGTGACCCACCTCATAGGAGAAAGATATGTCATGAGATGTGATTTAATGTCTATTGAAAATGAACAAAAGCGTCACCACAAAAATGTGTCTTTGAAGCCCCAGGATATTTAGCTCTTTAT
Source organism: Thamnaconus septentrionalis (assembly GCA_009823395.1). Classification (NCBI taxonomy): domain Eukaryota; kingdom Metazoa; phylum Chordata; class Actinopteri; order Tetraodontiformes; family Monacanthidae; genus Thamnaconus; species Thamnaconus septentrionalis. Next base: position 21,734,630 of record CM020507.1, read on the forward strand.
TGAAATGGATGAAATACGGCCTTTTTTTTATGACTTACTTACTATTAATATAATTTCTTAAAATTCGGCGGGACGGATTAAAAAGCTTAACGGACCGAATTATGGCCCCCGGGCCATAGTTTGCCCATGGCTGGGTTATACTCATCATCTCGTCATCTCTTTGGGACGGGATTATTTTAAATGATCGTCAGTTTGTTCTTCAGAAAGACAAAAAAAACAACAACTGTGTTTTCAATGCTCCCTCATATGGACCAAGGTCCGCACGGACCAAACTCGACTCCGCGGGCGCCGAGGGATCAACTCACCGTTGCTGTAGAGGAGCTGCAGCTTGTAGTGAGTGCCGTTGTTGGTCTTTTCCCCTGACTGCTCCTTGGAAGACGGAAGGACATCCAACACGGGGAGAGACAGAGAGAAAGAGAGGGGGGGAAAAAACGCAGGACATGCAGTTAAGCACGTTTGGGGCCACAGATAAACACAGCGGAGCATCAGCAAGCCTCTCCTAATCCTGCAGCCCGTCCTTCGAGCCGCCCGCTCCGAGTATCACAGGGCTTTTTTTCTGAGGCGAACCACGCGGGACCTTTCGTCATGCTCAAAAGGCTGAGAGCTTAACCTTGACTCTGACGTTCCCTGCCGAGGACTCAACTACGGCGTTGGGTTGGAACCTCTGAAAAGATCTCACAATCGAGTGCGGCAGCGCCTGCCGGACTCCTCGGCGAAGGTGCCGCAGGCTCGAGCGAAAGGGGCCTCGCAAAGTGTGCCTGGGCGAGCGGAAAGTACTGGATGAGAGACTGAGCAGCAGTCGACCTTGACAGGAAAAACTTCTATTCCTCCCCCCTTGGGCTCACGCACCCCCACCATTCCACCCCACCACCCAATATAGCCTCGTAGACGTCCTCCGCCCCCCCCCCCCTCGACTTTCTCTGCTTCTTGTTCCTTCTCTTTCCCTTCCCTTTGCCTCCTGCTATACCTCCACTGGTCTTTCTAAGTGGTCTCAAAGGAATGCTCTCTGGTCCAATAACCCAGGAGGCTGGCATCACACAAGACGAGAGCAAGAGGAGGAGAAGAAGAGGAAGAGGAGGAGGAGGAGGAGGAGGAGGAGGAGGGAGGCAGTGGAGGAGCCGGAACGAGGAGACAGTTGCGAGGAAGGAGGAAGGAGTTGTGTGCGAGGCTGGAAATTAAGATGCACGGTGAAAAGGTGGAAAGTAACTGAGCTGAGGACGCAACGTTGATGGTGGGATTGAGTCTTCACACCGGGAGCGAGTCAGACGGATGCCGAGGCTTTGGGAGTTTTTGTGCACGGTGGCGGGCGGGGGGGGTGGAAGGTTTAACTCGGCCGCGGCACCGCCTCGACTCTACCTCGGCGTAATTAGTACGGAGCCCCCAAAAAAAAAAAAAAGAAAAGAAAAGAAAAGCAGATGCCAGGGTAACCATGCAGAAAATGAACTCCTCCTCAGCCGTCATCTGGCCTGGCCCTAACCTACTGTGGCACAAAGCGGGGATGACAGCTTCTCAGCCCTGGCATTAGATCTCACCGCAACCCCTCCACCTGACGCTCAGCTGACAGCGCCGCCGTGTCCGCCTCTAACAGCGGCAGAGCTGTCGCCAGGTCCCACCGCCCACGCCGACCCTCAGCACCACCACCACCACCACCAGCAGCAGCAGCAGCAGCAGCACAAGGCCAAAGCATCCGTCAACACTGGGCAGGAGGCTCCCAGCAAGCACCCTGGGCCAGCCTCCACTCATCCAGCCCTTCTTATTTTGGTCTGGTTCAACCTGAGGAATTCAGTGCTGCCCGAGACCCCCACCCCCCTACCCCCAGTACCGCCCGGCCACCCCTCCCTCAAACACACACAGCAGTGTTTAGAGTAAAGGAGGGGAGGGGTGGTGGTGGGGGGTGGCATGAAGGAAAAGAGACTTTGATGATGAGTTCACTGTACAACAGGAGCAGGCATCATTTGCATTTTAAAAACCAGTGATGTCCCCCTAATGAGGCAAGCTGCTAATTAGTCATTAGATATTCCTTTTCAATCCCACATCATCGGCTCATTGAGGGTATAAAGCTTCTGTAAACATGTAGCCGTCAGCTGTTCGATATGCTCGCTCTTTATGGAGAACAGGGTCGGAGGATCAACTCCAGCACCTGGTGGCGCCTCAAAACGCTGTATATCGGCGCATCAGACTTTCTTTTTTTTTTTTTTTGTCAGCCAGATTTGCAATTTATTTTTATTTTATTTGCGTGTGCGTGCTAAAGAACGTTAGTCACACACCTTTTCATGCTCCACGAAGTCGACAAACGCCGTCCTCTCCACCTCCACGGGCTGCCCGTGCCTGTCGTAGAGCGCCAGGACGAAGTGGAAAAAGTTGGACTTGCGGAGATTGGAGGGCGGCTGCTTCTCAAAGTGAGCCCTCGACAAGGCGACCCCGCTGGAGACACAACAGGGAGAGGCAGCAGCTCAGAGTCATTGAAAACATCTTACAGAGTCATAAGAGAGATAAGAAATCATTTCAGAAACCCTCTTCATTCAGGTTACAATAACTTTCTGGTCATATGTTAATGTAAATATACATTTATTTGCTGATATTTCAAAGTGTATCCTCTTATTTCAACCTTTGAGAAACGAATTAATTTCACATATTATTATTGTTAATATTATCATCATCATTATTGTTAAATAATAATATCAATAATAATAATAATTATTATTATTATTATTATTATTATTATTATTATTATTATTATTATTATTATTATTACACAGCTACACAGCTGTGGCTGTTCAGCATTTTGTTAGATGTTTCTCCAAAAAAGGGTAAAAAAAGAAAAATTAAAAATAGAAAATAAATGAGAAATAATCTGACATCTGTGGACTGTTTTGTTCTTAATTGCAAATGTAAACATTTCAACACGTGATTATAATAGTAATAATAATAATAATTAACGATAGGAAATAACTAATATATACTTTACTGCCCCTGTCAACTGATTTGTTTTACGAACTCGCTTCTGCGCACATTACTTTTAAACTTTTTGCTCGGGTTCATTTTATTGAGACAAGAATTCTAACGACTGTGCGTCGATTCAGAAATGAAACAAAAACTGAACTCTCCTTTTAATTGACATTATTATTATTACGACTGTTATTTGATTTAATAAAATTGCTTGTTTCAATTAGTTGGAGGGGAAAATGTATTTTTTTTCTAATAAAGTCTTTTAATGGATTTCATTTGTATGTATTTCAATGAAGGAACATTTTTAGAACATATTCACAAAAACAAAGGTTCATATCACGAGTTTATGAAACGTTATACTTTTAATTTTCAGGCTTGTTTTCCCCTTAAGTAAAGTGCGAAGCTGGACTTTATCCCAGTCAAACAGTATGATAATAATAATAATAATAATAATAATAATAATAATAATAATAATAATAATAATAATAATAATAATTTAGCATTATATAGTTTGATCACTTTTTGCAACAAGTAGTTTTGATTTTTCTCTTCACAACTGTCATGTGTGACGTTATAAAGGGCTGTTTTGGTGGCGACGCTGGATCATTACACCTTCATTTATTATGCCGCTTTCCACGAGAGGATGAGCAGATGTGCCGCGTTTGAATCCTACCTTTGTGCCGCGACGTTCGCATCCACGACCCCGACGTTACGCACCCACGACCGGACTGGATCCATCTCCTCTCCAAGACTTCTCTCTTTTAATCCGCCCACTTCTCGTATCAGATGCTCCTGGATCCCGAACATTTAAGCCCCGTCTTTTTTCGTTTCGATGCACTTTGTTGTTGTTTTTTTACTTAAAGGAAAGTGTGGTATTTTTGCTGTTGTTAAAGAGCCTGTTTGTCAGACAACAGAAGGTAGACCCCCAGGCGCTGCGCTCCTTCAGAGCGCCGCAAGAGAACTCGTGCTTTTCTCACGGAGCTTTGAGAATTCAAGGTTTCGGGCGTCTCCAGGAAATAAAGTCCACTCGCACCTCGGCTAAGCGTAGCGGGGCAATATGACAGATATTCCGCCAGTGACTGCGATCATTGTCCACGCGTGAAAAACTTAAAAAAAAAAATAAAAAAAAAAACTGAAAGAAGAAAAACCTGGAGCGTCTGTCCGAGCCGAGCGATCAGCTGCTCCTCAGGCAGGTTCCAGCGCGGGTCCAGCAGAGGAGCTTCTGGACACAAATGTAGGTGAGGAGGTGAGAGTTTCTTTGTCAGGAAGCGGGGACCGGACCGGACCGGACTGGGACAGTTGATCCAAGGGCCAGGAGGCTCGCAGTGAACCGCTGTCTGAAAGCATGAATGAGCCCCTCTGCCGGGGTAGAGCCGGGAGGAGGGAGGAGGGGCCTCGGTGCCATATGGGGGACCGATTGTTGAAGCGGATGCTCTCATTGGTGTAAAGTGCATCGCTTGTTTGGAGCGCTGCCAGAATCAGCATCCCAGCTCGGCCAACAAAACTTTAGCACACGTTTGTGATGATTTTGCTGTTGGGAGAGGGGGGGATCATTTGGGCACATTTGCGACCGTTTTTGGGGCGATGGGGGCGCGCGCGGGGGGAGGGGGGGGGTCGCAACACTTAAACAAAAAGGGGATTTTTAAAGAAGATTGATTCGGAACTAGAATTGATCGTTTAAAAAAAGGGTAGGGGAACATATATCTACGTCACTTGGAAAGAATATATGTGCTTTTTTTTATAATTCCCCGTGAGCGTGCGCGGGTTTTTATTATCATTATTATAATTATTATTATTATTATTATTCCCCTTAAACCCAAATGTTGCTTTGCCATTGTGCTGTACTACACGACCGCTGTGAATAGTCGGCGCAGCAAATCCCTTTTCACACCCATTCATTCAGCTCGGAATTATAACACGAGTGCGTTCACGCCAGGCGCGCATTCAAGCCGCCGCACCGTCTGCTCTTTTGAACGCGGTGATTCCGCGGAGGAGGTATCGCATCAGTGTCAGCCGCAACAATGGGCGTCTGGTTGGTCCATCAATCTGCGCCTCGCAGCCCCGGAGAGGGCCCGCGCTCTGATTGGCGTCGAGCCCCCTCCCCAGTTCTTTCTGACAGCGTCGGCGGAAAAAATTAGTTCTTCATCAGTGCGGCGAGCAAAATATCGGGGGTTTATACGTCGATAGGCTGCCGTCTGACGGCGCTGCTAATGTGTGTGTGTGTGTGATTTTTTTTTTTACGCAGGGTTTTTACGCAGCAAAATGGCCAAAAAAAAAAAGTGCAAACCCCAAAGAAAGGGAATCCCCCCACACACACACAAAGTCTTGTAGGTCGAATAAAACAAATTACGACGCCAAAAAATTAATTTCCGCTCCCGTTCGCCTGGTTGTGAAAAGAAAAGTTCTTCTTTTTTTTTTCTCCTTCTTCTCCCACCCTTCTCTTTTGCAACTCGCCGGTACTATTGTCTCTTTGTGGAGTTTGTGCGCCCGGACAATGGATGTAAATCTGCGCCCCCCACACCCCTCGCATCCCGCCTCAACCCACCATCTGCCAGCGCAGGACAAAGTCAGATGTTCCCCCAATTATGAGAGCTGCAGTCTCGGGGAATCTTGCTGCAGAGTCTCCACCCTGTCGCCTGTGTCCTCCTCCCTCACACGCACGCACGCACGCACGCACACAGACACACGCGCCCAAAAAATGATTGACAGCTGCGTTTAATCTCAGAGAGTCTAATGACAGTTTTTTTTTTTTTTAAATTTGCATTCCTCCACTTGCTGCACAACTTTAAGAAGTGCGCCTACGTTGTTCTTTTTTTTTTTGCTCTTTTTTTCTTTCTTTTTTTAAAGGCAACGCTGAAGCAGATCGATGGGAAGTTTTGCGACTAAATGCTGAAAGCAAAAATATGAAAAGAATATAGTCAGAGCTTCTGATCCCTCTGTCGCCGAACGCAAAGAAACCGCAAAAAAAAAAACAAAAAAAAAAACGTCAAACTGTGGAAGTGACCTCGCTGGACCGCCGCACGCAACAATTAAAATGGGATCGGATGATAAAACCATTTAATCACATAAGCCGTTAATTGAAGCAAAAGTTCCATCCGCGGCGCGGCACACTGTTGACATTTCCCCGTTGACGTCTCAAGGTTCAAAAAGTCTCCGCCGCCTCCCTACCTTCAGTTAGGCGGCTCGCCTGCATCCAGTCGCTGTTAGAAACACGATTTCATCTCTCTCTCTCTCTCTCTCTCTCTCTCTCTCTCTCTCTCTCTCTCTCTCTCTCTCTCTCTCTCACAAACACAAAATTATATTCAGCACGATGCAGTAAAGGGGATTTCCCATCCAATTTTCAAAACTCTAATAGGCTACAATGACATTGCCTAATCCACCAAACTGTTGTGTACTTCACCAATAGTCCACCTGTGTCAATGCAGTCAGAACCAGTGTCACCTACTTCAACAGTTTAAAAAAAAATAAAATCAAAAGTAGTTTACCCGCTTACTTTGGGAAGCATATGGATGCACTCACAACTCTTTGAGGCCGAGGCAGTCAAGTATTTTGGACTGAAACATCTTCTGGACACCTGTGGAGAAAGGAGATTTGGCATATGGTTAATATAGAGATGAAATGTATCCTCTTGCGTTCAACTCGCTCCTTTCTGAGGAGAAGAGCTGCGGCCAGACTTCCAGCTCTGGTTCCAGCCCTGCATCCGTTCATTTCGGGCTGGGAGGGCTGGACATCCATCGCCAGAATGCATGTTTAAGAGTGTAAAGCAGCCACCAGATGTGTGTGGAGACTTGCTGTGATGTCCTGCTATTTACAGTGTTCGAGTAAACAGCCATTTACCGAGTCCAGACTGGGCTATACTGCTGGGCAAATCTGTGAAACTCTGGACCGGTTATGCGTATTGTGAGTGGGTGACACTTTAACTTTGAGGTGGACTATACCAACTCCTTTAATACACGTGTTTGGCCGTACAGGAAGAGTGATCGTGGCTCCAGAGCCGCCATGAATTCATCACGTGGTGTTGTTGTTGTTGTTGTTGTTGTTGTTGTTGTTGTTGTTGGCGCGGCGGCGGCGGCGGCGGCGTCGGTGCCCGTGCTGTGCGGCGGAAGAGGCCGTGATTATCGCAGCAGCACGCGCAACGCGCGGACCTCTGCCGCCCGATAAATGTTTGGCTTCCTGCAAGCGAGTCGGAGAGTGCGGCTGCCAAAATGTGCGCGTGCGCGCGTGTGTCCAATCAATTTGAACCCGCTGAGACGGACTGTCCCGTGGTGGTGGTGGTGGTGGTGAGGGAGGAGGTGAGTCTGCTCCTTCGCGCGCGCGCGCGTGTGTGTGTGAGAGAGAGAGACTGGGAGAGAGAGGAGAGAGAGAGAGAGAGAGAGAGGGGAGCGGGGGGGGGGTCGGTGGGGGGTGAGGCGGGGATCAGTGACTGCTAAAGCAAACAATGGGGTATCGTGTGCCGCCCGTCCTCTCCAGCATTCCCCTGCTCCCATGGGACACCCACCCGCAGCCACTCTCCGTGGACGGCACTGAGTCCGCGGGGGTCAGAGGGGGGCGTGGTTTGCGTGTGTGTGTGTGTGTGTGTGTGTGTGTGTGTGTGCACGCAGCAGCTGGTTCCCGTCCCTCCGCTCCACTACTGTGTCGAAAACAAGAGAGACTTAATGCGGACCACGACGCCGGCCATCGATCGGCCCCTTGTTGCTTTTATTTATTTTATTTTTTTTGGACGGCGAGTCGGCGAGTGTCGGCATCTGCAATTAAAAAGAAGTCACCACCTTCTCCCTGGTGTCATCCAGTTTCAGTTTTCCTGGTAACTCCGTAAGACACGTGCCAAACTTGGGAGAGAATAAATTGTTTTCATGTATACGATAAGATATTGTATTAACAAAAGATGTCTTAACTTCTGTCAGTGTATATCAAGACAAAGCGATGTTGTCAGCCACCAACGATAATATCTCTTTTCTTGGTGCATAATAAATATTTTTCATGGAGTACCTTGAGCCCCTAAATCCTGATTAAATATAGACTTGGTGGTGCCATTATATGCTTTACATTTCCCACATGTGTGATGATCAGGAGTTGAATTTAAATGAAGCCATGTTGCGTCAGTCAATGATTTATTCAGAGTCGCTGATTTTTTTTTTTTTTGCTGATGACGAATCACGTTTACAAAGCTGATGATACTTATACATTTTTTTTTATTTTACCGATTCTTATGTTTTTCAACTCAGCTTTATTTATGAGTGAGTGTCATAAAGCAAATTATGTGTTTTATGTGTTCAAAATAAAAATTGAAAGTAATTGATTTTGCGCTCACCCTTAAATGCAAAGTATGGCTTTGAACTGCTGTATGTAAGTTGTATGCAGGTTGCACTGTACGTCAGTGCCACCTACTGGTCAATTTCCAACAAAATATCTGTTGCGGTTTTAAAATGATTAGCGTTAAAAACGTCAATTCATATGCGCAGCAGCTTTATTCACAGACAGAAAACTTTATGCATTTCTTTATGTCAAATTTTTAGCAACTCTAAATACTACAGTCAAACGACAACAAAACATAACATTAAATAGCACAGCTTCATTTCCCAACTGATGTAAAGATACTGGTACAGTGCGTTTTCAGAAATTAACTCTCATTCACTTACTATTTTCCTACAGTGAGTGGCTGAGCTAGGACAGTTTTTTTTTTTTATTCCAAAAATTTCTAATTTCTAGCAGAATTTTAAGGTAAGCCTAGTGCGACAGAACTAAAACATTTTCAGGTAGGTTGAAGAAGAAAAATACAGCTAATTGTTTTTTTGTTTTTTTTAAATGAATATACCTCAGCAAAAGTGTTCTGGCAAAATATAATCTCTTGAATGTTTTCACTTCATCTCTTCACTTACATAATCTTTTAATTTTCCTTCATAAATCCCTGTTTTGTACATTTATAGAGGCGCGCTGTGCCATCAGAATACTGAGTTTCTTAATCCTCGTAAATCAGCCGCCCAGAGAAAATGCTGTCTTCCATCAGACCATTGCGATTTGCCTCAGTCACCAGATAAACTCTGTCACCCTTGTCAAGTTTGGCGTAGATATGGCCACTAGCACTGATGTAGCCATTTTGCCAGGTTGTGTACGAGTGGACAAGACGGTCCCCGTTTTTCATGAGATCCACAACTCCAGAAGTCTGACTGATAGTGCATTGGAAGTCGAACTCATAAACACCTGGGTACTGACAGATAAAATACCCTGTCTCTATATTGTAGCTATTCTGCTCGTTATAGATGACGTGGCGGAAGGCAATGGGTACGCCACTCTTTGGGAAGTTGTTGCCCAGTTTTACGGAGAAGGCAATTAGTCTGTTCGTGGCTGGTGATCCAGGTGGTCCAGGGGGCCCAGGAGGTCCAGCTGGTCCACGAAGTCCTTGATTTCCTGAAAACATTAAACGTTCTTTCAGGTTTACTGTGCTTCTCTTCAAAAAAAAACAACGAAAGAAAGAAATCAACAGTGCAATTACTGTGTACCTTTCTCTCCATCAGGTCCAGTTGGAATGACCATGCCATCTGCTGTAAAAAATAAATAAATAAATAAATAAATAAATAAATAATAAGAAGAAGAAAATAAAATTTAAAAATATATTTATATTATAAATGAAGCCATGAAATCCACAAACTTCTCATTGGAGATTTTGGGACATCAACTCACCACCCTCCTTCCACGGACTGAGGTCAAAGTTGGGGATGTTCCTGCAGGGTGTGTATCCAGACCCCCGAGGCCGGAACAGGAAGGGTTTGTCTGGCACCTCAGTGATGCCAGTGTTGTCACAGATGATCCGGGCAAGAGATGTTTCCCTCAAGGACGCCTTCTGGGCATCAGTGAAGACTCCTGTGTTTTGCCACCAGAGCCTGAGAATGATCGTGTTTGACCACATTAAAACTGTTCGCTCAACTCAAATAGCACCAGGTCAATCAAGATGACAAAGAAACTGAGAAGGTACCGATCTCCCTCGCGAATTTTCTGGAACTGCGTGGCAATCAGACAGGCAAACAGGGGTCCCACTCTTCCTCCACGGACAAACGGTTCTGCCACTCCGGCCAGCCACACGTCAATATTTTCAGGAGTTCCATAGAGATCCAAAAGTCTTCGGGCCAGGTCGGTGTTGTTCAACACTTCGGCCAGCTCTGACAGGGACCTGGGCTCAGACAGGCCGCAGAACTTTCGCCATTTGTTGTAGCCTTCAAAAAAAAATACACACATTGTGAAAATGATGTACCAATAAATATATGCAAAATTTCTTTAAAGTATTAAGGGTGAAAGACAGAAGCAAGATATTGGAGTGAAAGATATTCCAAAATAGAGATTCTATACCAGGAATGCCGTGGTCTCTGCCCCTCTGCATGTTGAGAGCAGCCAGGTCCAGTGCCACCTCAAACGTGAACTCGAAAAGCCTGTCCCTCAACTCATCATGCATCATGCTGTCCTGCGTGTTCAACTTGGCTCTACGACCAATCAGGCCCCTCAGGATTGGATCCAGGCCACCTGAGGAGGTGAGAGGTTGATTGAGTCTCATCTGAGCACATTTGACATTTGCAGTTTAAAGGGCAGACAGTTATAAAACATGCCTTCAAAGACGACTCTCCAAGGTGTGAAAAAGGCAGTGTGCAGCAGCACGCTGGGATATTGAGGGTGCTCCGCGTATTGCTCATCCAGGCGGAAGATGAAGGGCTGAATCATCAGGTGAGCGAATCGGTACGCAGCCGTGGCAAACACATTGGAGATGCTGGGGTCAATGGATTCATCGTATCCCGGGTAGGTGGACAGCTGACGGGCGATGAAGTCTGGACCAACAATGTGGAGCAAGTAGTCTCTGAAAGTGAGGACCTGGTGGGTGCAGGACATAGTTCACATCCGTTGGTGAAGAGAATTTCCATCACTTCTACACTAAATTCTTGGAGAAGCCTTCAACACACCTGGAAGTTCCCTCCCATGATTTTCCGAGCCTCCTGGTAGATCCTCTCCCCGTTCCATTGAGGGTTGAGTTCGGCCAGAGCGCGAGCCAGACGGTTGTGTTCTCGCAGCATCAGAGTGTGCAGGGAGGTCAGAGCGATGTTCTCATTGGATCGCTCATCACCTAGAAAGCAAGGTAGGCAACTGCTTTGACTCTTTTAAATTGGTATGGCCTGCTCCCTCTATGGTTAGATAGAGCTGAGACCAAAACTTATTAGAACTATGACTAATATCTTCTGATGATGTACCAACAATGGTGGAATGACATAAAACATCAACACCTTCCCTCTCCATGGGGTTTAGCGTTATTAAATGGCAACGGTAAAATTCTGATGTTCACGGATCTCTGTGTCCATGACCTTCAACCCTGACATCCTGCATTCTGGCCACAAACAACTTCAGCAAAAACTGCTCTCCTACAATCTGATATACAATCATCTGATGCTTAAGTGTTGAAATCCATGCAGGCTCACCGGCCAGAAAACAGGGCACCTCCTGAGCGTTGTTGTCCCCGGTGATGCGACCTCGAGTGGCACACATGTTGGACATCATGGGGGCCGCTGGCAGGAGCTCGCGGCCATTGTCGGTGTACTCCTCATTCACCCTCAGCAGGCCCTTGTCGTTGGAGAGGTCCCGCAGGAAACGTGCCTTTACGTCGTCGGAGCCGTACACCTGACCCACGTCGATGAACGCCGTGAGCGTGTTCAACTGCTGGCGGACAGTGCTGGCACCAAAGAGGTGGCCATTGTTGCCGGAACCACAAGTAGCTGTCGAGCGGAAGAAAGGTATGCACTCCTCGGAGTGCTTGAGAACGCGGGGGTCGTCCTCGGGAATCTAGTTAAGAGAGGACACAGAGCGGATGGCATCCCATACATTTTTCGAGCATTGCGTGAGACTTTAGAAGGTCTTGTGTTTGGAATGGCACTGACATCAATGGGGAAGCAGGGCTCTGTGCGCTCGCAGCTACTGTCGCAGTCGATGCCGTTGCTGAATGAGCGGATGACGGGCGAGTGAGGCGTGAAGGTCAGGTCGTGGTCGGTCCACTGGCCGAAGATGGTCACCAGGTGGGTGTAGAGAGGGTCACTCTCCACCATTTCGTTGGTCGTCCTAAGGATCCGGTTGGACACCTCCCTGACCTGAGGATGGGATGAAGACAACCAGGAATGAAAAATCACAGCAGTAAATGTAGCGTAAATGCAGGTGGGTGTTTTGTTTTGTATTTTTGAATTGTTTTTGGAGCATCAAAAAGCGTTTTTTGTTTTGTTTTGTTGCATTTTTTTTTCTTTTTTTTTTTACCAAAGGAAGGATTTTGTTGTTGACTAGGCGGTCGGGGTCCCAGCCAATAGGCTCTGAGATTCCATCCTGGTATTCAGCAGGAAGCCAGCGGGCGAAGGCAGTATTGGAGGCTCCGAAGCGAGTGTTCACCCTGATGGGGAAAATCGATTAAGTTTCTGATTTCACTCATACATTACAACAATTCCTATACAGGGTCCAGTCTTGGCAGGTCTTGACAAATAAATGACCAATTCAAGACAAAGCGTGTCGTTAGAATCCCCGCCGCACACCTGTTGTTGCAGACGCTATTTGCGGTACGAAACATATTCAGGTTGGGAGTCGTGGCACAGGAAGGGATCCCTTCCTGTGGGGAGCAGCCCGACAGCTCAGAGATGGTCTGCAGTTGTTCCTCAGAGATCAGATCTGGTTTGAGGAGGGAAAGAAAAGCAAAAGCTCAGCTGCGGCCGTCGTGCCGAGCATGTTTAAAGGATCGGCGGATAGAAAAAAAAAATACAACATGCCTGTTGCGTTGATGGAGCGTTTTTGCCGTCTTGACAACGACCTCTTGAGGATGGACAGAGTCCCACTCATGTAATCGGCGGCACGCGCAATCTCTCGAGCCTGTCCGCACGGCTGTTTGAGTAGCCGCAGGACATCGGCTGGTGAAGTTGCCTGTCTCCTCACGCGATTGAGGCTCCTGAAGTGCGAGTGAATAACTTTAAAGTTCAATTTGAATTCCATATATTTCTCGTTTCCAAATGTTTACGAAATGTAAACCAAGGAGGAATGTATTTAGTGCACGTACTCTTTTCTGGAGTATTGATAAGCTGAGTCCACATTGGCCTTGGCTGCCATCACTGCTCTCTCAATGTCAGTCCTGCTGAATAGGTACTCTGCAGACAAAAAACCAGGTTGTGTTAAACGGGTGTGTACCACGCAACCCATTCCAGACTAACTGTCTAATTTCTTTCTTCACAGTCATCTCAAAAGTAGCTATGGAGCAAAACACAAAAACACAGTCCCTTGATCTCTCGGGTTAACTGTAATCGAAAACAACTCCTCGGTGACGGCGGATGAGGACTCACCTGCGTTCGCCTGAGACTGGAGGCACAGGCAAAGGCCTGCACCAAGCAGGCACACAAACCAATTCATCCCTACAAAAAAAAAAAGATTACCTGTGAGGTTGTTTAAAGCAATAATTCATCCATATGATTTCAACATGCTGGGTAAATAATGCAACAATAAAAATTGATCATCAAAATTAAAAATGAGAATCTGTCTTCAGTATTATTATTATTATTATCATTATCATCAACAATAATAATAATAATAAAAATAATAATAATAATAATAATAATAATAATAATAATAATAATAATAATAAGACGTTAACCTGCACAAACGACGAAGCTGTCCTCTGCTTTGCTGTGAACTGCCGTCTGACATGTGCTCAAATCGCTGCGGGAGTTTATATAGAGGTCATGGACTGTCAGGAATGCAGCTGCGACAATGCGCAACTGACAGCCAAGGGGTTTTTTTTTCCCGTCTGTCTAGTTCCTCTTCTGCCCACCTCCTAAGAAAATATGAGAAGTTGATTTACTTTTTATTGTTATTATCTGTTTATGGCGAGACGTTCCCGAGGACATTCAAATAAATTTTACAAATTGAAATAATTTTCTTTTATTCGCCATTTAGACTTGCGTAAACTTGTTGCGCGTTTCTGCGCAAATACAGTGATTTTTTTTTATGCACGGCAGCTGTGAGCTGCAGTAAAACTGTATTAGGCGACACATTTTTTTAATGTAAAGATGAATTGTGTGTTTACTTTTGTATTATCAAAACGTACAAATGCTGCATAAGGCCAAAAAGACATTACACATTAGACATTACAAATTCATCATTACATTTTAGAGCAATTTGTTATGATTTAGCCGACATTCTGTGAGTATGGGCCGCAGCGTGTGCATTTTTCTATTTTATTTTATTGCTGTTTTTAACACTGTTCTGTATTTCTAGACAGAAGAAATATCTGACTGATATTCATTGCAAATGTTGTAATTTGTTTACAAAAAGTATAATCCGATAATAAGTGAATTACCAGTAAATAGTTATTTTCATTAATTTCTTTTCTCAAGTTGTTGGACGTTTAATTGTTGGTAAAAGAACAATGTCAAGTAAGACGAGCAGCCAAATCTTCCTGGAAGAAAGTAAATCTTGGCAGGCGCTCAGTGCATTCAGTCAGTCTTTGCGTGACAAAGAAAGAAGGAAACTCACCTGCGCACCGATGGCATTTAAAAACAAATGTCCGTCATTCTGTCATTGTGCAACACCTTCCGCAACTATGCGGAACAGCGACTAGGTGGTGTTGCACGGGAATCACCACATTATGACTTCAAGGAACTTAATAAATGCTTCCGGGCATTAATCTAAAAGCAATATATTAGTGTGCCCTTATCCAAATAGATTCACCGCGTTGAATTAATGCCCATGGGACAAAGGTGCGCAGAAGGCCTTCGGATGAACCAATGGCAAAAAAAAAAATCACGTCTTAACTGCAGGCTTGTAATTTTATCCGATGCACATTTTGTTTCGGCTCTTAATTTACACTGAATCAAAACTGATTCACGGGAATTTAAACTATATTTTCGTTATCATTGCGGCTCATTTTCAGCCATAACTGTATTATTATTATTATTATTATTATTATTATTATTATTATTATTATTATTATTATTATTATTATTATTATTATTATTATTATTTCATTAAAATGGAACAGGCTTCATCGCGACGTTGATCGCTATTGAGGGCATTAAGGCTGTCAGTTTAGAAAGGTGCACTGTGTATAATCGCTCATAATGGCTTCCTGCTCAGTTTGACATGAACTGAGTGAATTGCAAACAATAAGTTGCGTGAGAAGCATTTGTCACAAAGAAAACTGAGGGCAATATATGCGAGGAGAAAACATATTCGCGTTAGATCTTAAACGTTCAAAAAGGAAAACAAAGGGACCCCGTTTTTGTCCGTTGTCTGTCATGTTGCCCTTTGTATCTACTTCCCGACTTGGTTTGGCGGCGCGGTCCCCTCGCTATAGGCAATAAAGGTTGAGCTTGAATTTGTGACAACATTTGCATATAAGTTGCTAACATCGTGGAAGGGGGGGCCTCTACTATTATGGAAATATTTAGAAGAAAAAAAATTACCAAAAGTCGAACCAGGAAGTTTAAAGGCTCAAACACCTTCTATTGTTGACTAGACTAGTCCAAGTGCTATAATTAGCTCACCTTGCATTGTGTTACTTTACACGTGGGGATTTCCACTATCTCTGAATCTGAACTTAAATCATTTCATGCAATCATTTTAATTCTGAAAGATTCTGAAATCGATCACTTTTTTCGATCAAAACCTCAAAGTATGCTGCCGCCAGGTAACCGCTGTTGTTCAACGTGTAACAGGTTAAAAAAAAAAAAAAAAAACGACAGCAATTTACCATACAAACAACGTACAGTCGTTATCTGCAGCTGCACCTACAGTCTTGAGTTGTATAACGTCATCACTCCGCCTCTGCACGTAATTCTTAAATATTTTTTTATATTTAATATTTTTAGAACATAAAAATAAATACCAAATATAGCATAATTTAAATATATATTAAAATGTACACTATATATTAGAAAATGAGGTGGAAAATAATTTAAGGAATGATAAAAATGTCATCTGCAAAGAAACGTTTTCTATACTGTACATCACAGTGAGGTAACATTTAAAATGAAACGCTGTCTTTTTCTATTTTATACATGAAAATGACAAAGGAATAGGAGTATCTACTGATGATTAAAAAAAAGTGACTTATGAATTAGCTAGGGGTTTTACCAAAATTCCGCCCATTAGACAACCACTGCACTAGCACAAATAAGTTGGAGTTTAAATATTTCACTGCAAATATTTTTTAGTCAACCTTATTGCAGACCTATGTGCGTGTGTGTGTGTGTGTGTGTGTGTGTGTGTGTGTGTGTGTGTGTGTGTGTGTGTGTGTTGATTGTACTTTTTTAAAGGTTGGAACCACCATATTCATATCATTGTGATTCAAGAGAACACCTGCATCAAATCAAATGCATCAATAATGAAAGGTTGGTTGTGACACTAGCATATAAAGGTGATAAAGCTTTATTGTCATTATACATTATGTTCATATAAATTGCGAGATTAGAATTGATACATTGTATATAATCTAATTCTAATATCATTTATTTGATTGTTCATGTTTTGTAATAATGTCATATTCACTAATAATTTTGTGTTTAAACGAAAGCATCCTTCAATGTACAACAATTCTAAGAGACAACATTTATGGACCAACATGCACACCTGCTCACATGTTCTGTGAGCTGACGTGACCACAGCTAACCGGCTGTTAAAAAATATGTCACACGGAGGCAGTTTTAAAGATTGCTGTGTTGTTTCACTCATATTAATTGTGGCTGAAGTTCAGTTTTTGTCTTTAAGCGACCAGCTGCAGTGAGGATTTCTATCTGATATCCTCCCTCCACGCACTGAGGTTGAAAGCAGGTATATCCTCACACCGGGTGAAGTTCGACCTGCTCTGGTACTGAAAAGGCTGTTTCGGGACTTCTGCAATGCCAGTGTTGTCGCAGATGATGCGGGCAAGCGACGTCTGCCTCAGGGAGTCCCTCTGCTGCTTGGTGAACACTCCCTCTTTCTCCCACCAAAGTCTAAGGTTGACAGGAATGTTAAATTGTGCAGTCATCGCCAACCATCACTCAAAATTAACCGAAACGTATTTATGCCATTTCCTCACCGGTCTCCTTGGCGAATCCTCTGGAACTGCGTGGAGATGAGACAGGCAAACAGTGGCCCCACTCTTCCACCACGGACAAACGGCTCTGCAACTCCACCAATCCACACATCAATGTTGTCAGGTTTGCGGTAAAGTTTTAGGAGGTTCTTTGCCAGGTTTTTGTTTTTCAGCACTTTGGCAAACTGATTCAGATTTTTTGGCTGCGAGAGCCCACAGAACTTCCGCCATGTGTTGTAGCCTAAGAAAAAAAGAAGTGGCAAAGAGTTGGTCACGTCTGTCACATGAACAAGACTTTGACAGAGGTTTAAAAGCCCAAGCAATACCCGGAAGTCCGTGGTCTCTGCCTCTCTGCAGGTTGAGGGAGGCCAGATCCAAGGCCAACTCAGAGGAGAACTTGAAGAGCCTGTCCCTCAACTCATTGCTCATCATGTGTTCCTGTGTGTTCAGCTTGGCTTTGCGACCCACCAAGCCCCTCAGGATTGGGTCTAAACCACCTGAAAAAGAAGTTTAGAACTTTACCAATTCTGTTTCAAGTTCATCCAATACTTGTGAAGGGAAGCAAAGACAGCAAAGAAAGTGGTCTGCAGCCCAATCTACTGAGCAAGAAATCTTAAAAAGACATTTCAGCCACTGGATCCTCACAGGTCCACAGGACCACGCCCGATGAGCATCCATTGACTAAAATGTTGTCAGATAAGCATTTTTGTGGCAACTGTCCTTGGTCTTGTGAGATAATCAGACTACCTTTGTCCTGTCATGGTGTGCACATGACTTTTTCCTAGAAGGAAAAAGAAGGACAAGTAAGTTAAAGATGTGTGCCATGCCTTCAAAGATGACTCTCCAAGGTGTGAAAAAGGCCCTGTGCAGCAGCACGCTGGGAAAGTCAGAGTGCTCCCTGTACTCCTCATCCAGGCGGAACATGAAGGGCTGAACCATCAGGTGAGCGAATCGGTACGCAGCCGTCGCAAACACATTGGAGATGCTGGGGTCAACAGATTCATCGTATCCCGGGTAGGTGGACAGCTGACGGGCGATGAAATCTGGACCAACAATGTGGAGCAAGTAGTCTCTGAAAGTGAGGACCTGGTGGGTAAAGAGAAACTTGAGTCACTCATGAAGTGAAATGTTAAATATACTCTATTGCACTTTCCAGCACGGTCATGGTACCCCAAAGTGCTTCACAATGGTCTCTCATTCACCCATTCATGCACACACTCATACACACAGCTTCTCCCGTGCAAGGTGCTGCCAGACTCATTGTGTGCAACTTAGGGTTCAATGTCTTGCCCAATGACACTTTGACTTGAGGACAGTTGGACCCGGGATTTGAACCACCACCACTTCAACCACTGGATGGCCCGTCCTACCAACTGAGCCACAGCCACCCAAAATCCAAAATTCAACAGTCATAAACTACATTTCAGCCATCTTGTCAAATCATCAGTTTGAAAAGTCTTTCACACACCTGGAAGTACCCTCCCATGATTTTCCGAGCCTCCTGGTAGATCCTCTCCCCGTTCCATTGAGGATTGAGTTCGGCCAGAGCGCGAGCCAGACGGTTGTGTTCTCGCAGCATCAGAGTGTGCAGGGAGGTCAGAGCGATGTTCTCATTGGATCGCTCATCACCTAGAAAGCAAGGTAGGCAACTGCTTTGACCGTTTTAAATTGGTATGGCCTGCTCCCTCTATGGTTAGATAGAGCTGAGACCAAAACTTATTAGAACTATGACTAATATCTTCTGATGATGTACCAACAATGGTGGAATGACAAAAAATATCACCATCTTCCCTTCCCATGGGGTTCAGCCTTAGTAAATGGCAACGGTAAGATTCTGATGTTCAAGGATCTCTGTGTCCATGACCTTCAACCCTGACATTTGAATTGCACTCACTGGTCCTGCATTCTGGCCACAAACAACTTCAGCAAAAACTGCTCTCCTACAATCTGATATACAATCATCTGATGCTTAAGTGTTGAAATCCATGCAGGCTCACCGGCCAGAAAACAGGGCACCTCCTGAGCGTTACTGTCGTTGGAGATACGACCTTGAGTGGCACACATGTTAGCACCCATGGGAGTGAACGGCAGGAGCTCGCGGCCATTGTCGGTGTACTCCTCATTCACCCTCAGCAGGCCCTTGTCGTTGGAGAGGTCCCGCAGGAAACGGGCCTTTACGTCGTCGGAGCCGTACACCTGACCCACGTCGATGAATGCCGTGAGCGAGTTCATCTGCTGGCGGACAGTGCTGGCACCAAAGAGGTGGCCCGTGTTGCCGGAACCACAAGCGGCTGCCGAGCGGAAGAAAGGTATGCACTCCTCGGAGTGCTGGCTAAAGCGGAGGTCGTCCCTGGGAATCTAGTTAAGAGAGCAAAGAGCAATTGGCTATTTTTTGTACTTTTCGTGCGTGGATTATGACTTTAGATGATGGTGTGCCAGGAACGGCACTGACATCGATGGGGAAGCAGGGCTCTGTGCGCTCGCAGCTACTGTCACAGTCGATGCCGTTGCTGAATGAGCGAATGACGGGCGAGTGAGGCGTGAAGGTCAGGTCGTGGTCGGTCCACTGGCCAAAGATGGTCACCAGGTGGGTGTACAGCGGGTCATTCACCATCTTAGTCGTGTTGAGTATACGGTTAGATACCTCCCTGACCTGAGGACGGAGCAGAGACACTGGACATAAAGTTATTCTATCAAGTCCAACAGAAAATATATACAGAGGTGAATAGAGACGTGCAGTCTTGGAGGAACTGGCTCTTTCCATAGGCCAACAAAAAATATATTACAATTTTACTCAACACATTAGCTTACTCCTTCTCTATCACAATATTCATCACAACTGTATAAATACCAAAGGAAGGATGTCTTTGTTGACTTTCTTCTCAGGATCCCATCCTTTAGGAAGAGAGATCCTGTCCTGGTATTCCGCAGGAAGCCAGCGAGTGAAAGGCGTGTTGGAGGATCCCCAGCGTGTGTTAATTCTAGACAAGAGAGTCACACTGAGATTAGACGTATGGGTGTGCAATGCAGGGCAGTTGTCTTTGACACAAGGGGTATAGCGGGTTAATGGTAATTGGTTCTTATAATCAAGTGGTTACATTTTAGATTGCAGTGCTCTGTTGCTCACCCTCCTTCTCCCAAGTTTGCCATTGAACTACGGTGGCCTGTGCACATTGTATATATTTATTTATTTAGACAGATAGATAGATAGATAGATAGATAGATAGATAGATAGATAGATCCATCCATCCATCTTCTATACCCGTTTATTCCAATTCAGGGTCACGGGGGTATCCCAGCTGTCTTAGGGCGAGGGCAGGGCACACCCTGGACAAGTCGCCAGTTCAACGCAGGGCCATAGATAGATAGATAAACAGATAGATAGATAGATAGATAGATAGATAGATAGATAGATAGATAGATAGATAGATAGGAAACATTCTACGGGGAAGAAGACCAAATGACTTCTATTGTACTGTGAGTATACACTTCAATTAATTTATTTGTGAGCAGTGTGTTAAGATTTTTCCAATACAAAATCAAGCCTAATTGTACACACTGGACCTTTAATGGCCATCAAACAAGAGAGGCATTCATGCCCGTCGGAAGGAGCTCTGACACTGGGTTCAATCACAACCCAAGGCAAAACTTCAAAACAGGAAATAAGCAACTCTTTGTCACTTGCTGTCATGTGAGCTATTGCCCCAAATATGCAGGTCTCGTCACTTTGCTGCCTCCTCACCTGTTGTTGCACACCCCGCTTAAAGTGCGGTATTTGTCCGTGTTTGCGGTGGCCCTGCATGAGAGGAAGCGCCGTTGCGCAGAGCAGCCTGTCAGCATGGCAATGAGGCGCAGGTCGTCCTCGGAGATCAGGTCTGCTTTGACAGAAGCGGAGGGAGAAAAATTCATTAATTAGGGTGAAACTGCTCACGCAGTGAGGGGGTGGGGGGGAGGGGATATGCGGAGCAGGTTTTAGGCAGGCGCACCTGTGGCATTGATGGAGCGTTTCTGCCGTTTGAACTGAGACGCCCTGATGAGCTTCACCGTGTTGTCCATGTAGTCCGCAGCTCGCACAGCAGCCCGGGTCGCCCCAACCGGCTGCTTCAGGAGGCGCAGGACGTCGGACGGCTTTGCAGCGTTCCTCTTCACACGTTCAACACTCCTGTGGTGGGTGGGGGGGGGGGGGCAAAGATTAATGGGACAAAGTGTTTATAATCAGTTCATTTAGTACGTCATACCGGCACTTTTTTTTTTCTTCTTCATCCCTGAAGATCTTTTGGAACAGGTAAAAGAATCCAGATATTTCAACGAGCCTTCATTCACAGTCATGCAACGTGCTTATGCTTACGTGCTCCGAGAGTATTTGTAAGCAGAGTCAACAGTTGCTTTGGCTTCCATCACTGCCTTCTCAATGAAACTTCTACTCAAAAGTGATTCTGTTGATTTAAAAAAAAAGACAAACAAAAAGTGTCAGTCTCTGTTTTGTGCATTTTCAAGCGACCACACAAATTTCCGCCATTGTTGGGCACTGCATCATTGTAGCTACTACAGTGCAAAATACATGTTATCGTGAAAATCGAAATAATAACAACAAACACTGTCAGTCTGACTAGAAGTGTACATGTTATCTCACATACTCACCAGCAGCCACCACATGAGTCTGCAAACACAGCTGAAGGCCTGCAGCCATCAGGCACAGAACCAACTTCATACCTGGAAAACAAAATAAAATAAGCATAAAATAACATATTTCATTTCATTTATATATATATATATACATAGTGTCATTTTTAAAGCTACAGCAAGTGCGTTGTTACCAGAATCCTGGTCCTGAACACAACACCTGTGAGAGAACTTGCGATGTACTGGGAGACTCCGTCAGTGCTCGGGCTGAAGTCAGTGTCACTGTTTTCACAGTCATTGTATATATACTATTTTTCTGTGGCAGCTGTGGTATTATTATGTGAATGAACTCAACAGTTTGTAAAGCAGGGAACAAAAAAGCATTCATTACTTCACTTTTCAAACAAACAAGAGCTGTCAACCTGTTCCGTTGTCGTTGAAATGGACTCTTGCGCAAGAGCAATTTCAGAAGGTAGAGATTGCATAAGTGGTGCATAGGCGTAAACTAATATCTTCTCATTTCTGCTCTTTTACATCTGGCATGAGATGTTGGTGCACCTACAAGAGTCGAACGCTCAACTTGTCTAAAGAGCCGTACTGGGATGAAGCTCGCCAAACACAAGAAATCAGACATAGACTGATTACATTTGCACATTTTATCGGATGAGAATTCCAATTATGCATGAGTTTTTGAATTCTGGAAATTTTGAATATATACGTAGTATTCGTCTTACAACAGCACACACAAGATACATAACCAAAGTCTTTTGTATATTATCATTATTATTAGTAGTAGTAGTAGTAGTAGTAGTAGTATTATACTGCTTAGCATAGTTGAATGTTATATAGTGCTTTTTTATGTTTAGTTATATATATGTATATATACACATAGATATATACATATGATCTTCATTTTTAATGTACCATCTAGTTGTCATTGGCTTTTGCTCTCATTGGGACAGCTGTTCTTGGCACCTTTGCCTCAGTGAGTGTGGATGTTTGTTTTTCTCTGTGTGGCCCTGTGATCAGCTGCTGACTTATCCAGTTTATCCAGATTTCTACTTTTGCTTTGAAAAAACCAAGTCAATCACATTTAGCGGTATATTTATGCAGTGCTGAACTCAGAGGATTGTTCTAAAACACAATTAGCTTTTCTGCCAACAGAGGCAACAAGACGTGTTTTGCTGTTTGCCGTTGTCAAAAGTCACGTTCAGATACAATTTCAGTGTCAATGACTTGGGTTTTCCAGACAAGACCACATTAAGGTGAGGCACCTTAATCACTCGTCGCAGTCAGTAGGGACAACGCAAAACAGACGGGCCTCTGCTATCTTTTTACTGGATCACTTCCTTCACCTTTGAATGGTTCATTTACACCAACAGGCTGAGTCAACCTGCATAGTTTCTTTGTAACGTCTCATACCACAGGTTGACATGAAATGTCTGACTGATGGTTTATTCCACTCTGAAATGTATGCCGTAATTACATACACACGTACACACACACACACACACACAAAGAATAAGCAAACTCCACATAGAAGGTCTTTGGGATTTAACCCGTGTCCTTCTTGCTGCAGGGCAACAGCTCTGCACCACCATGCAATCAAAAAAAGGTCATCATTTAAAATATGTGCACGTTAACACTTTTTCTCCATATGGAATTGAAAGAGATGTGCGTGGGAGAGAGAGAGAGAAGCAGATTAAAATTTCAAAAGTTAAGTAGTAATGCAGAAAAGAAAAAAAAAACAATGACAAATAATTACAAACGGATCCATTCCAAACAACTGTCAGAGGGCATCACGACTCCCTCAGCACCTCCTGAGAATAAACGTTGGAACGTCGTTGCAGGTTGTTTCGTTTCTATTATTGTCACCTGTTGAGGAAACGCTGCAGGAAATCAAATGATTTTCCGTTCAAACCTTCGGGCTTCAAGGCAACAATTAGCATAGACAATGGTATGTTCCTGGGGATACAAGCTGTGAGATGACTGAAGAGTCTGGAAAATAACTTCAGGCTAACACTTTCGATTGTTTGATCAATTATTTCCTTTATTTAAAAAGACCTGCAGCTTTTGCCGTGAGTAAATGTTAATGTTGCTGTTTTGTTTTAAAAAACAACAACAACTACATGTTAAAATTAAATTGCTGCCAGGAATGTTGCCAGGGCAGCATTTCAAGATCATAAAACATGCACACGGCGCAAACTTCCTCTTGACAGTGTTGATTGTGAGGTCCAGTGCCTGGGTGACGCAGTTTTTTACGGTCAACGCCTACAAGTCTCCGGTGGCAAAGAATACTTTAAGCCAAAAGCTTAGCGGCAAAAAGAAAATAAAGAAAAGAACAGCTAGCAGGTTGGTTGGTGGTGGCCATGGCAAGTCATGCCAAGAGTGACTCTTCTTTGGCCTGAGAGTGTTTCCACACGATGCAGCTCCAGCGTACAGACTGCAGGGGCACGCTGCAGCAGGAAGCCACCAACAAGAACTGGGAGCTTAAGACATTTTTAGAGCCTTTAATCTAGTTGGATCACACTGGATTTGGAATCTTGTGAGAGCTAATTCCCATTAAAAGGTTGATATGCCAACACCTTTATTATTGAAAAAAAAAAAACATCATAACATCATAACAAATACAAAGCCGGGCGACACGGTGGCGCAGTGGTTAGCGCTGCCGCCTCACAGCAAGAAGGTCGTGGGTTTGATTCCGGGGCCCGGACCTGGGACCTTTCTGTGTGGAGTTTGCATGTTCTCCCCGTGTCTGCGTGGGTTCTCTCCGGGTTCTCTGGCTTCCTCCCACACTCCAAAAACATGCATGTGAGGTCAATTGAATATTCTAAATTGTCCGTAGGTGTGCATGTGAGTGTGAATGGTTGTTTGTCTCTATGTGGCCCTGCGATGAACTGGCGACTTGTCCAGGGTGTCACCCTGCCTTCACCCTAAGACAGCTGGGATAGGCTCCAGCAGACCCCCGTGACCCTGAAAAGGAATAAGCGGGCATAGAAGATGAATGAATGAAATACAAAGCCCTATTTTATTGTATGCTTCTATTGTCCAAAGGTCCAAAGAATGTTGTTGTTGTTGTTGTTGTTGTGTTTTTTCTTTTTGTTTATGTGACATCGTAAAGGTTTATGGCTGCAAAGCAAGATTATCCATTGAGTTCCAGCACAAAAAAACGCTATTTCAAAAATAAAATCTTTATTTCTGAATTTGTCTTTCTCTGGTTTTGTCTTGTTTTGTTCTTACTCTTCTGTCTTTGTCTATTTTGTTTTTCTTTATGGTCAATGTCCTTGTTGTTATGATCATAAAATGTTAATTAAAAAATAAAATAAAATAAAATAAAATCTCTGTGTTAAAATAAAACGATACAACTAGTGTCTAATACGACCAGATAATCAGAAAACCTTGGACAAATGATAAATGCTCTTGAGAAATTCAAATGAAAGCTGCATCCTGTGACGCTGTACCCTCTGGGACAAAAGGGATGCTTGTTTTTGGTTTTTTTTTTGTTTGGTTTTTTAAAACCATCTAATAAAAACAACATTTGAAGATAGACAACAGCTTGTCACTTTTGGCACGAGGAACTGAGTCTATTCTTTTTTTTTTTTTTTTTGGTCCATTTCATTTTGTGACATTTGCGAGGATTGGAAGGTATGAGGAAATGGCCGATGCCTTACAGGAATAGTGACACCGTCTTTCCAGAATAGATCATGCACAAGTTTAATATGATCAGATGAAAAAAAGAATTTATTTTATATGGAATGTACAATTGCCTCTCAAGAATCTGTTTCGACGACTTGGCTGCCGAAGGTCTCAATTCTTTCCGCTTCAAGAATCTTTTGTGTTGTGATTGGTTGTCAAGGTAAAGCACCCCTGTTTAGAAGAACTACCGTTTTTGCCAAATGCTAATGATAATGGTCTAATGAACAGACCAGAACCTTTCAACAAAAAAAAAAGGGTTTAAAAGACAAATTCACAATTCTGCGTGCGTGCGCGTGTGTGTGTCTTTGTGAAAGTTCACCACACCTCCACCTTCGTCGCTCTCCTTTTCTTTTGCTCTGCTCAAGTTCTTTCTGGCAGAACAAAAGCAGGAGAGGTGCTTCCTCATTGTCAGTCTCTGATTGTCAGCGAGACAACGGCACACAAATCAAACAGCAGCTTTTCTGCAGCTGTGTTGATTTGCTCGCATGAAGCTGGCGTTCTCCAAGACCGAGGGTTTTGATTGGCCCTGTCAGCACTTCCACGCTCGTCCATTCTCTAACCACTGGCGTGTCACTTCGCATCACTGAGAGTTTTCCCTTTTTTTTGTTGTTTTTGTTGTTCCGACTGTTGGACTCTGTGCGGCTGTCTGTGTTTTAGTATTATTGTTTTGATGCCGGCAACAACTTCCAAAATGACAGATGCTGTGACGCGACACACCTGTTTGTAATTTCAAGGCGCTCGTTCCCAGGTCATAAGAAACATTTGCTGTTCACGCGAGCGAAAGGCTCAAACATTTCAGACATTTCAAGTTTCCATCCACACCTTTCGCTGTGTGCCAAATCCACCACACGGAAATGCCTGTCGTCTTCCTGGTCGAACAGAGGAGGTCAAAGGCTCTGCGGCACCAGGACAAACATTTGAAGAGCAGAACCCTCGGTTGTTGAGAACATGAGCCTCCGACGGACAAATGGGCTCATCAGATTTACAGGCTTCACGTTTTCGCTCCGTACCTTCTTGCCTTGCGAACAAGTTTGCAGGCAAGATGTAAACTGACGATGAAAGTTGTTTCATATCATATATTGGCATTTGTTCATCATTGGGTTTTAACCGCAGAAGGTTACGGAGGGAAGGAAGGCTTCGCCGGCGTTTTCTGGGGGGGTTTTAAACAGCTCAAATCATTTTCATAAAGTTACTGACAACAGCAGATTCTTCACCGTCAATGCATTTTACGATATTTACGCATCACTTGAACGCCACCTGTTCGAATGCGATGACATTTCGGCCAACAATGGTGCAGCCTTCAATGAAAGTGAGTGAACTTGTAAAGCAGGTCTCTTGAAGTAAAAACGCATTGCATAATCTCATTGTTATCACACCGTTTTGTATGAAAAGAGTCAGGACCCAGATTCAAAACTGATGTGACATTCAACAAGATGCAAGCATGTATTAATCCAATCTGTCCAAGACATGAGGAGCTGCCAAGAATCTAAATGAAGAAATGAATTATTGCGTCAGTAAACCACGGATCAAACACCATTGAATTCCAAGTCAGACATATTGTACCTTATAAACCCCTGAAAGTAACTCAGAAATAAAAGGGTCCGAACATGTAAGACTTGTAAGACTTTAAAAAAAAAAAAAAAAAAAAATGTGCAAAACAAAATTAAAAGCATGAATAGAAATAAAAAGCTAACATACAAAACACACTTTCACTACAGTATAGAAACACCATTTCACCTCGAGGGCAGGTACAGTGACTCATTTCTGCTACCTGTGGACATTCCGATGGGCTTTACTACGAGTGAGATTGTCACCCAAATCGTAATCTCTATTAAAACCAGGCTTAAGTGAGTGAAACCGTCGTGATATTTATAGCAGTAAACAGGTAATGAGTCACTCAACCAAAAGGTGACATAATTTAAGTCAACTGGGACACTCTGGGTTCAACTTCTGACACAAAACGCATTAAAACAACCACTAAGCACTCTCACCGTTTTACGTCGCTTAACGTGATGTTTAAGAATACTAGATTTGATGTTTGTTTTTTTTTTACATCCTAAATCGTCCTCAACTTTATACCGGCTCTATGCAGGGGCAAGAGGGGGCAACGCCCCTTCAAACAAATGGCCTTCTTCCTGGAATTTGACAACAGCATAAGCTTAGTCTTGTCTGCATTGAGGACTTGTTTCAGCTGAAGTAATGAGTGCCGATGACAACAAAAGCTTTCTGCAGGATTCTATGGCCTTAACGAGAGTTGATCCACATCAATAAATAATTGTGTCGTCAGCGTAGACGTGCAAGTTAGCATCCTTCACATTTAAACCCATGGCATTGACATAAGTAATGAACAAAAGGGGACCTAAAACAGAGCCTTGTGGAACCCCCTTGTGGACAGTGACAATATCTTTATACAATACATTTGGTAGCTCGTAAAGTCTCTGAAATTAGATCGGGGGGAGGGAGTTTTAGCTTTTTGGCCCCTCTACTTTGGAACCGTCTCCCAGCCTTGGTGCAGGGGCCGGACACGGTCAGTTTAATTAAGAGTAGACTTAAGACCTTCCTCTTGCATAAAGCTTACAGTTAGAATCAACTCACTGTCAGTTATGCTGCTATAGGCCTAGACCACAGAGGAAGATCTTTCTGTCCCGTTAAAGGGATTGTCGCTCTGTGCAGGTGGAGCTTCTATCACTTTTTCCTCTCCACCTGAACTACCTGTTATTTGCATGATGCTGCTGCAGTCTCCGTGTGTCCCTGCCAGGTGATGACCACGACGCCGGGAGCCGGAGAGCGCAGTCCTGGGAGTCTTGGCGCCATCGCTTCTACTTTGCCACCAGCATCAGGACCAGGACCTGATTTAACAGCGGATCATGCACCCTCTGGAGTCTGGATCTGCTCTAGGTTTCTTCCCAGGGGAGTTTTTCCGGCCACTGTCGCACTTTGCTTGCTGTGGGGGCCCAGGTGGTTCTTTTTCTCTGATTGTACAAAGCGCTTTGAGACGTTTTTGGATGTGATTTAGCGCTGAGTCCTGTTACAGAGATAATTGGCAAACCAAGAAACTGCTTGCTGAGAGTCCAGATTGCAAAAGTCTAAGTTTTAGAATATGGTGGTGAACCGTGTCAAACGCTTTCGACAAATCAACGAAAAGAGATGCACAGTGCTGTTTCTTGTCAGGTGCAGCAGAAATGTCATTTACCACCTTCATTGCAGCTGCGATGGTACTATGCTTTTTCTAAAGCCTGACTGAAAATTCAATAAAAATGGAGTCAGAATGTAAAAACAACATAACTTGCTCAGTCACAAGAGCTTCATGAAGTTTGGCTAGCGCTGATAAATCAGACATTGGTCTATATTTTAGTTAAAATCGCTGGGTCACCCCTTTTTAATTAAAGGAGAACAAAAGCTGATTTCCATGCAGAGGGAATTTCGTTCCTCTCTACTGTGACATTAAAAAGGAAAGCAAGGCGCTCTGCTACAAAATCAGCTGCCAACTTCAAAAAGTAAGGATCAGTTAAGTCGGGTCCAGAGGATTTTCTGGGATCTAAATTTTTAAGGGCTTTAAGAACTTCTTGAACAGAGAAGGGTACGAATTTGAAAAGCTGACGACTATGCATTGGAAGGTCAGTTGGGGGGGGGGGGGGGTCTGTCAGAGCCAGGCTCCTACGCGAAGCCCCGCCTTCGCCTCTGGCTCTGCACAGTTTTGTTTCAAACCGCTAAGGGATATCGTTACGGCGGTTTTCTCAAAACATACTCACTTTGCAGTTTGCACTCCAGCTTCCAGCAGCTCACAGAGAGAGAGTTAGTGCTGCGAGATGCATCCTTTTTTTCAGAAGGTTCAAAGCAAGTGTTGCTCCTGCATGTTCTAAAAGCAGTAGCAGTGCTGCTGCTAGTAGCAGCATCACTGCATCAGAGGCAGCAGCAGCTAGCATCAATCCACCTGCGCCCTTTGTTGTGTGTTGTACAAATTAATTTGAGAACTTGTGAGGCTTGGTGATTTTTTTTTTCACATCACCCTTCATTACCTTTCAGTTTGGTAAATATTGATTATATGACATGTCTTCCCTTTAGGTTGAAAAGCACTTGAGAATTATGTTGTTGGCTGTTAAAATCTGGATGAATGATAGTTTATTTTACTTTTGATTTTGATTTTTCAGTTTTTCCCCTGATGGATTGCCACCTTATTGTGGTCATGGGGTTTGTGAGCCTCGGCGGCCCTAAGCTCTATACCAGCAGGAGCTTTAGTCTTCAAGTGGGACACCCAAGATGGACAGGTCTTAGGGTAGAGGCCTGACAGAGTGCAATTCACTTCTCCAGGTTGAGAGCTGGACACAAAGCTAATAACCCATGTCATGAAGAAAACACTAACAGTGATAAAAATGTTATTTAAAAAAAAAAAAAAAAAAAAAAAAGCCCCCTTCAGATTTCTGACTACTAATTCTATAACTTGAACATTTAGCATTCGAAGCAAAAAGGAGCCTTTTTTCCGATACTCTGCTGCCATCTACTG
Source organism: Thamnaconus septentrionalis (assembly GCA_009823395.1). Classification (NCBI taxonomy): domain Eukaryota; kingdom Metazoa; phylum Chordata; class Actinopteri; order Tetraodontiformes; family Monacanthidae; genus Thamnaconus; species Thamnaconus septentrionalis. Next base: position 21,764,476 of record CM020507.1, read on the forward strand.
GCTACTTGAGCGTCTTTCCAGCAAATGACGTTTCCACCGTGACAGAAAACATCATTTCAACTCAAGGTGACAACTTACGCCTTTTTTTTTTCTCACCACCGCTTCTCATTCTTTTCATTCTTTTGAATGCAAGGTAAGAATGGAAGACCACTTCACTCAATGACAACACAGGTGGTCTCATTGACAAAAGATATCAGGCGGTCTTATATCAACACATCACACCTGGCACTTATTTTCCAGCCGCCTTAAACTCCATTTCTCATTTCCGCAAATATACACGTGCACTATGACTGTTTGAAATTTCTGTCTATCCATCCAATTTCTATTCCACATGCGTCGGTCAAGATTTCTGTTCGGTTTTCTGATGGTTGTTTTTTTTTGTTTTTGTTTTTTTTAATTAAAGTACCTTTCGAACAGTATCCCATCTGATGCTATCTGGTGTTGCTTTGCTTGCGTTTTGTTATCGGTTATCCCCTATTGATATGGCATTATTTTTGCACTTCATGCTGTACTTAACATACATCTGTATTATTATGTTTTCTTCTTTGAGAGTATACATTTCAAATTGCGCAATTAAAAAAAAAAAAATCTGCTGGTTTATTAAATTGCTTGACGAGTGCGTTGCTCCCTCACTGCGCCTGCGCGTCACCTCTGTATCCGCCTCTCTGATTGGATTCTGTGGTCGCCCTGGACTTCCTGGGCGTCCCGGGCGCTGATATTGTGATTATTATCACAGACCAAAAACATCTCGTCGGTATCGTCCTGCGCTGCGCGTCGACATGTCGTCCCTCTGCTACTTTCTGCTGGGCCTCACCGTGTCCCTCTGGTCCGGTAAGATTGAAAAAAAAAAAAATAATAAACGAGTAAAAATGACGGAATGACTGTTAGATGCAGGGCCATTTAATTCTGCTGGCCAAAGCTGTGATTATTGTCCGAGGCCTGGGGTTGGAAGCCAACAGGGAGCGCGTGACGCTCAATTATTCAGCGTTGTCAAGGTCTCTGTCTCTCGTTGTTTTGAAAGGTGACGCCAGGTTCATCGTCGACCCTTCGTCAGCCCTCGGACATGGAAGCCCGGTGAGGATGACTTTCATTTTCTGCGAGTCTCGATCAAGCGCTGTCCCACCGTCACTTACGCCGCGCCCACGAAGAGACCTCGCTCACTTTGTGTAGTTCAGTTCAATTCTGTCTGGAATAAACAACTCAGACGGACCGACAGCGACCGAACAGAGCAATAATAATTCTCTCCATGTCCTCAGTCTTCGGATTTGTGCTCCGAGTGCGGCCAGATTGTGCAGCTGTCCGCCAACATGATCTCCGGCAGGGATGCGAAGGTACGGCGCTCGGCAAGGGTGACTTGAAACACCTTTTTGCTATTTCAATGCCTCCAAATAAAATGTGCGTCTTGAAACTATCATTATTATTATTATTATTATCATCCTTCTTGTTATTGTCTTTAACCTGTCAGTGAACTCTCGCCTGATTTTTTTTTCCTGCTCCACTTTATACAAAGTGTTGGCCAGGATCGTGTTTTTAATCAATTAAAATGTAAAATGTGTGTATCCAAGTTTTACAGAGCCTCAGACGCAAACATGTCATCAGTCTTAACACTGGATAGAACCCAGCATTTTAGAGAAAGGCTGTACACAGAGATAATAAATATGCTGTTTTCTGAGCTTTTCAATCATTTTTTTTCAGTAATTATTCATGCAAAGCTGCTTCAACAAAGCATAGGTTGAAAAAAAAAAAAAAAAACATTGAAAAAAAAACATCTGAATCTTCAACTTCTGCACTGTCTTCTCACTAACTGTGGTGCTGTTGCAGGAGATGGTCTATGAAACCCTGCGCGCTCTGTGCCAGCGTCTGCCTGAGCAGCAGGCATCCGCCTGCGGTCTGCAGGTCAAGGCGTATTTGCCAAAAGTCCTGCAGCAAACGCCAGCCAACCAGGTGAGTTTGGCGTCAGGTCGGGCGACGCTGGTCATCGTCATTTTCACCTCTGATTAAACATGCCACACGCGTTTATACTTTTTAGAAGCCAAAGGAGACGTGTGCAGTTTTTGGGCTTTGCGGCGCCAAAAAGAAGGAACTTGTGGAACTTCCCCAACTTTCGACCAATAAAGACACTCCCACTTCCAGCCGTACCGATGTGCGTACAAAGAAAGCAGAAGTGCATTTAAATAAGATTTAAAAAAAATACAGCGTCTGTTTTTGTGCGAGAGAAATTACCGGTGGTTCTTCTCCGTAGAAGCAGCTGGACCCCACCTGTTCTTTTTGTCTGTTCATCATCAAGAAACTGGAGTCTCTGTTGCCAACCAATATGACTGAGGTAAGTTGTGCTGTTAAAAAAAAAAAAATGGATCAAAACAGACACGGTTTCTCATCGTCGCCTTCCCATCGCTTCCCTGCAGGAAACTCTGATGAAGCTCATGGAGGAGATCTGTGACCTCATACCCAAGAGCTACACAGAGCAGTGCGAAGACTTCGTGGCCAAATACGGCAGAGAGGTCGTCGAGTTCCTCCTGTCGTCCGCTGCGCCTCACACAATATGCACCCTGCTGCACCTGTGTATCTTCAAGGAGCAAACGCTTCCAGGTCTGTCCCGCATTGTCCCATCACAAGCAAACCTCACCGCTTGGGCCTGTAGTTGCTAGCTAAACACTCTCACAGTTCCAGAGGCTCTCCCCGCCTCCGAGTGCGACTCGTGCCGCACGCTGGCCGTGCTGAGCCGCCTCCACCTGGCGCCCAACTCCACCCGGCCCGAAACCTCCTCCTTCCTCCAGTCTGTGTGTTCCCGTCACCCCAACGCCATCCCCAAGGTCTGACTGACCCTGCGGCTCATGTGACAAAGCCTCGCCGGGGTGGGGGGGGCGCCGTGTCTCATGAACTCTTTTGTTTTCTCCTCAGTGTGAGGTTTTCACCAAAGTCTTCGGCTCCCGGCTGCAGGAGGTGTTGGGACAGCAGATGGAGGGGACATACGCCTGTGAGGTATGATGATAGTAATAATAATGATGATTATAATAAGTCTAAATAACAATAGTGAAGTTGTTAAGTTGGCCCACGTACAACACAAAGAAGCGAGGATGCCCTCAGGGTTGATGGTTCTGAGAGGCGGGCCAAGCACTGCAGCAAAACCACTACACTTCTCAGTACAATATTGAACTACTGCTAGCTTAAACTATCCAGCCCACATGTAGCAATAAGATGTCACTATAGCCTACCGGTGTCCACCATCGCCTTTCAAATTCTTTGTTATGTTGCTGCAACACCGTAATTTGTGGCTCAGAAGGGGCAAGTCACCAAAACATTCTTTGCTGCAACATCCATCTACTGCGGGGGGCTGCTGGAGCCTCTCCCGGCTGTCATGGGGCGAAGGCAGGGTCACAGGACAGCTCACCAGTGCATCACACATGGACGCAAGCAAACATTTTACACTCACACACACCAGCAATTTAGAGGTCCCAATTCACCTCGCGCGCACGTTCACGTGCAGCTACAACCCCTCACCATGAGAGGGAGGGGTCATCAGAGCACCCTGCCGCTGATACTGTGACCCTCCCCCTGTCACCGCCACCTCTTACTGCATGTTTTAAATGCGGCAGAGAGCGGACCTGTGCGTCGCCACCCGACATGAGGGGGACATGCTGCTGGGGGGCAACCCTTGCACTTGGGGGCCAAGCTACTGGTGCAAGAACATGAAAACGGCTCAGAGGTGTGGGGTAAGTTCAAGTCCGTCTGTTAACGACCACAGAGTTGATAATCATCAACTTATATCATCTGTTCAGACTTGCACACCATACTTGACCTGTTGCACCTGTTTTTTGCCATTTATCTTACTGTTAGGCGACCTTGAGTGCCATGAGAGGCGCCCTACAAATAAAATGTATTATCATTATTATTATTGTTAACAACAACAATAATAACAATTAGGTGTCATTCACAATTCTTGAACCCTGATCGGAGTTTGTTTGCCCATTTTGCTCCTTTTTTTTTTTTTTTGATTTCAAAAAATAACATTTATTTGCTTTCATTTGCTCTATGTTCATTTGCAGAACCAGGCCTTCTGTGAGAAACACATGTGGAAGGAGTGAACCCCAACATGCAGCTCTGAACATTTCCATTTTCTGCCATCTATGGTTGTTTTTTCATGATTCATCAAAGTCCTGCTGATTATTTTCACCACATATCGAATGACCATAATAAGAACTTTCAGTGTACTGACAATCTGTACTCTTGCTGTGTTTGAAATACTTTGATTCTGATCAACTGACTGGAGGCGCGCCTCTGGAAGACCACTGCGTTTATCGCTCCCATCCAACTCTTTCAAGAATGTAATGCACTTTCTGACTTTTATGTACTTTTCTTTTTGATTTGTAGCTCGATTGGTCAATAATACATATATATATATTGATGGTGAAGATTTGTGGTTTTGCATGTGATGCCATACAGCTGAAGTTTTGTGAGTGCTGCAGGTACACCGGTGTATGTACATATTGTGGATGTCAACGCTGCTTCAAAAGAAATGACAGCCATCATGAAACAAGTAGATCTCTCAGAATGTATTAAAGATGATTTAATACAGACCCAAACCAACAGAGCTCGTTTGTCTCGTTTTGTCAGAGATTTGAGAAACTCGTCACAAAATGTTGCTTTCCAAAAACACATTTCCTGAAAATTATTTAGAAATGTCCACATAATAAAAAGATGTATTTAAAAAAAATGAAAAACAAACATACAAAGAAAAAGTCCCTGATGTTTTGTTGTCGCCATTACTGTCACGATGATTCGCTCTCCTGTTCTAACTGTCACTGTCCGTTACCGAAAGTAGCAACACCACTCTGGGCCTCACACCGAGGAAATCCGGACTCACTTACACTCCCCCTTGTGGTTGTTTGTGTCCTCGCTTTCTTGCCTTTTCCAGATCTGAAATAGATAAAACATATGTCAACAAAATGTGACGCAGGTATGATTTGAAAAGACACATTTTCACTTTACGAACCCCCCGCTTGGAGAGTTGTGGTGGCACAATATGGCCGCCTGCTCTTTGCATCACTCGGAAATTTCACTTCTGATTAGCAAGAGGAAAATTCAAAGGAAAAACCAAAGCGAAGGTGCGCAACATCCACGGAGTCGGTGAGAGGACTTGCCTGAATGTAGGCCTCCGACAGAGTGATCATCTGCGGGAGGATGTCGATCACCTGCAGGTCCTGCATCTCGTACCACTTCCCTGTGCCCTGATTCGACATGAGAGAAATCACAAGTCGGCGCATCAGGAAGCATCAGAAATATTCACACGTCACGCACGACGCCATGCAGAATTTAAGGGCCTTGGCTGAGTTCCTCCGATGTCTGCGGCAACTTACATGATGCAGAACGTGTATTCTGTACGCCCCTTCGTTGGGTTTCCCATCATGCACCACGTTGGCCACCAGGTCGTAAGTGGTGTTCTTCTCCGTGACCTGAGCTTCTTCCGTCAGATACTCGCGCAGGTCTACATTCCTGTTCAGTTGGCGAGCAAGCACATCATTTACAATGAGGAGCAGATCTCGAGCCACGGAGTGGCTTTATTTCAGGGGCCGCTGTAAATCAAGACGCATCATCCCTCCTCCCACAAGCAGGCGGAGTGCGTAAAGAGCTCTTACGTGATGGGGAAATTGACAATTGTTGGGTTCTTCTCCACGAAGAAGTTGTTCTTGGTGAATCTTTTGATGCAAAAGACGAGGTACGGAGGCAGTTTGGTGAGCTGGAACCTTTTCAGGAAATTCTCTTTGTAGGTTTTGTATTCCTGAGTGCAGACGCAACAAAACCAAGTAGGATATTCCCTCTATTACTGACAAGAATCTGTCAAACACTGCTGAAACAGCACATAGGCTTTAATGTTTGCTGTGCGTGTGTGCGGGGGGGGGCACAAACCTTCTCTGTGCTGCCATTGAACTTGTTGAGGATGTTGAAGAGAGGAACTTGAGGGATGATGAGCTGCTCCTTCTCGTCCTTGTACAGCGGGGCGGTCGGCAGGTCGAGGGTCAGAAACAGGAAGGTGGACTCGGACATCTGCTCCTGATACTCGTCGGTCACCAGCAGAGCCTCCTTCTCTTCTGGCGTCTGCAAGTCGACAGAAGACGCTTCTGCTTACTCCTCCTCTCAACTCAAAAGTTATCCTGATGGTTTGTTGGAACAGATTTGATGACCTGCTTTTTATTTCAGCCCTGGAATAACAGAGTCCTCCTCACTGTGCTTTTCACTTGGAACAGTCCAGGACTATTTCTCACAACTATTTCACATCCTTTTCGAGAAACTGTGTTGCTAATATAAAGAACAGCCAGAAAATACAACTTGGTGTTACAACAGTGATTTGTATGTAGGTACAGTTAGGGCCAATTCCAATTCCTCCCTTAACTCCTCAAGCTCAACCCTCGCCCTTAACCCTCAATCTTTGGCCCTCAATCTTGGCCCTCAAAAATAAGTGGAAGGGCTATCTTGTGACTTAGAAATGGGACACCCCTTGAGTGCAGTTACGGCTTCAGACTGTGGGGGGCGGCCTTACGCCAAAGCTACGTCCACTCTGTCAAGAAGACGACGACGATGAAGAAGAAGGAGAAGAAGAACGAAAAAGAAGAAGTCCTCCGTCGCTACACAACGAGGTATACAAGTAACGTGAAGCCGGGACCGCCGGTCCAGCTGACAAACATCGTAAAGTTAAAAAAAAATAATAATTGTTACGCAACAACGATGTCAATAATCCATAAAAAAAAGTCTTAAACTAAGACAATAAAATGGTTTTGTAATATTTATATCTTTATTAACTAAGAAAACACTTCCATTTGTAGCTCGCTTTTTTCATCGCCATCTTTTTCGAAGATGTCTTGACGAAAATACACAATGCCTTCTGGGTAGCCCTTACTCCCAAAGGTGGTGCCGGAGAATCTCAATATTGAGGGCGATACAGCCCTTAAAGTTGTCCCTCAACTTGACCTTCTGAGAATCGGGACAGCACTTGCACTTTGCGGGAGCGCGCATTTTTGAGATTGAGGGTTAAGGGAGGAACTGGAATTCAACCTATATGCAGGAAAGGTCATAACATCATTTCCAGACATCACACTTCAATACATCATCATTTGTGAGAGATTCAATGTAGCAGGAAAGAATCTTGTCGGCATAAATTGAATTTACCAAATCTGGGTGTGGTAGCTTCTTGGAGAAGATCCTCATCGAGCCTTGAAATGCTTTTGTGATGATGGCTGCGGAGGCACCAAAATAAAGACCAACAATCAGTTACACTGCGAGCATCATCACTGACAAACAAATCCAGGTAGAACCCAAGATAAATAACACAATGCTCAAGAACTGAGGCCCAGATTTGTATTTGGCTTTGTCGTGATCAAACACAGTCATGAAATCTCAAGCTGGCCTGGTGTGCAAACATAAAGATCTACTCACAGGACTTTTTCTTTGTCCCTCCGAGAGCTCCGTGCAGAGCATTTAAGAACCACATCATGAAGTCCACGGCATCCCCTGCGCAACACAAAACGGCATACATCTGCATATCTCGTGCCGTGTGTTCGACAGTATGGAAACATGAGGAAGCGTTGACTTTTACCTTGCTTGGTGATTTGGAAGTTTTTCTTGCTGCACAGCACCACGGCCTGCAGCATCTCATGGGGAGACACGTGGGCCTTGAAGTTTCTCGGATTCCAAAGTTTACGCATCAGCTCCCCAAACCTCTGCACCAGCAGAAACATGATGTCGCCCGGCGGCCTGCGGATGTCCCTGTAGTTTTCCTCTTCCAGGAAGTAGTTCCGCAGGGGCGGGACATTGGAGAAGGCCTGCGAAGCGCTCGAAATAAGTGACGCTGGTCCCGCAATTTCCGATGTCGCGCCCGGGTCGAGAGAACTAACGGTCCGCGGTTACTTGTACCTGCAGCACTACGTTGGCGTAGTCATTGGCCTTGATGTTGTTGAGGCCGACGATTCCCGGCAGGTAGGTGGTCCCATCGTAGGCTCGGTACAGTTTGCCCTGCTTATCCAGCCCTGCAATGTGCTGCTTCGTGAACGTTGGCTTCAGCACGTACTGTGGAAGAAAGCAAAGCAACAAAAGACAGCTCGCACATACGTCCAGCTTGTGTTGGCGCCTAACATTTATTACTGTTCCAGAACATGATGAGGTGGTCCCGATGCTGATCTAAAGATAGGTGGCCATGAGGGAAGTCCGGTCCGATCCAAATGATCCGCATGCCGATTTAGCATCTGCGTTCAAAATCCCTGATCCCATCTTGAAATGTATCAATAACGTTACACATTTATAGTTCGCAATGTATAAATAAGGGGCACATTTCTAGTCATCACTGCCGAGCTCGAAGGTTTCTGCCCGGCCGCACGTCTCCACATTTGTAAACACCACAACTGTGTCGGCCGTGTGGCGATTCTACGAGTTGGAAGACGAATGCAGACCCGCAGCAAAATGCAAAGTCTGCAAGCTAATGGTTTCACGTGGTGGCAGCAACAGAGCTTCCTAGAACACAACTAATTTAATTCGGCATCTCAAGAAAAACCAAGCAGAAGATAAGGAATGCAGCGCTGCTACCGAATCAAAAGCTGGTTTGAAGCAGCAGAAGCTGCTCGCTAGTTTAAGAAAAGACCAGTTAGCTGTGTTTGCCGTGAGCTGAAATTAATGTCCTTACTTGATAAGTTACATTTACATAATTATTTTATTTTATTTATATATGACTCTAGTCTTTTTTTTTACTGAGCAGAGTGTTAAACTTGAGCTGCTACATTGTTTACAAGTTTATTTTGTAGTAGCGGTTTACTGTCACTGAAGTTGCTGATTCAGTGAAGCTTATATTATCTTCACAACAAGTCTACAAAGAGTGAAGTCATCACCAAGCTCCGAATGCACTTTGAAAATGAATGCACTGACTTTATAAGCACAATTTTACATTATTATTTATTTCATTTATATGTTTTATATACAAGTAGTACCTAGAAAATTATATATCCTGAAAGGTTGTTGTATTTCTGCAATTCAACTTAAAAGGTGAATTTGACATATTATATAAACGAATAATATGCAAATCAATATATTTCAAGTTTTTATTTCTTTGGATTTTGCTGATCAGGTCTTGCAGCTTAAAAAAAAACTCAAATTCAAAAACTCAGAAAATGAGTTTGTGGTTTCAATAAACTGCTAATCTTAATCAGCAAAGTTACAACAAGGAACTGCTTGAGATGTCAATTTGCGTGTAATGGCTCAATAAAATTTGTTGCTTTCATCTTTTATGTTAAATTGCCAAAATAAAACAACTTTTCCTTGATATTCTAATTTTTCGAGTAGTTCCTGTAGTTTGCTCACTGTGTTCTTCAATTTGTAAAACAGAATGGTGAGGAAAAGCGAAGCATGGATTGAGAATTGAAGCAAACAATCCAGTTTATTTTGCAATGCACCAAGAGAAAAGTCTGAATCCAATGGATTTGCTTTATTCAAGGAAAGAAAAAAGATTGGATCGGGGAAAAAAATCGGGATCGGCAGTTATTCATCATTAAAAAAAATCGGGATCGGACCTGGACCAGAGAAATGTGATCGGGACATCCCTGGTATAATTAAGATAGAATTTTTCTGTGTGAGAGAATATTATTCAACATTTGATTGTTGGGTTTTCAAAAAGGTCCTTACGCCAGCTGATAGATTTAATTTGACAAATCAGTGCCACAATTCTGGGACTCATCACTTCAACTTACTGTAATGTCTTCGAGCGAAGAGTCAATGATCTCATAGTTGTCTGGCAGACAGTAGAACTTGAGCGTGTGTAGATTGAGGAAGACGTGGTGGGTAAACTGCACGCTGTGAGTGTAAGCGTGGGATTTCAGTCCTCGACCTGCAGGCAAACACACGGAGAATCACCACCGGCACAACAACGGTTTCCTTTCCTACACCTCTGGGCGGACCTACCTTGAAAGTATTTGCCGCATACAAGGCAGGCGTAGACGTTGATGTGAGACAGCGAGATGGAGCAAAGCTTCTCAAAGTCAAAGTCCAGAACACTCCTGGGGATGAAACGTGACAGGGATGGAGAGAGTCTGGGTTATTAGCGTAGCTGAAGAGCGGCGGTAACCTGCGTCTAGCGGTCCACACCGAAGTCCACATCACCTGTTTATAGTGTCGAGGTAGGGGCAATGTCGGCTTCTTCGGTCATCAACCACACGGCCACGTGTCATTTTGGCTACAGCTGCAACGACAACAAAAACAAACACTCAAAGGAGGTCAAGTTGTAGCTGTGTTTGTGTTTGATGAGTATAAGAGAAACAAGCTAGCTGCTAGCAAAACACCCCGAACGATTCCGCCAGTTACGGGGTTTTAAAAGTTCATAGTACGTTTAGATCAGCAACGTTTCATGGTAACATTAACTAATGTTGCCATTTCGGGACGGGACAAACAACGCAAAACTTGATAGTGGTTTTATAATAATTTTATGTTGTTCTGACAACAATAGCTCTGAGTGACGGAAACGTTAAGAATTGCACTTACGACTTTCTTCGGCGTCATCATCGTCCACTTCGGGTTCTCTTTCTCGCTTTATAGACACCATACCGGAGATTTAATCTGATCTGATTATGGGAGATGTGTCAAAATTGCACAAACACAACAACTAAAGTCAAAAGAAATGAATGGCTGAAGCGCCGCGCTGTGTGTGCTCCAAACCAAACTCGCGCCGGAAGTACGTCAATCGGGTGCGACAGTAAAGAAAAGCCTAACCCGGAGTTCAATCTTAGTTGCATAGAGTACTGAGCCGTTAAGTCTAATAAGTAACGTTAAATTTACCGGACCTTTGGGCGGTCATTTCTTTTCAATAGTGTATAGCAATTCGGCCTGTATTTCGTAACTTAAAAAGCAACAAAAAACCGTATCTTTTTTTTTTTTTTAACCTCCGGGAGCGTTATAATCGGACAACTTCCCATTAGTTAGCCTCTAGATATTAGCTTTTTGTCTGCACTACTCACATCAAGAAGGGACCAGTTGCATTCATTGCCGTCATTAAATCAGAAGTGTTCACATTGTTTGTTGAAATGGATATCTTGACAGAAGATGAAGGGCATGACTTGAAATGCAAACGAGGGGGCCGCTTGGATATGAGCCACGGTTTCCTGCACCATATCCGGAGGAACCAGATTGCTAGGTAATGTATCAAGCTAGCACACTGTCTTGTTAGCCACAACAGTTAGCGTCGGCCTTGTAGGACGTAACCACTCACTTAATTTTCATATGAAGATGGTCTAATGTCAGCGTGTGTTGCTGACACGTGCCTTGGACGATCATAGAGAGAGAATTGCGAGAAGGTCACACGGGCCTGTTGTGATCAGATAACGTTGCCCCCCTCCCCCTCCGGTTTAGTCCCCTTTTCAGTAATTACAAATAAATCAGTGCACTATGGTCAAAGTTGGCTGATTTAAAGCAGTTGCTGTATATGATAATGCATTGCCACATCGGCCTGCCAATTATAAAGACAACTGTGACTTATAAAAAACTTTTAATTTAAAGCAGTGGTCATAAATATAAAGCATAAATGTTGGTTTTCTTCTTGTATTGTTTGAAAAAACGTTCCTTGGTAACCGGCAAAATATTTTTTCTGGTTTATCAGTGTCCTGGGCTGGCATATTTAGATTTGTTTCACATATTGTTTGTAAGAATTAAACTGGCAGATGTCTTTCTGAGCAAATAATGGATAACCATGGTGAAAGTTGTATTACAAATTGCAATCTTTTGCATTTCCAAGAGATGACTATGATAAGGAGGTAAAGCAAGCCAAAGAGCTGCAGCGGAGAAGAAACGCCACAACCCCCAGGCGGCCACGGCGACCTGATCTCCAAGTGTATCACCCGCGATGCCGCCGTGAGTGTGATTGTCCCTTCACCCAAACCCAATCAGAAAACTGCTTCCATCGAGGTTCCTCAGGATGCATCTGTGGGGCCGTTTTCTCAGATGGATCCGAGCCGGGGGGCGGAGCCGAGGCTGAGGAGTGGAACGAGAGCGGGTCGAGCACGGAGACCGAGACGCACGGAACTGAACTGTTCTGGCTGGACTATCAGGCCGACTCTGGTGCCGTCACCTCCTTTCTCGTGCACAAGGTGAACACACAGCAGCCGTCCTCCAGACTGTATTCAGCTTCATCTTTGTTTTTCGGTCCTAATCCTCAGTGTTCCGTCTGTATTTAAAGGAAGACGAGCCCCAAAAGGTTGTGGAACGCGTCGCCCAGAGTAACACTCTGGACTCTCCGATGAGGGTCGCTCTCCAGTCCCGGATCCGCAGAGAAATTGAGAAAAGGCGAGACAAACGCTGAGAGACTCGTCATCACGCGTCGTGCAAAATGTCCGAAAAATCAGTCAACGGCAGGACTTGTCCTGCCAGAACTGCTCACGGTGCTGGAGGCCGATGAACAACCCTGGGAACAAGTGACGGTGCTGGCAGCCAGTTGAGCCACAACCAAAGCCATCTCTTAATGTAAAAGAGCAGCAGTGTGGGACTATGTGTGATTTGGAGTCAGCCGTCGGGTTCATGTTTACTTCATTTCAATCGACCTGCATCGTTTTACCTCACACCCTCATTTACAACTGTAGGAACACTCGAAGGTTACTGGGACTGTAAACTTTCTGCCTCTGCTTTCTAATGGTTCAAAAAGGAAACGGAAGGGGAGGGCTTCTCCCTCAGACATTTAGTTAGGAGTTTTTCTAAGATTTTTTATTTTTGGTAAACTGAATTGTCAAGCGGTGAGCGATGTCCATTTCAGAAATGTTGCCTCTATTCTGAGCCAGTTGTTAGCCGGTGTCATGCGGTTGTGTTTGTAAAAACTTGGGGGGGTGTTAGTCATTATTTTGTCACGGTTATTTATTTTTGAACATTGAAATACTTTTATTTTTGATACTGTAATATTTTTCGGAGAAACTATTCTTTACATCTAAAAACACATCTAAATCATACATTAAAGCCATTTATTGCCGTGCAAATGTGTCAATGTGTAAAATATTGTATTTCCGCAGTGCTTTGACATTCGCGGGCATATTCGGATAAAATGAAGGGGGGGGAGTGTTTCACACCATGGCAAACAAACAGCAGGTGGCAGTATGAGTCCACGTTGTCTCGAGAGCTGCGTTTTTCAACCACTACTTCATTTAATCGGTCTAAAAAAATGAACGTGAGTCTGTTTTCCTCCCTCAGTTCCTCCCAGGATATCAGCTTTGTGTGCATTTAAACAGACCCAAGATTCACACTGAGTAGAAATAAATGAAGAGGCTGTATTATCATTTTTAGGTTAAAAAAAAAAAGTGTTGTTTTATAATATTTCAAAATTCAAGGTTGTTTATTGTCGTGCGCATAACGAAAATTCCGTTTGAGATAGTTCTCTGGTAAAAACACTTGGAACAATAAATTAAAAAATACTTGGAATAGTAATAAAAAACAACAACAACAACACTCAAGAGTGTGAGTGCAACGACAGAAAATGTTCCAATGTGCAAATGAATCACAGTCTTAGTGGAGATGGAGAAGTGCTCAGTGCAGGACACACTTTGTATTTTTGATTGATGGTGTGCCATGGGCGACACGGTGGCACAGTGGTCAGCGCTGCCGCCTCACAGCAAGAAGGTTGTGGGTTCAACTCTGGGCCTGGGGCCTTCCTGTGTGGAGTTTGCGTGTTCTCCCTGTGTCTGCGTGGGTTCTGCCCGGGTTCTCCGGCTTCCCTCCGCAGTCCAAACACATGCATGCGAGGTGAATTGGAAACTCTAAATTGTCCGTAGGTGTGTGTATGTGAGTGAGAATGGTTGTGTGTCTCTATGTGGCCCTGCGATGAACTGACAACTTGTCCAGGGTGTCACCCTGTGTGTCGAGTCTCTTTAGAAATCATTGCTGTGTTAAATATTTCACAGTAATCCATGCACATTTGTTTTTTGTTTTTGTATTCGATTGAGGTTTCCATACAATATGAGGCGCTGCTGTGGTGATATTGTTTGGTTACTCAACAGGAACTTAATATGTAAGATGTTGCCGAGTTCCAGGTTTCTACTCTACACTCTAACAAGAACACCAGCAGCCAACAAGGATCCCTCTGTTGAGATGGCGACAGGGACAGGCTGGTGTTGTGCACACAGGTGTAAAGTCGCTTTTACCAACTACTGGACGGCGTCGCGTAATTCATTCTATGAGACGGGACAATTTGTTGTCACTAGACTGCCTCTCCATTCATGACAGAGGGATCTCGTTAGGCCACATCCTGGCCACGCAGTGTGCCAACAAACCAGAGAGAGAGAGAGAGAGAGCGCAGCCACATTGTTCTCGTGCCCGCGCCAAAAACTGTCAACAACAACCACCGCGGTGATCCCCTGGCGGCAGCAGAAATAAAAAATAAAAACCCCGCTGCCTCCACAGTTGGATGGGCAGGCAGACTGTTGACCCACTCCAGAGTCGGAGATTAACTCATTGTTTTCATTAATGCGAGAAAATATGCAAACTTCACGGCGGGCCAGGCGTTACGCAAAGCCCTGGCAGGAAGACGGGGGGCGGGGCAGGGGGGATGCTTCTGCTCTGCGACTGGCTGAGGAGAGGCCCCTCCCCCGGAGGAGGCCCCAGCCGCCCATCTCTCCTTCCTCGGCGAGCACGTGCTCGGAGGCCTGAGGAGAAACATTCCCGTGTCACCTCCTTATTCATCATTCCTCAGTTGGCTGAGAGTCAGCCAATCAGGGCCCACCTCTGAACCTTACCCCCTCGTCCGCTCCTTAACTTTGTCCTTCAACGTTGGTTGACGGTGTTGCATAATCCACCGCTGCTTAATGCCTTTGGCGACACCAAGGTAACGCGCTACATGCTAAACGTGCATCAAAAAGCCTGAAAGACGCGGAGCTCTCGGCTTGAGTGGACTGCTTCCTTTTTGGGACACGCAGGGAAATGATGCTGATCAGCCACACATGGAGTCAAACCTGGGGAGCGACTGTGCTAACCACTGCATCACTGCACTCGCTGCATTTAGCCTTTCCTGCAGCTGCATTATTATTATTATTTATCATAATTTGATCAGGCTGATTTGCGCGTCTCGGAAGAGGAATTCCAGCTTCGAACGTAGCGAGATTTTCAAATAAACGTGATCGCTCAAAAAGATCCACCGTACACGTCGGGCAAACAACCTCTTGCGCCATCTCCTTTCATATCTGGTTTGCCATTCCCTGATCAGACGTGCAACAAAGGGTCAGTCAATATAAAATAAGATAGTCAACCATCACAAGGTGGTTTGACGTCAAATAAAGTGCAAAACAATTAGAATCCGAGGCCCATAAAAGCACTGTTGCATGACCGTAATGAAGACTATGGGGAGTGGTTTGAGCTTCCTGTTGGATAAAATGTGGCCCAGTCATGATTATAACACAGCCGTGATGGGCACGCCTTCATAAATGATAGTTGTAGGAGTTCTGCTGACAAAGATTAAACAGAGTTTTCAAAGCAAGGTCAGAAACCTTGCTGTGACAAAGGTAAGGGCGCGGATCCAGGTCACAGGATCGGCCGCTGACGCAGTAGATCTGAGGGAAAAACAAAAAATACAGACGCTGTAGCAACAAAGCAATGTCAACATGATGTTTGAAACAAGAACCAAAAGTCAACAGCAGACGCGGGAACAGAGACACAGGAACAGCGAGCAGCCAGAGAGCTGCTGATAGTAACAGGAGGTGTCACGACAACCTGGTGAGCCCAGCTGAAGAGCGTTCACACCGTTCTGACCATCGGACGACCCCTCACACGGCTTTCTCAGAGCCCTTGCGCCAGCCGCTGCAGGTGGCCTTGAGCCGGCCCTGATTTCACTCCAGCAGCTTTTAAACACAGCGCTGAACTGAGGTGATTCACGTGAGAAATCTCTCTTCAACCTCAGCGTTCATGCACTGTTTTGTCACCACGGCTTTGACGAAGCGTTTCTGAATGAATGGCAAACAAAGACTCAACGTATAGATTTGAGTCTTGTGATGACGTGTGTGGGAGCTGGCATTCAAAGTTGAACAATGCTAACAAGAATCATGTTTGATACAATTTATCTGACACATGATCCCCGTGTGCTCAACTCTGATATCTTATCTCAGCTTTCATGTGAATGAAGATCGAACTGGTTGGTCAAATTTGGTCATTTTGATGAGGGTGCGACCTGGAGAAGACATGAGGGCAGAGAAAATGAGCTCTGTGGTGATGAACTGCAGATTTTCAGATTTACAAAAAAAAAAAAAAAAAAAAAAGTACAGTTCACAAATACATCCGTCCGTTTTGAGTCCACGAGCCAACTGCTCTTGGACTCGAGGTCGCAGTGACACTGAAGTCTGACCCAGTGACCAGAGGGTGAGCTCACCACATTATTGATGGGTCACATAAACATTAACAACCATCCACACTCCTCACAATCACACCTCAAGACAGGACAGCAATCCAGTCAATGTGCATGTCTCACATGGACTGTGAGGCCATACAGAACGTGTGAGCTCCACACCGCCAGGTCTCAAGCCAGGGAATCGAACCCACAACCACAACCGAAACGCCGCATGTTCTCTCTTCTCCCCCTGGCCTTCACTCCATCTGATGGGCGGCTGACACTGGCACAGCACAGAAGAGAGACAAAATGAACTGAATAAATGAATGAATGAATGAATGAATGAAAAAAAACAAGATCATATTTGACAAATGTGAAGAATTGAAGTACAGACACCTTGGATGTATACATATACATATACATATACTGTATATACATGCATTACATACATATATATAGATAGATATATGTCTGCACACATACATATATACATATTGAGTGTGTCTGTGTGTTTTTTTTCCCAACTTGCTTGATTAAAAAAAAGATCCCCTCTCTTTTTACGGAGAAGGCAGCTAGTTGACTTTCGCTTTGCTCTGAAAAGAGGACAGACGCAAAAGCAACTTCCTCCCAGTGTTGCATCAGCTGCCTGTCAGTCCTGACGGGAGGTAGTGCCCCCCTCCACCATAAAGCCCCCCACCCCCAGTCACTGACCATGCAGGGGCACAATAAAAAAAATAAAATAAAAAAGGCCAGGCGTGTTTTGGTTCGCCCCCCCCAGTGTTTTCCTCTCACGCTGCTGTGTTTGGGTGTCCGTGGCTTTTGTTGGCTCCCACGTGCAGACAGAGAGCGCAGAGCCCGGACCTCGCTGCTCTTTGTCATGAGAATAATTACCTTTGGTCCTTTGTTGTTTTTGTTGTTGTCGTTGTCGTCTTTGGACAGAACAAAACCACAAAGCTGTGTTTGTCACTAAAATAAAAAAAAAAAAAAAAAAAAAACTTTTGCTAGCCCAGTAATGTTGCCTGTATGAGGCATAAAATATTGGGTCTTTATCAGCGCGTTGGTGCAATTTGGTAGAAAATCTGGTCCAAAACCCCTGAGGACTTCTTTTTTTAACGTCCCAGTGCTTCTAAACTGCTGTGGCAAGCGGTCGTGGTCGTGCCCATTCAAGGCTGCAGGGTTGCGCCCCCCCGCCCCCCACCTCTACCCCCCAGACCCACTGCCGTAACCCAAAGATAAATTTAGATGGTTGACTGGGCCAGAGCGAGTAGTGGAACTGCACAGCTGCCGCGCTCAAACTCCAAAAGAAGACACTCGCTCGATGAGAATCCGATGATGTTATTCGAGGCCTGGATGCGACACACGACTTGACATACTGTGACTGTAGCCGTGAACTTTGGAAGTAAAGTGAGCCGGGGAACTTCTTTGAGAGAGGGAGCACTTCCGGACGCCCGGCCGTGTGTGAGGCTGACACTGAGGAAGAGGATTCCATCAGAACCAAAAACATAAACAGTTATCAATTCCTATTATGATTAAGCTGAATAACAACTAGAAAGACAAAACATGCACACCTAAACAGGTTCTTCGGGTTTCTGGAAGGATTTCAGCTTTTTGAGTGCGTGTTTAAGGTCCGACAGAACAGCTGAGACGTTACTCCAAGACCCCCAGTTGGGCTCGGACCAACAGGTGGAACACGCTCCAACACCAGCTGCGAGGGTGGCACCATCTTTACCTGCCATGCACAAGTGTCAATAAGTCACGTGAAGAAGATAAAGTTCAAGCCACAGCAAAACTTAAACAGACTTTCTTTTCCACATTGAACTGAATTCAGCCAATTGTTAACCAAAGCAGGCGACAGTCAAACAGGAAGCAAAGGGGCAAAAGCACATCGGATCGGACCAAGGCGAGCTGTACTTTTCAAGAGCAGCAAGTTAAGCTGGGGCCATGAGGTGGGGTGACAGACGGGGGTGACAGGGGTGATGGGGGAGGCCGCTGGCCGGCTGCGCTCAGTTTATTTAAATCTTGCCACCAACGAGAGGTGAGCTGAATCCCTGATGACGGATTCTATTCATCACATCCCAGCAGTGGAGGGAGAGAGTCCGGCAGAGGGGCACCTCATTAGTTTGTTTAGCAATGTTTTTACACGTCTGGAAGGATGTAACGTTACCTACAATTTACTCCGTTTGGTGAAGAAAAAAACAAAGAACTTGTTAAAACAAAAGCACAAGAGGATCTCCAATAGACACGACTGAACCTGCGTGCACAGATTGTTCCACGCAACATGCTCAGGTTGGAAAATGACCGAATAACTGAAACGCAACTCAGAAGGTACATTTACCACGTTGGCAACGGCCAACGTCACTCAGTCATTCATTGAGAAAGCTGGGAGGATTTGTGAGGCGCAATAACAAGGCCAGTCGCTCTCTGGATTACCAGTAGAGATCCTCCACTCAGACAGGATTTGTCCATAAAGGCTCTTCTAATTCCACTGGTTTCGGCCAGGATGGTAAGTAAATGCAAAGAACGTTACACAGAGAAATGTTGCGCGATACAAGCAGGTTCTTTTTTTTGAGCAAAAGACTCCTCGAGTCTGGGTTCATTTTTTTGTTTGTCTGCTCATCACTGAAGAAATCATTTCCATAAAGTGGGTGGTTTGAGGGAAGGCTGTATGCAGTAATGCAATATTCTCTTAAGCAATCACTTCCTGTATGCCTCAAAATCATATTGTACTTCATTTTACAAGCTGAAGTAAACCAATAGGCAGGATCATTACTGTTTTTTCTAGTATTGTTTGGTTGGTCAAGGACATAATTGAGTCCCAGACAGAAGCAAACTTTTACCTTTCACAATGTATGTCAGTCTCTCCAGTCCAAGACAAGTCATCAGCTCCCTCTTCCATATCGCCAGTGATGGTGCTTCTACATTTTTCCAATATGGTGCAATCACTACTCAATCGTTTGCTTTGTTGTTCTGATAAAGTCCTTGGGGTATCTTCCAAGCATATAGAGCGTTGGCATCAAAGGAACATTACACACAACCATCCGCGATAAACATTTAACTACATTTTCCCAAAGTACCAGAATCTTAAGTCATTTCCACAAGCAATGAATCGAAGTTCCCTTTTCGGTCAGGCATTTCACACAAACATCAGGAATGTTTGGGGAGATATGGTGTGTTTAACAGGGGTCATGTAAAACCTCCACAACCACTTTATACTGAACCAACATACTGAGTTGACACGAACAACACCAGATTAGTAGTGTTGGCCTGGCTTTAATGCCATAAGGTATGTGAGCTAGGAAGCTCAAGCAGCAGCACTTTGAGCAGCCTCGTGAGTTTGTTTCTGTGATTATGTTCCAGTGTTGATGCTACAGCTTCCACACTCTGTCTACTGCTACGCTGCTGAAAGAATAACCTGAGATTCAACTTATTTTGCCTATAGCAGGTTAGATTTGTCCGTCTCTGTGGGGAATGTTGAATAGAGCTTTGACTTTGAATTTGAAAAGGGCATCATCTCATCTAAATGTTGACCAGGGTTGAATTGAAAATCACTCCTACATATTCTACACACCTTCCTCCTCCTTTCCATTCACTTTGGAACATGGCCTCGTCAATTCAGGGCTGAAGAGTTCTCCAATACAATGCAGGTGCAGTGTTGGCGTTTCGTCACCATTGCGTCTATATTTTTTTTTTTTATCAGTACTGGGTGCACTGTGATACCAGGACAAAGGTCTGTGATGGATCCCATTGTTTTTCTGTCACAGCAGCACTGCAAAAGTGGCCACAGCCACAGTTTTTAAAAGTCAGTTTTCAAAGCACAATGAAGGCCAGCAGTACCATTTAGAAACCCCACCCCAACACACGATTCTAAAGACGTCGTTAGTTTGACGAGCAGCCGATGTTTAAATTGTTTGGTCCGGACACCTGGAGGTCTGAATTACCAAACATTACATTCCTTTGGTTCACTGAAGAATACCTTGTTTTAAATGTGGCCCATTTCTCCATCCAACACAAAGTCTTAATAATGCTGCAATTAGCCATTTCCATCTGAACTAATGATCGCCGATTTAGAATAAACTTTATTGATCCCCCAGGGGGAAATTCGTGGTGTTACAGCAGCAACGGATAAACAAGACAATAACAGCTGCCAATAGTAACATCAATAACTACGATAAAAACCTGATAAATAAGTTACAATAAAGACCTATGTGCAATTTAAAGTCCTAGGGCTTTGTGTGTTCATGAATATTATTCTTATATTAATACTAGAATATTACTCATAACTTCAGCACTCCTGGGGTTTATGATCAAATACAAATATTTATATTGATTGTGTATATTGATGCCTGGCAGAAGCATTTAAGAAAAGATGGCTGTAGTCATTTAATCTAAAATTCCAGCTGGGCATTCAAATATCAACCGTGTAAAAAACCTTTCAAAATAAAATGGACTCAGACATGAGGTTGGAATGGGTAGCTTTATTACAGATCTTCAAGAAACTACCCGGTATAGACATGAAGCATACATGATGAGCTACTTGTTCCTCTTGACGTTGAATCATTGTTGATAGGAGGGTAAAAAAAAAAAAAAAAAAAAAAAAAAGCAAATGGAAATGAGAGGAAATAGAAAAGGCACTCTTAACTTACTGAAGCCGACGGCAATCCCTCGAGCCGCAAAAAGGGAACAAGCCCTGATCTACTATCCCGCACATGGGACGGCCATGTAAACAAGGCTGGTTTCTCTGTACTACACCAGCCAACTGTTGCCATCCCATAAGTGACGATAGCAGGGCTCAAGAATTGCACCGGACATTTTGAATGGGAATTAAAAAAAATAATAATCCACTTGCATTACCATCGACAGTTCCCAAATATATATATATAAAAAAAAAAAAGGTCAAGCTTGTAAAGTTGCTATGAACAGTCGCTGCCGAGGACGACCGGAGCTTTTCTGTACAACACTCTGGCGCCTCGAGCAGAACAATGAGAAAGGATCAAGTTCAATAGGAGTTCCAAATAACCACACGTGTTAAAGCTGCCATCTGAGAACTCGACTTCTCTGTATCCACGCCGAGTCTCAGAGAACAAATAAATAATCTTGAGGTTTAAAAAAAATCCTAGCCAATAAGACTCTGTGGCAAAGAACGACACACTCCACTAAAGACAGAGATGGGGAACCAGGCTTCTCTGTAGCTACACCTGCCATCAATATGCTTTAGAGGAGTCAAAGGCCCTTTCATCACATACGATAAAAAAAAAAAAAAAAAAAAAAAACTAGATTTTTTTTTTTTAAAGGACTTCTTTAAAATTGAATTTCACTGCATCAACAATCCAATTGTTATCAAGTATAATTCGCACATCTGCAGACCCGAGCAGCTTCTGACTTTTCTGTAATTACGTCAGAAAACATGAGGTCTGCAGAGGCACGCGAGGCTCGATGCTCGGTGGAGAGCTCGAATAATTAGAGTTTGGCTCGCCTCTTAGGCTGCAATGCATAGCATTTTGTTTTTTTTTTAAAATGACAACAGCAACAACTCATGATCTCAATTGTGCCATTCTAGAATCCTCAACAAAGACAAGGGAGTAACACTAAAGAAGAAATCTGGCATTAGAAAAACAAACAAAAAAAAAAACACAAACCAAACGCTGGGACAGGGAGGGGTGTTTAGTGGGAGGAGTTGCCAGGTCACATGGTCCTCAACCATCAGATTACAGGGCCTAATGTTTGGTGGGTTGCACAAACGCTGCAGATCAGTAGCACCAGTAAATCAAACGGGGGTTTGTTTATCGGCCAACGAGCCGCCGCCGCCGCTACACTGCACACATGACTGACTACTGACAAGCATGGAATGCCAAAAGGTTAAAAAGCAGACACGGCTCATCGGGGGTCCATCATAATGTCCTTTCGACACGCGAGATAACAATGAGCACTGCTAGTGTGGCGCCCGGGTTGAACGCAACCTGTCCTGATCTTTAGACATTTCCAGAGGACACGCCGTGACGGTGCCGTAGTGCACCCAGCAGAGAACAGCAAAAAGACAGAGGGGGAGGGGGTGAGGTGGGGAGCAGTAAGGAAAAGGAGTGTTAAATGAGACCATTAGTGATAGAAAGGACACATGCATTTCACCCTCAGAGCCTTGGAGGCTTCTCTGTAGTATACACCAACAGGCCTGGGGGGAAAAGCTTGACAAGTTTAGTACTTAAGCTTTTTGGGCACCTCCCATGAGAAGGAGTCACGGCCAAAGTGGCCATAGGCTGCAGTCCTCTGATACATGGGCTTCTTCAGATCCAAATCCCTGGAATACATAACCACAACATTTAGCAGCAGCCAAAAACCTGGGCGCTCAACCAGGCACACTCAACGACGACGGCTATTTCTCTCCGCGTGCGAGTAACCAGCGACGCGATGAGTCGGTCAGTCAGCCCAGACACATACTCACCCCGCCAACCACGGCCAGTGTGTTGACGCACACTGAAACAACTCACTCACTCACTCCACTTGCTCAAGTAACAACTCCTCTCGTCAGGAGCAAAAGGAGTTCCATTACGTCAGATATCATCAAGGTTTAATCCTCTGGGTTTTGATGAGTAACCATAAAACTAAGACACGTCGCAGATTAAAGCGACGTGCAGAATGAAAGTGTCATAAAGTGACATAATTTTTTTTTTTTTTTAAAAATCAAAGGGAAAATGGGGGAAACAGTCGGAGTCCTTGATTGAGTGGCAGGCGGCGTCGGGGGTTATACATTACCTGACAATGACGCCGGGACGGAGGTCAAAGTTTCTTTTCACAATGTCAAGCAGCTCTTTCTCACTCTTTTGAGAGGTGCCATAGTGGAAGATGGAGATGGAGAGAGGGTGGGCCACTCCGATAGCATAGGACACCTGGTGCAGCAGAAACACAGGCACACAGTCACCAACCCCCTGTGTACTGCACCATCACTACTGACATTATTATTAGGATATATTATGGTAGTATTTCATATTTTGCACTCCATTCTTTCCAACTCATTTTTTTTTTACTTTTTAGAACTAATGTTGAACTTGCCACTCGCTAAAGCTTTTTAATCTTTCATTCCTCGTAATGCACAATCCTGTCGGCCTCTGGCACACCAACATTTCAGCATGAGCGCTTGACAAATCACAGTCCTTGAATCTTGAGTCCAGCACCCACCTGGACCAGCACCCTTCTGCAGAGCCCGGCCTTCACCAGGGACTTGGCCACCCAGCGGGCAGCGTAGGCAGCGGAGCGGTCCACCTTGGTGTAGTCTTTGCCAGAGAAGGCGCCGCCGCCGTGGGCCCCCCAGCCGCCGTACGTGTCCACGATGATCTTCCGGCCCGTCAGACCAGCGTCGCCCTGTTACCAAAGCACACAGGTCACACGAGTCCAAAAACAAAAGGCCGTTTGTCCCACCCGCCGCCACGACCCCTATCGATCAACACCTGAGGGCCTCCGATGACGAAGCGCCCGCTGGGCTGCAGGTGGTAGACGGTGTCGTCGTCCAGGTAGACGCTGGGGACCACGGCGTTGATGACCTTCTCCTTGAGGGCGTCTCTCATTTCCTCCAGGCAAATGTCCTCGTCGTGCTGCACCGAGATGACGATGGTGTGCACGCGCACCGGCAGCATGGCGCCGTGGTCCTGGCGGTACTGCACCGTCACCTGGAACACAAGCACGGAGAAAAAAAAACAACTGGCTTTTGAGTCCTGTGCAAATAGAATAGATGCACTTTATTGATCCCAAATTGAGAAACTACGCCGTTGCTGCACTAAAAACAATACAAAAAAAACAAACTATACAGTAATTACAACAAACAGTCAAGTTGCCTGCATTCTAGATATTGACTAGATATTTACTTATTTTGAAATTTGTTTATTTTTTGTATCTGTATTTCATTTTATTTGAAAAAAAAAAACAACCATATCTATTCGACATATAGTGATACATTTTTTTGAAAGATACCATTTTGGTAACAAATGTGGAGTACTGAGTGTATGAAAGAATGCATAGCTGTGCATCTTGACGCAGTTGATGTAATCAAAGTTGGTAATTGTTGTAGGTAATAGGTATAGCCGATTTAAGAAAATGTCAAAGTAAAGACGTAAGGACCGGAAAGTGTATGCATATGAATGGATGCCTGCATCTCCTGAGTGTCATCGTTATTATAAGTGTTAAATAAAAAGAAAGTTAAAAAAGACAGTCAAGTGAATTTAAAAAAAAAAAAAAGTCAAGTGCATAAAAAGACAGTCAAGTGAATGCATGAGAGTGTCTGTCAACACTTCAACACTTCGCTACCTGTGTCTTTGAGTCTGGGCGCAGCCAAGGAAGGACGCCTTTGCGGCGTAACTCGGCCATCTTGGCGTTGAGCTTGTGGGCGAGGATGATGGTAAGAGGCATCGACTCCTCGGTTTCATCGGTGGCGTAGCCGAACATCAAGCCCTGCAGAGGCAGAGGAACACCACAGTCAGAGTGTCAGATTCTCCTTTGGTACGTCACAAATGTGCATCTCTTTCAAGGGTCTAGTGTGGAAAATTCGGCCTGATTTAAGACGTCCTTATATTGATAAAAGCTTAACATACTGCCCTTAAATACATTGACATAAAATAAAATACAAACTGTTGTTAATCCCACATTGGGGAACTTGGCATAATAACGGCAACATTATGGTGCAAAAGAAGGAAAATATTAAAAAGAAATAAAATACAATATTTATAGAGTAAGAAAGGAAAAATAGATATTTACATTTTTTACATTTACAAAGAAGTGAATACTTGCAGTACAATGAAAGTTTTGGTTTTTCTACCCTTAGAACGGTTCTCATATATACTTCATACACAGAGGGTTTTGCTACTAGTTAGCTGCAATATCTTAAGGAAGCCCATCCGACAGTAAACTAAACGTCCTAAAAAAGATGTTTACACGCTGGACCTTAAAGAGGGAAAGCTCAACTGTGTCAGCGACTCACCTGGTCTCCAGCTCCAATGTCTTCCTCATTGCGGTCGACGTGCACCCCCTGGGCAATGTCGGGAGACTGCTGCTCCAAGGCCACCAGGACGTTGCACGTCTTGTAGTCAAAACCTGCCGCGTGAGACACAAACACAAACTGATGCTTCTCTCAATCACCTCCCTCCCCTCCGGCAGACAGCGGCAGCAGCAGACCGAAATGGAGCAGCAATCTTGCAAGAGCGCCAAGATCAAGAGCACCTTTGGAGGAGTCGTCGTATCCAATCTGGCGGATGGTGTCGCGGACGACCCTCTGGTAGTCCACATTGGCACTGGAGGTTATCTCGCCGGCTAGAAGGATCATCCCGGTTTTGGCAACAGTCTCTGCAGAGGCAAACCAACAACACACTCCTCAGTTCACTGCCACCAACACACTCACTCACTCATATGACCCAGAAGCAGTGTGCAAAATACCAGTCAATTTTGTTCGCGGGACGGCTCAAAACTAGTAACCAGGAAACACTGCTTACCACAGGCGACCTTGGCATCAGGGTCCAGCTGGAGATGGGCGTCCAGAACCGCATCGCTGATCTGGTCACAGATCTTATCTGGAAGCAGCGGCGGGAAAAAGAAAAAGCAAGTCATTGGCACCACTGGAGCAGCAGACTGGCCGTAAAGTGAAGGCGCGACGAGGCGTCATCGGTGGGAGTGGCCGCGCGCCTCCACCAGTCGCCATGTCAGCGTGGAGAAGACATGTGGTGAGGAAGATGAAGCGCGCGCGAAAGTGTCGCTCGCTCTAAACCTGCAGGGACGCAAAATAAACTCAAAAACTCGTTGCGTTCACTCCTGCCGCTAATGCGGTAAGACGTTATCAACTACACGGCGTAGCGCAGTTCTACTGGACATGTTCGGGCCAATAAGCTCCTCACGTGCCAAAAGCAGGGACAGAGACGACATTCTCGGGCGATTCAGGGAGAAAAAACAAACTAGGAGAAAAGACCTTTACTAAATTCATATTTGCTATCATGAAGGGAGCGCTGGCAGAGTTTCTAATAATGAACGTTTGGCGAGAGAGAGAGAGAGAGAGAGAGAGAGAGGGAAAAAACACGCGACTGCTAACGTGTTTAGCTAGCTCGGACTAAGAACGCGTGCTCCGTCGCCGGCTTGAACGAGCTTTATTTATAAATGTATGGACGAACAGGCCGGAGCGGCGGCCGCGGACTGTTTCCGGTCGCAATTCAGCCGTTCCTTCCTCCCTTAACAAAACCTTAAGTGTGCGCATTATGCTCAATGTACACATGATTCGGGCTCTAGTCATAAGTTGTTAAAATGGCTGCGGTGTTCGGTTCTTACCCGGGTGTCCTTCTCCCACCGACTCTGAGGTGAACAAGAAGCAGTCCTCCTCAATCAGAGAGTTATGGAAGCCGTTCATCTGCCCGTTCATTGTCGTCAAGGAGGCGGTTGCTACCCAATGCAAAGAATATTAGCGACTAAACGTTGAGTGGGACTCTTCGAGTGGAGTCGAATGTACACTGCCTGTGAATATTTTGTTCCCCTGGTAGCCAAAGAAGCACCGCGCCGGCTGCCTGTTCGCTATTGATCTTGTAAGCTAAAGCCGCATGGCGCAGAGTCCCACCATATATCCTCTGAAGTCAGCCCTCTGACGTCAGCAGGAGGCGGGCCCTCAAGCGCGGAGCCAATCCGGGGCCCGGAGGCGTTGTTTCGGCTGTACTGTAAACTAAATGCGTTTCAGAATCACCGCTGTCATAGTGATCAGGCTGAAATGCAATCCATGTTAACTCAGCAGCTATATCATTTTTTTCCCCTTCATAATTACATAACTACAGTATGACACCTTGGGAGTGTATGTGGCGCTGGTGCTGCTGTGTGCTAAACCAGAACCATTCCATCAAAAACAATGTTATATTTGACTGGGTAGGTTCTCGGTCGTCATCATAGAGTAGAGGGAGTAGTAGTACTCAATGTTGTACATGCCTCTGGGATAACAAAACTCGAAGAGTATCCACAAACACATATGCTCACAACACGTTGCTGCTGTTTTAGCCTAATGCCAAACAAACACTGGGTTTGTCAAACTGATAAAATGTCTTTATTTGTGGCGGAGCTATCAAAAGGTCATCAGAATACACGCCTCTAATGTTGTGAAATCTCATTAGCCTGGTTGTGCCGCTGCAGCAAAGCCGAGCATGGAGGTTGGTTAAAGTGCACTGAGCTTCAAAGAAGCCTGATTATGCTTAACCTATAACGCTCTATTCTTGATCTTATCCTTCTGACCCTCCTGTGTAATATATCCAAAAGTTGCAATTGTACTCATGCTGCATTTTGGAGAATACAGATCGACATAATTATTGTATCTTCCGGGGCTGGTTTACTTCAGTGGTTATCAAAACCAGGACCACAAAGAGACTCTTTAGTTTTTAATTGTTTAATTTCTGAAAACCTTTTTGTCCTAATGTTTTGGTCCCAAATAAAGTTCAGGCAGTGTTGATTAAAAGTAAGTAACAAACAACCCTGGGGGACTTGAGCCTAAATCAGGTAATTCAAACATACTGGATATATTTTGGTTGTATGCATTCATTTCTGATGCTAAGATATTTTTGATAAGAAAGCAGCAGGTCACAGTGACTAAGCAAGTGTTAAGACTGTATAAAACTCAATATCTAGGGCAACTTTAAGATGTGGAGGGAAATAATGTTGCATGGTTGCTGTCGTAACTGCACTATGAAATCAAAGTCCAGATAACTTTTTGCTGATTGTCATTTCCGACTGTTATTTTGCAATAATAGTAACAAACTACAAATTACAAACAAAAATATCACAGAAAGCTCAAATGTAAAGCTCAAAAAGTAGAACTTTCATTTTCATATAATAGGTAGATACTATAAATATATATATATATGCTAAAAGTCCCTCGGCGTTGATATATGGTATATTTTCAGCCACTACCTTTAGTGTTTCCCTACACCAAGCAACTCAATCACACTGTTGCATCAGAGCAGAATAGTCATTTGTTAACATGAATTTGCAGAGCAGACACTTTCTTTTCATCTCATGGATACATGATGCAAGATGCACCTGCTGTTGCCTTCTGCAGGATGTGCGGCAACCGTGTGCGTCTGTATTTATTCAAAAAGCCAAAAATAGCAACTTCCATCTTACAAAAAAAGAAAACAAGAAGACATGAACAAAACTAATGGAGATAATTTTTATCTCTTATATTTACTAATTGTTTGCAAAGGTTATCGTGGCTAAATACATACACAGCAAAACTGCCATCTCCATTTTTATTATGTCATTCACACTATTCTATAATGTACAAAAATCACTTGTCAAAGGAATCACAGTGACTTTTTTTGTACATAATCACAAATATTAAGACTCAGAAACAGGCACAGTTTTTCAGGAGAGTATATTTCTTCTTTGGACACATTAAGTAACATCCTTAAAAAAAAAAAAAATCTTCCTGCCTCAGTGCTAAGACGACATGACCTAAAGTATCCATTTTCATCTACCTCACAGGCTTGATATACAGAAACATTTCAATTTCATCCACAAATTTACAAAGACGTGTAAACTAAGCTATCTACACTGCATACAATAAAAGCAACATTTTATTATACATTTTATTTTTTTCTCAAACTGGAAAACAGGAGAAATCTTTGATAAACTCTGTTACAAAAAGTAAATAATCCTAAATATTTTGTTACATAATTTCCACATTTTCACTGAAGTAATGCCCCCTCACTGGCCAGCAGAATTCAGGCTCATTTAACAGTTAAATAAGAAAATAAATACATAATTTAATTTAAATAATCTTTGTGGCATAGATTGTCTCCTTCTTTGTGTTCTCTATGACACTTACCCTAACACAGGCCTACATAGATCATCTATTTCAGCAACACCTTTGCAAAACAATAACATTCTGTAGACAGCATTATTATTTTTTTAACAATATCATCTCACAATAGTCAAAGATCTCTGTGTAGAACTGATCAAATCTTTTTAACGCATATGCAAGGACAAAGTCATACAATCAATAATATTCCTTGAACATGATTTCCACAAAGGGCCGATACTTTGTTCATTTGAAAATATAAAAAAAGAATTACACCAACACACGATGAAAATTATTCCACCTATTCCTGATTTATGCTGCACTGTATCTTCTTTGCCTAACACGTATACCAAAGTTAATTTTTATACTGTCCTTACCATGTTATTGAACAAGTTTTCACAGCCACAGTTTTAACAAAGAGGAGTCAAAAACAGCACTTTACGGCACAAAATGTCACAGTACAGGAATGTACAGTATGTCTGGCAGCAAACTGTGCAAATGTAGTTGCTCCATTCACTGCCACAGCTAGTATCTCCAACACAACGCGCACACACGCACGCACGCACGCACGCCCTCTGACCTCTAAACCCCGCCCCCACCCATACGCACAAAAACACCTCCATAAAAATCCATAAATACAGACTCCGCTACAGACACAGGTGAAGGATACAGCTACAGCAGTACACACTGTTCTACATCAACAAACAGCCCCAAAGTACAAAAAAGTTGAGTTGATTCAAAGATGGTGCATCATGTCACGGCAACAACGCAACACAACTATTGTGACTGTTGTCACGGAGGGAACACCAAATGCGACCAAACGGTAAAATGTAAGACAGAGCGATGAGGATGAGCTGAGAGGAGATGGAGACAGAAGCACTGCGCAGGTCTCTACTGGCGCTGGCAGCACAATTGGTTCAACTGGCCCCGGCAAGGCAACTATGCAGCCAGTGTCAGTTGACGGTCAACCTTCAGCACCCCGCGCATCCCATCGCGCCGATTTTAGGAGTCTATTTAAAGGCTTTTTTTTTCTTCCTCCACTCACGTTCGAACTCTATATTGACACGTTCAGGCTGCTGACAAAGCGAGCGAAGGAGCACCCTGAGGTTTAGTCCCCCAACTACTACAGATCTGCTCTGTATTAAAACACCCCGAAGGCTGAATCATCTGAAATGTTACCTGATAGTTGCCACATCGATGGTGCCTCATTTAGTTATGAAATACATACATACGCAGAAGCCACTAATGCAAGTGGCTGTGGACTGGGCTGACAATGGTCAAAAGAATATGGTGAAAACAATTTCGATGCAACGTTTTAATAAAACGTGCCGGTGATTTACTTGGTCTGGGCAAATCTATTTCCTACAGCACGTAGAGCGACATAAGGAAACTTTTTGAAATGTCAGCAAATTCTGGAACATTTCTTTTTAAGTGGTCAGCTCACTTCAGTAGTTTGAAACTGAGTTGTTGCCTAAAAATAAGCACGTGGTCTTTGGAAAACTATGCCGCAACTCTACATCACCAGGAATCCTGAAGTAGATCTTAACCCAAAGTGTCAACTCGCCACGCTGTTCACACCTGGGAACAGATGCAGGTAGGAGCAACAGCGCACAGAGTGTTTTACAGATAAAAATATATAAATATAATTTGCACAGATCAATAGAACAACTGAAGGCAAAGTCAAAGTAAAGCCACCTGGACAAACCAGAGGCTGTTCCTGAAAAGAATGGCATTGTAAAATGTATCTTTTCCTCACAGAAAACATACATTTGAGTGGATGTATTGGACCAAAGACACAACAGTTGGCTTTATGTGACCTGTGACACACAGCACAGACTTGGATTTGGCATCACGGCCCTGATTCTTTAGCCTCTGATTCTTTAGCTTCTGCCTGAGGGTCAGAGCCCTGAATGCTGCTGCTGCCCTCTGGTGGGCAACCTGTAGACTCCCTCTCCGGTGCGTCTGCTGGGGAAGCATCGTCGGCAGGCCGGCTGGCTGCTTTGACCTTGGCCTGCTCGGGGCTGCTGGAGCCGCTGCGGCTGCGGTGGCTGCGGTGTTTGCTCCTGCGTGGGCTGGGACTCTGGGAGCCCGTCTTCACCAGGACAACGGTGCTGTCTTCCTCGGAGCTGAAGTCGGAGCTGTCTGAAGAGCTGTGGTCAGGACCCACAGTGGGGAGCTGGATCTGGAGTGTGTGGGAGAGCTGCGATGAAGAGTCGGGGAAAACTCGCAATGACGGCACATAAAACCGAGGGATGATCACCTGAAATGGCTCCGTTACGCCCACGACGGTGCTCATGTTGTTGCTATAGTAACCCAGGATGAAGTCGCCCGAGCCTTTGGGCAGCTCTTCCTCGGTAAAGGTTACCTGGAACACGACTCGTCGGAATCAGCGAAATGGCAACGGGAAAAAAAAGACGATACCTCGAGAGGGTTCAGCCTCTCACGTCCAGGTTACCTGGTGCTCCTGTCGAAGGTAATCAGCCTCCTCTTGCTTGGCCCACACGTATCCCACGTAGTCCTTGTGATGCTTGAAGCCCACCTGAGGGACAGCGGAGCTCTCACCAACAGCACTTCACTCAAAGAGGTACATCGGACACTTCAACGGCCACTTCAAATACCCAACGATTACGCGCAAAGCTTTCCTGGTATCTATTTACTGAAGAACATAATACAAAGGACACATTTTCTTTTACCTTGTACAGTCCGATCCAGTCCCAGGAACTGCGCGAGAAGTTGGGCGCCGTTTTGAATTTGGCCGTGGCATCGGCGATGCAATTCCACTCGTCCTCCACGATTATGGTGACCAACGGAACGTCCACCTTGTACGGGAACTACAGACGACGATAAATAGAACACATTCAAACAGAACAAGGAACAGATGGACTGAGAGCCTTTCAAAGTAACCAGCGCTGTGTGAGTACCTGAAAATGTACAGCATCATCTTAATGTTCTCCTTGAAATAAACTGAACTGAATCCCTTTATTCCCCTTAAAAGTGCCTTCCTTTAGTGCACAAGTCTGTAAATACTGATAGAAGAGTAAATGAAACGATAAATAACTAATACTGGTGAAACATAACTAATGGAGAATATAATCCAAAAAAATAAAACAACTAATAAAAAGCAAAAAAAAAAATGCCATGCAACACTCAAACCATAATCATGACATCACATTCCGCAGTTATTGTTCGGTGCTCTATGTGTGTGTGTGCGTGTGTGTGTATCCCCGTCTGGATCATCTACGGCTTGCATGAATTTTTTTTCCACTTTATGTCAAAGAGCTAAATGAAGCTGAGTGAAGAAGCCCGAGTCACCTTCAGAACGACCTCTGAGTCCGAGTCTCACCTGCAGGGTGAAGATGGAGGAGACGGGTTTGTGGTCGCTGACGGTATACTCCATGTGACTTCGGTAATAGTGCTGTGTCACTTTGGTCCCGCTGGTCAGGCCTGAAAGGGAGCTGCGCTTCCCGGCGCTGGGGTCGGCGCTGGTGGCGGCGGCGGTGGCGGCGGCGGTGGCTCGGAGACGCCAGAGGATCCTGTCGGTCCAGGCCGGTTTACGCTTCTTCCCACTGCAGCGCAAAAACATCATTAGTTCATTAGTCAGGAATTTATGATCGGGCAGATCAAACAAAACTCGTCATCAAAGAAGAACAAAAAAACAAATACGAACAAATAACGCTGAAAAATAAACAATACTTCTGTGTGAAGTCACTTTGTAAATAAATAAATGTTCAAAAGGGAAACAGGAAGGTGTGAATTTTCCATCTGCTTTCAATATTCACTGCATAAAACAGCTAATTAACCTTGCTCAAGAAACGTGATATGATTTTTCAAAACAAAAATCACATACAAGACATTACTGCTCCATGTCATATGATCACAGTATTTCCATTTTGTGCAGTTTCTTCAATTTAAATATGTTATTGCAAGTCTCCTCCAGCCTACAGCCGTTCCACAGGTTAACTCCCCTAACTGTGACACTGTGGTATTTCCTATTGGTCCTGACCGGTGGTTTTATGAACATAAACATTCCCCTCCAACTGTACACACTCTGTCTAATACCAGCTGGTAGCTGACAAAGCAAGAGAGAGAGAATGGGGTTAAAGAAAGGGAGCCTTTTCATTGGTTTTCCCCCTGAGCTAACGAGGACCTTTCGGCTGAGGAAGAAGAAGAAGAAGAAGAAGAAGAAGAAGAAGAGCTTTATTAATGTGATATTTAGTCAGCGGCCCAAAATTCAGAGTGGCGCCCCCTGGCATCACCGACCTTGTGTCATATGTATTTGTTCCAACGTCAAACTTGTAGGTGGGAGGAAACTTCAGCGGCCCTTCATGGAAACCTTCCAGCACAGTTTCACTGTCTTTGGCCATGTTCAGCTGGAAAAGGAGAGGATTTAGCGTTAGAACACAGACTCGTCACCACCATCTAGTGGAGCTCACTTGCACAGTGCAATGTCACAGAGGAGGACATTTAAAGGTCCAGTGTGTAAAATTTGGCCTGATTTATGATTTTTATATTGGTACAAGCTTAATATGCAGCCCGTAAATATATTAATAAAAGTCATTTGGTTTTCATACCCTTAGAACAGACTCATATACTGTATGTGTAAGAATACACATAGAGCAATAAGGGTCTTGCTCCTCGTTAGCTGCCATATTTCTAAGGAAGCCTGGTGTGGACAATCCTGACAGCGCATTTGGTATTTAGGGTGAACGCCGGTGTCCTCAAATAAACCAACGAAGAAGAAGGTGGACGAGGTATCCAGTGTTTGTGTGTGCAGGCCACCGTAGTGCACTGGCAAGCTCAGGAGAGGGAGTAAGGGTGCACTGCAATCTAAAATCTGACCCATAGATGGCAGATTATTACAGTGTTTGGCAAAGTTTCACACTGTTTATTTGAAGGTGTGCTTCTAGATTTTTAAAAAACAAAATAGTAATTGATTCAAAATATATTTTTAAAGAAACATATACTCAAAGTTTATCTTGAAAGCAATAATTTTAATTTAAATGATCAATTCATCTTACCTGGTCCTTTTCCCACAACAGTGGAAACTTGTTATTATCGATGGCTGATTTCACCACTTGCATTTCCAGGTCATCGATACGGAAATTGAGATCCCCAAACCAGAACACCACACTGTGACAAAACAGGCCTTTCATCATCAATACACACAACACAACAGCATTCATAAAGGAGCTTTTTATGCTAGATAGATAGATAGATAGAGAGATAGATAGATAGATAGATAGAGATAGATAGATAGACAGATACTATGTCATCAATTACCGTGTGTGTGTGTGTGTGTGTGTGTTTGTACTTTGTGGCGCTCACTCACTCGTGGTCCAGAACCCCAGTGGCAGTCTGAGCCTCAAACTGCTGCTGCTGCAGGATGCTCTCAAAGTCCTCCATGCGCTGGTCCGAGTTCTCCATGTGAGCCGGCAGGTGGCAGTTGAGGAAGCAGACGGTGTGGCCGAACACGGACATCCGTGCACTCACGCCACCTTTATTGCCCTGTCACACCAACAACAGCCAGGGAGGAAGTTAAAACAGTAGGAGAGGAAAAGATCCTTTAGTGCAGGTACGCTGATGAAGCGATCCAGGAATGCGTGCCATTGGCCGGCACTGAGAGATGCAACTCCTTTGCGCTGCAGAGAACCAGGAGGATAAGTCATTAAGGCCCAGTGAAGCACATCAATACTTAATGCTGACAACAAAGTGGGTAGTGGGCGGGCGAGCAGGAAGCAGGATGAGTCTGCGGATTTCTTCCCACTGTTCCCCCCCCCCATTAAGATGCAACGTTTTCAGTGGGGAAATGTGCAGCATGTCCAAATGTTATTGATGCGAACTGGGGTAAAAAGGCATTTATACACTGCAGTTCTAACAAACATCTTGTTTTTGGTTGATGTTTCACTTTGTGTTTGGTTTTCTATCACTGGCATAATAGTTTTAATCAAATTAAAATAAAATGACTGGAAAGTCAGTTTGCCTGTCAGTTATTTTTAATCTAACTGGACATTTAAGGTTCAAAAAGACAGTACACACGCACGCACGCACGCACACACACACATATATATACACACACACATACACACACACATATATATATATATATATATATATATATATATATATATATATATATATATATATATATATATATATATATATATATATATATATATATATATATATATATATATATATATATATATATATATATATATATATATATATATATATATATATATATATATATATATATATATATATATATATATATATATATATATATATATATATATATATATATATATATATATATATATATATATATATATATATATATATATATATATATATATATATATATATATACGCACACGCACCACGCACACGCACACCGCACGCACACACATATAAATAACAGAGTGGTGCAGACAGAGTGGTGTGGGCAGCTGTCTCACCCAGTAACCCCCCAGGCCGGTGCGGGTGGTTTCAGTCTGGACTCCGCGGAGGAAGGGCAGATGAAAGTATTTGGCAAAGATCAGCAGCAACAAGCCCTGCATTCGCTGCGAGGTCACCTGAGGGACAGACAAATGACAAGACACCGTCAGGGGCAGTCCAGATGGCGGGAACCAGCTTCTCAGGTAAGCAGCGGTTAACGAGTAATATCTGCTGTTCATACAGTTAATGTTCAATAAGCTGGAGGCCAGCTTTGACATTTTCACTTAACATATTATTTTCAAATTTCCAAAATACTCTAAATGTTGTTTAGAAATGGAATAGAGGCATTTAAATGTAGAGTTGTTTACACTATGAAACAATGATACTTGGCTATATATACGACTAGATCATCTACTGAACAGGGTTTGTGTGTAAGATTAATGATGAATCGGATTTTCAACGACTTTATCTCAACAAAAATACTTAAATAAATAAGTAAAAATTGAATTTCTTGGTAATGTAATGTCAAGTTAACAGATCCTTTTAAATGTTCCACACTGGTCCAAGGTTATCTTACCATCAGAATTATCTTTTTTTTTTCTCTCTCTCTCTCTCTGCACTAGAATTGCCTACTCAAGGAAACAAAACAGGATAACACTGAGCAGCTGTTAGCGTCACACTAATATTATCAATATTATCATTATTGTTATTATCTTCCTTAATTTGCACCAAAAAACTAAATCATCAAATCCTGGGAGCTGAGCTGATTTCTGTTCATTTTCTGCTGCTCCACCAAACACAGCAACGCTCTCTCTTCTCCCCTCATTTCCATTTTGCCCTGCAGAAACCTGTGGCCCAGCTTCCCTTCGCTGCATCAGCCAGTGCTGCATGCAAAGGAGGCCAATCCTCGAACCCCAGTTCAGCCTCCATCTGGCCACAACCCAGCCAGACGTCCACACTGCAAGCACTCAACGACAACTAGACCTTTCCTTCCTTCAGCCTCCCACAACGACAACTGGCTTCTGGTCATGCGTTAATGCTATGCAGATTTTGACATTCTGACACAAACTGAGGGTGCACATTTTGGCAGTGCACGAGAGCGCGGGGCGGGGGGACGTGTGCATTTGCAGCGAGGGTATTTGCATGTTTAATGGAGCCCCTCGCAAGAGGATATATTTACGTTGCCTTTCTCCAGCGGTCCACACAACCCAACCCCCCAACCACAGGCTCGACAAGCACGATAACACTGGCCTCAAACACCCGCAGGGCAGTAATGGAGGCGCACACGTCCACGTGACCAGCGCGCTTCTTTCCCAACTGGCCACTTGAGCAACTTTGTTGTGTAATAGATTTTACTGAACCGTAAACTCAACCGACCCGATTTGTGTGTGTGTGTGTGCGTGTGTGTCTGAGAGAATACACCTTTGGCTACATGCACTGAGGCTGACAAGCTCTCCTCAGAATCACTGAGCAATTGAGGAGCTACTGAAGGCTGCCGTGCTGCATTTGGTCTGAGATCAGAAAAGACGTTTAAGCCCAGAGACAAGAGTGAGTGTGTGTGTGTGTGTGTGTGTGTGTGTGTGTGCGCGAAGGCTGGAAGAGCAGAAGAGCTGTGGTTTGGTGTATGTTTGACCTTCCTTGTCGCACACGTGTGAAGAGACGAGCTGTGAGTGATGAGTGTGATGTGAAGCAGGGCAGCCTGAACATGGGGACCAAGTTTAGTTGCTTTATCTCGTTTCAAAAACAAAACAGCAGAAGTCAACCGTTATCTGCACGGAAAATAAGTCATTGCTTTCACTTTCTTTTTTTAAATTTATATCATGGCGTCTAAGAAAATCTATAAGGACTGTAATTGCGCAGAGAAAGGAAGTGCGTGTAAAGCAGCTTCCTGATGATGACTCAAGCGCTCGCTCGACAAATACTGTACAGCATCGGCATCCAATAATTCACCCTGCGCCTCAGAGAGTCGTTGTGCAAACTGTTCAATTCAGAGTGTGCCGCTTTGCAATTAGGATTAGAGCAGCAAGAATGGCCACTGCTAATTTGTACATATTGAACAGGACTTCAATACAGCAGACACCGCCAATCAGCAA
This sequence comes from Thamnaconus septentrionalis, assembly GCA_009823395.1. NCBI lineage: Eukaryota > Metazoa > Chordata > Actinopteri > Tetraodontiformes > Monacanthidae > Thamnaconus > Thamnaconus septentrionalis. Next base: position 21,802,121 of record CM020507.1, read on the forward strand.
CCATGCAGCCAAGAGGAATAAAATAGAAAAAACTGTTTCTGCTTTAAGAGCTCAGAGCCACAGAGTCTCACGATTGTGTGTATTGGCCACATCTGGATAGCAAATTAAAAAAAAAAAAAAAAAAAAAAAAAAAAAATCACACAGATATCAATATCTACAAGATGAAGTATCCAGAAAGGTCATGGCTGAATGGCTTTTAAAGGTTCAAAAGCAACATAGCCGAGCATGAGATGGCCGCAGGGCAGCATCAGTGTCACTGTCGGACGGCCATCGATGCCGCCACCCGATCCAAAAATAAAACCGCGTCCTGGGAGACGTTTGTCTCGCTCCTCCAGCCTGACAGCTGATTCATGTTGCGTGCCTCGGCGCGCCAGCGGAGCTGAGGGACAAGCCGACGCCGAGCCCGGCCACGGCGGTGGCAATGGCGCACAACCTCCCAGGCTGGGAAACATGGGAAAATACAAATGAGACAGACAGGTTCTGAGAGGATGAACCTCTTCCGGTGATTAACCTCCTCCAATGAGCAGCTGCTGTAAGCGTCTTATGTCGGAGGCACTTGCGTGCTTGCATGCCCAGGATGTTGCAAAAATCACGAAGGAATCTCAGCATTCCCAGAAGAGCAGGTGCGTCGGAAAGGCGCCACCCAGGAGTCAGACAAAATCAAGAAAAAGCTCCCGCACGCTGTTCAACTCTCTTCATTTTTAATAATCAAGCCCCGAGTGCTTGATTATCAAAAAGGAAGAGAGTTGAACAGCGCGCAGGAGCTTTTTCTTGGTTATGCCCAGAATGTTTAAAAGGTGCAAAGAAAATAAAAATAAAATAAAATCTCATTAGATTTTAAGAAAAACACAAAATTATTTTGTGCATAGCTCCTTTAAAGGTCCAGTGTGTAAAATCTGGCTTGATTTATGATTTTATATTAACATACTGCCCATAAATACATTCATTGAAGTGTATACTTGCAGTACAATAAAAGTAATTTGGTTTTACTACCATTAAAACGGTTATCACATCTATATTTATAATCATGTATATATATATATATATATATGTATAACACATATATATATATGTGTGTTTTACATATATATATATATATATATATATATATATATATATATATATATATGTAAAACACAAAACGTAAGGAAATTTGTGTTTGGTATATTATTTCTTTGTTGTAACAATGCTTCTTGGAAAAATAGCAACAGCAGAATAAGCTTTTTGACTCGGCAGAGAAGATTTGTCACATTTTTCAGGGGTGCAACCCAGACACTGAGCTCTGCTGCTCACCCCACAAATGCATGTTCCTTACAAGTGTGGCCCCATTTAAAGGAGGAATAAACAGGCTTTCCAATGATATAAGATTTCTTTCTATTGTTACAACAAAGAAATAATCAACCAAACACAAATTCTCCTACTTTGTGTTATGTGTATATGTGTGTATATGTGTGTATATGTGTGTGTGTATATAAATATACACACACACACACACACACACACACACACACACACACACATATAGCTCATCTCTGCCACTACGAGATCAACGCAGCTCCTCTATTCTAAGACATTATGTTTACAGCTGCGATAAATATAGCAGTGACTGCAGTTTTCTAAATAAGACACGTTTGCTACTGTTGCTTCTGCATGTGGGAGTTCTGTCAGAATTGACAACTTCTTCATCGAAAGACAAAAGCTCAAAAATGAACACTGGAGGTTTTGTCTCTAACAAAAACTGTAGCCGAGAGTGCAGGTGAATCCTGTTTGTTGTGTTTGTTGTGGATCTTCTTGAGAGCTCCATGTGAGACCTGCCTGCCTGCCTGCCTGCCTGCCTGCCTGCCTCCATGACCGCGACTCTCAGAACGCGGCCACCCGTCTGTCCCAGTGCTGCGTGTGCGAGGACGTTTTGAAGGAGATAACAGACACATGTGACACTACGCTAGTGGTGCAGTACTTGAGATTGCTCTTGGTCTCCAGACCACTTTTTAAGGGTCTCATCTCATCTCGGAGGCATTTTTACTCCGTCTTGTCTCGGACTAGAAGACTTAGGATTTTTGATCAAGAGACTCGGTTGAGACTCAGCCAAGACTGAAATGACAGACAATAACAGAAAAGAAAGCTTTAATGTAACCTTCTCATCCTCAGAGCCATTGCAGAACTTTGGAGGTCTTTCACAACCACCGTGAGTGACATTGATGAGTCTATTTTTATGTTGAGACACTCAGACATTAAACATTTTTATGCATTTTGTTTCGGGTTGGCATGCCATCATTTCCAATTGAATTATTCCTAGTTCATTTATTTTTTAATTTTCTGAAGCAAAATTGTTTTTTGAGAAAGGTTAAAAATAGCTGGCAAAAAGCAGCAAAATGTTGAGGAACATAATTGAAAGAAACCTTGCTGAAAAGAATTGCTTCTTTTGCACTGATGTAGAAGCAAACTGGAATTTAAAAAAAGACACTGGTGCTGATTAGTTGGGAATTTTCTATGACATATACAGTCATGGTCTGGTCTCGATGTCGATACTCTCTAGTCTTGGTAATAACTTGGTCTGGGTTGGTGAGGTCTTGACTACAAAAAGGACTCTGCGCGCTTGTTCCAGTTTATCACTCCGTCCATCCGTCGCTCAGGGAATAAAATGAGCCACAGCAGAAGAAGAGGAAGTCTGTGTGAAAGCGTGCGTATGTGTTGATAATATGGAAAAGCCATTTACTCACCAGCACGTAACCAAAGGGGCTGAGTCTCTCCATGCAGACCTCGCTCCACTGGTCTGTGAAGAGGACATCTTTCAGTCTTTTGTTAATCATGGAGTTCACTTCCTGCAGCCTTGAAGATAAAATGACACACAGGCAGGAACACACACAGGGGTCAGCGGCACACAGAAAGAGCCGATGAGTGGGTCATACGCGTCTGGATTAATAGACGAGATGGCGGGGGGCATCGCAACCACTAGGGGGCGGTCTATCAGTCTGATCGCTCATTAGTGGGGCCGTCTGCGGTGGACAGGAAAGAGACACTCACTCACCCGATAATGTACATGTCTGTGTTCCCGTCGCCAACGTTCAGGCCCAGCAAGGCGGTGACGTCGTCAGGGGGCGTGGCCGAACCCACATTCCAAGTGATGATGTGCACTCTGTCGGGAAAAAAAAGGAAAGAGAGAGAGAGAGAGAAAGGCCTTAATAGAACATCTGCTACCTGCTAACCCAGCTCAACAAGCAGCCAAATGTGTTGCACTGCTGGGACTGTTAGGAGACCAATTTTTTTTCAACGGCATTCAGGTTTTACACTTCAATCCAAAACAACTGGAATCCAAGATTCCAGTGAGCCCAAACAGTGTCCTCCGCCCCGTTCACTGTGCTTGTTTGAACTCTAGAAATCTAGTTGAGTCTCCGGACGATCACTGCCAGCTAATTCAGGACGTGGTTGGAGACAAAAACCACCGAGTCATTTCCGTGAAATACAAGCAGGCCCTTTAAACCAACCTTTGGCATTAGAAAAAAACAAAAAAGATAAAGACCCAGGCCTGAAAGTGGAGGAGCGGGACGCAGCGTCTCCCGATTGAAATCTGAGCCATTGATCAGGAGCGCTTCATTTGCATTTGATTTGACTTGAGGATGAGTTGCTGGTGTGCGACGGAAGCCCTCGCTGATGCGAACCGTCTGCGAATGCGTGAAAAAGTTGCTTTGAGTGAGTGTGTGAGGAACGAAAGGTTGAATCGCTCCAATCACGGACAAGCATTTTCTATATGGACCGCAGCAAAAGGAGTCCACTGTTACACACTTCAGCCTAATTTATACATATGCATGTTTATATAGAGTATATGTCATATAGTTGTCATATATGTGTCTTTCTATATTTCTATATGAATGTATATATATAGATATGAATGATTGATTTATATACATCTATATATAATACTTATATCGATCTCTCTGTTCCCCTCTCTTCATTTTTTGTATTTCTTTTGCACCCCAACCTCAAGGCCAAAGCAGATGAGCGCCCTCTGGAGTCTGAATCTGCTCCAGGTTTCTTCCTGCATGGGAGTCCTGACCACTGTCGCCCCCTGCTGCTCTGGAGGCTCAGCTGGTTTTCCTCTGATTGTGCAAAGAAGCTCGGAGACGCCTTGGGTTGCGATTCAGCACTATATAAATAAAAATTGATAGATTGATTGATACGTGCTGTGACAGGCGAGACTTGCCTGAAGTCGTCCACAGTCTGGGCCTGGGTGTCGGCCGTGCCCGCCACAGACAGCGCCCTCTGTGCGTGGGGGTTGAGGTGGGGAGCCATGGGCCTGCTGGCAGGGCGTGAGGGACCGAGGCCGCCCGTACCGGGTGGTGACCGGGACCTTTGGGGCCCCCCGGGCGAGAGGGTTTAGGGCGACTGGCCACCTGGCCGTCGGGAACGTGGCCGCCCTGCTGGTCGGGAGGCGGCGCCGGGACGTTGGTGGGTTCAGCTTGACTTCGCCGACGTCAATGGAACCCTCGACCTTGGCGCTTCTCTGTGGCCGCCGAGGCCTGGAGGAGGCGGCGGGCTGGGAAGCGGCAGGCTGGGAAGCAGCAGAGTCAGCGGCTGGAGCTGCTGCTGGAGCTGCTGCTGGAGGTGCCGCTGCTGCTGCTGGAGCTGCCGCTGCTGGAGCTGCTGCTGGAGCTGCCGCTGGAGCTGCCGCTGGAGCTGCTGGAGCCGCCGCTGCTGCTCCAGCCGGGACGTCCTCTGGCATCGGGCTTTGGGCCGGTTCGTTTTGTTCCATCCCTTTGGAGTTCTGCAACAAAATCAAATCAAATTAAATCAAACTGGATTTATGTATTTATTGGTATTGGTTGTAAGGTTGTGTTCTTGTGTCTGTGAGGGTTCTCAGTCATCTTAAAGTAGAAGGGTTAAGTAAGGGCAGCTGGACTTTCGCCTGTTGTGTTCTTACGTTTTGCTTTTTTCTGTAGTCACGAGGCTATTGTGGATGTAATTTTGGAAATATCATTATAAGCCCATGAGGGCTGGACACCAATCAGAATGTTTGACACCCGAGTAAACAGACCAATCAATCTATCAAAATATGTAGCACTTACAATACAAACAAAATGCAACAAATAATAATAATAAAAACCCACTGACTCCTCCCAAACACATAACCCCCCCAACCTCCCACCCACCCATCCAAACTGCAGAAACATGTGTAATAACAGTGTAATTACATGGCAGGACAATGAGGAACCATAAGAAGAAACAACCACCTATGGGGGAAGGGAGGGATCATCCACACTGACACAGAGGTGTCACCCAGGATGATGCCCCCCAGTGGGCAGAGTAGACACACCACCCAGTGCGGAGCCTAAACTGAAAAAACTCAGCTAAAAAATATCTTAAAGCTAAAAGACAATAGAATAAAAACACACAAAAATACAAAAATATGAATGAATACAAGCACCTAAAAGCTAAAAGACAATATAAAACAAGACAATACTTATAGTTGAGGGTTAAAAGAAATCAGTTAAAGGCCAAACTACTGAGCCTCCGTTTAAAAACAAAAAAAACAGGCCAAAGTTTGTACTGTGAAAAAAAGCCAAGGCACAGGAAGTACAGAACTGCTGCCACTTCAACAGTGGCAAATGGCGAGCAAGTGACTTTGCCCGTTGAGTCATGAAGAAGCCGTCGACCCAGCACAACGGCTCAGTGACTCGATTGAACTCCTCAGCTACCTACTTTCACATGGCAACACACTGGGCTGTATGCAGCTGCACACAGTGACGGGAGAAGATGACGGAAATGACAAAATGCACAGACGCTGCTTTGCTCTATTAATAATAAAAAAAAACAGTCTCACAGTCTCACGGGGTTGAACAAACACCTGGCTGAAGGTGTCTGGGAGGTATCATCACTGTACTTTGTGACATCACAAGGGGCTAGTTTTCCAGAAATGTGTTTTAGCACACACTATTTGAAAATTGGAACAAACAAAAGCAGTAACTGACGGAATGTTGAAGACGCACGCATGCACGCGCGCGCTCCTGCTTGGTGCTGCAGTAACCAGGGAGATAGATGCTCAGTCACTTCATATCAGCTCTGTGCACCTGCCACCGCACTAACAGGAGGACACGCTGCGCCCATGCAACCGCAAGAGTCAACGGCACGGAATAAACAACCGACGCCGAGAAGGACGAACGGGGAGCTTCGGAGATGCAGAGAGAGAGAGAGGATGGAAATAAATAAATAAATAAATAAATAAATAAATAAATAAGGGGCAAATTGGAGGCGACTCATTCCAGCATTGTGCGAGCAAAATCTCTGCTTGGCTTTTCTTCCCCTGCTGCTGATAAGACACAACGGTAAAGCTGCTGTGCCCAAAGCTTACACAAGTAGCCCATATAAATTCAAATACAGCTCTGAATGCTGCTTGAAAAGTGTCCGTGAGGGCAAAATTCATCATCAAATGACTCCGATGTTGGCAAAAAGCAGAAAATAGACTGAAGAGGGAAAGAAAAAAAACAAAACTGACCTTTGTTGATGGGAAACACTGGTCAGTCCAACCTGTTCCCTTGGACAAGAACCTGGTCAGACTGATTGGGGGACAAGAACGATGAAGAGGGGGAGTAGGAGAGGGAGGAGGGGGAGAAAGAGGAGGAGGAGAAAGAGGAGGAGGAGGAGGAGGAGAAGGAGGAGAAAGAGCAAGAGGAGGAGGAGGAGAAAGGAGGAAGAAGAGAAAGAGCATGAGGAGGAGGAGGAGAAGGAAGAGAAAAAGGAGGAGGAGAAGGAAGAGAAAGAGCATGAGGAGGAGGAGGAGGAGGAGGAGAAGGAAGAGAAAAAGGAGGAGGAGCAGGAGGACTCTCTGTGAAAAACCCAACAATTATTTGGCAGAGGGCCGTGACTTTCACGGTCATCGAACACACACACCGAGTGCCCCCGCCCCGTCCCGCCCCGCTCCCCCGCCCCCCTCCTAACCCCCCCACTGTTACTCAACATGTGCTCAGAAACACACAGCAGCAGTGCAACAATAATGACCTGCAGCCAGACTGGGCGTTCTGCTGGCTTATGGTTCTGCTGGTCCATGCATGATGGCATTTGGTGGTGGAGAGGAGCGTCGGGGGAGGGGCTGTAGGGAGGGAACACGTGGGAGTGGGTGGGTGAAAAACGAGTGTGGGGGGAGGAGAGGGAAGGAAGAGGTACGCTCTCTCTCTCTCTCTCTCTCTCTCTCTCTCTCGAATGTCTCTAAATTGCTCCTCTCTCGTCCCCCCCCGCTGGCACCGTCTATTTTTCAGAGCTCTAATCCCGCCGCCCCCCCCCCCAACCCCACCGCCTCTTCTTCTTTCTTATCGTCCCATTTCTCTAATCCGTCCCAACTCTCTGTCTCTCTCTCTCTCTCTCTCTCTCTCTCGCCCCATCTCCTATCATAATTGCACCACCTTCTCTCCGTCAACCAAATCACTGGATCCCCCTTCTTTTTTTTTAAAGGTATTTTAATGTATGTATTTGATGTCAACATGAGCACACACTCTCTCTGGCTGACCCAGAAGACTCCCCCTCCACCACCACCCAAAGGTGACAGGTGCTCCTCCAGCTCCCCGACGTGCACCTGCATGTATCGTCTCCTTCAGCACAACCACCTCACAGCCAGCATCAGACTGCTCGGCAGCAGCGGCCCGGAATGACGGGACAAATACCACTAATCAGCGCTAATAGGCATTTGCATGAAGCAGAGCGACCAAAAAAGAGAGAGAGAGAGACAGCGAGAGAGAGAGAGAGAGAGAAGAATAGATGAATGTGACCATGTGACTGAGGTTTTGTTAGATATGACACAAATAGAAGCAAAGGCTCAAAACACAGATTATGGCAAAAGTGGGACATTTTCCTGCTGCATTTAAACAGCACATAGTCAGTCTGGCCAAGACTAAATCACATCCTTCTCCCTTTTTTAAAAAAGATGCGAGTGTGTGATGTTGCCGCAGCCAAATGTCTGCCTCCTCTGAGCTGCAGCTGCCGCCGCCGCCGCCGCCGCTCCAAATTCCGCTCACGTTGACCGGGTCGAGAGTGCCGTGATTTGATAATAACAAATATGTCATGGTGTTTACGCGCCCCCACCCACCCCCAACCACTTCACCCCCAGAGGGTGTGAGAGAGTGGAGGGAAGCAGCCAAGGGCGGAAGTAATGGAGCCCACACAGCAGCAGCAGCAGCAGCGGCAGCGGCAGCGCCGGATGGCCCTCCTGGCTCCTCTGTGTGACATCACCAGGGGACCATTCCTTCCCCTCATTTTTTTCTTCATCGGAGAGCAGACTGTCTATAAAACGGTCCACTTGTTCTCTGCTAACTAGCTAGCACTTCTCCCGCACTCCTGGAGCTGCAACCGTGACCACTTTTTGTTCCCCGTCCTAATCTCCTGTAAATTTTTAAACCAGTGTTTCTCAACTGGATGGTCACATTTCTTTTTTTTTTTTTTTTAAAAAAAAAAAAAAAAAAAAGGATTTTAAAATACATATATTTATAGAGAAAACGTTGGGCATTTATTTTGCAGGACACACAATTCAATTCAATTCATAAATAATTTATTTAATAGACATAACAGAAAGTGGGCGAGAATTTTTATTTTTGTGGAACAAATTTGGGTTGTAACTTCATCATAAGGAAAAAAAAAAAGTGGGTCCCAAGACTCCACCAGTTGAGAACCACTGGTTTAAATTACAGCTGGCCACAGAGTGTCGATGTCCGAGGCCTCCAGGGCCACAGGCCCCCATGATGGGGAGACTAATGAAGCGCCCAGCTGCTAATGTCTCCCTCCTAGTCTTCCTGCCACATCCCTACTTGCCCGGGGGGGTGAGGTGGGCTTCATCTTTCCAATTAGGTCACAGCAAAGACTTTGGGATGTCAAAACGATTCTCTTTTTTTTTTCAGACCAGCGCGGAAGAAGGAGGGCTGAAAACACTAAGTGCAGTGCCTGTCTGCGCTGCAAAAATAAATCAAAGCTGCAATTTCAAAGCTTGTCATTTAACAATTACGAACATCTGCAAAGCTTGAACATTCATTTAGTTGTCTGCTTACAAGGATCTGGGTGCAAATTCCGAGCGGACAAAAAAACGACTCAGCGCACATGCTTGGAATAAAAACACACCATTTATATATATATATATAGTATATTACCAACATATCCTCACTTTAAAAAAAATGCAAAAGGCCACATGTGTGTGTCTGTGCATTATTCTCATAAACATGAAAATGCACGTGGGGATGTTCTGCAGCATGTACAATTATCTTCACCTCAATCTGACGGCAAGATCGCGCATTTTCCTGTTGTGTCACAACCCTTCACAGTGACGAGTGGGGCAGCTTGTTGCACCGGACAAAAACACACAGTTTCGTGAGCAAAAATGGTTTGAGACCATTCTGCAAAGAACCCAGCTTCCTTCACAGCAGCGGTTCACGGTGCTGTCGCGACACCGTGGAACAGTGTTTTGTGAACAAACAAACGAGACAAAGCCACCTAGAAAAAGGCGCCGTCAAGGGATTAAGAATAGTTTTTGTGGTAGCAGACGACAGAACATGACCCTGTCGTACATTTGCATAAAAACATGTTACAACTCGAGTGAACGGTGTCTCTGCTGAAGCAGACGGTTGGCAGTGTGCGTCCTGGTTATGATTCAAGTGCAACATTTACTGAGTGGAAATAGACGACGAAGGTCATCATCATCGCCATCGTGTTTTGCCATCATCACATTCCATGAGACACATGCAACTGTGTGTGTGTGTGTGTGTGTGTGTGTGTGTGTGTGTGTGTGTGTGTGAGAGAGAGAGAGAGAGAGAGAGAGAGAGAGAGAGAGAGAGAGAGAGAGAGAGAGAGAGACTGCTGTGTTTGTACTTTCCTGATCTACCTTAATTAATCAGTAAGTGATCTATTAGTCTATAAAAAGGCGTAAATACGCCAATTAGCTTGAATTCATAACATAGAAAAATGGTAAAGACTCCGTTTGTTTCCTGGGACACGGATGAGGGACATCCGTCGAGGCTCTCACGGGTGACAACAACAAAACAACAACAAGATGCAAAGGCACACAACAGTGTTTTTTTCTGTTGGCGACGCCAGGGGTCGGCTGGCGGCGGTCGCACCTCTTTCGTCGTTCCGTGAACGCAGCACGTCAACACAACATGCTTACTAATTAACCCCCCTGTCCGCCTTATCCCCCCGCCCCAGTTTACCTGTTTCGGCTCTCCTGAGCTGCTGTCAAGGATCTTGAGGGAACCGTCACCGGAAGACGTGGAGCTCGGTCTGCTCGGTCGGCCGGTCAGTGCGGGACCTTGGCGGGGGGAGATGAGTGACCAGCGGCTAAAGCCCCCCTGCTGCGGGACGCTAATGGGAACTTTGCTTCCTCAGATGACAACGACGACGACACCTCCAGCATCCCACCCGCCTCTTTCCCCCTCCCTCCGTCCAGCTCCTCTTCCTCTTGGTCCTTCTCGGCTGCCGCCGCTACCACTGAGCAGGTGGTTCCTTCGCAGCGACCCCAGCGACAGACAAACCAACAGACAGTCGCCCTCCGCCAGTCGTCGGCCAGCTACGTCTCAGCTGGAGCCCCGCCCCTCCCCGCCCCTTCCCGCGTTTTTAAAGGCACAGGCTTGCACAGTTTCCACCGCTCCTCCCTCTGCCCTTCAAATTTCAAATTATGTGAAGGCAGGACAGGCTGGGGGTCTGGGGGGTCGGCGCACGAGAGCGGAAGGGAGACACACAGGAAGTGAAGTGTCTGCCTCAGGCCCCCTGGGATCCAGTGTGGCGGCCCATTCATTTCAATGAGGTTGACCAAGCGCAGATAAAGTTTTTGACTTCTGTGTTAGAGGGCGCATAGAGCATGCGCACTTCACACCACGCCACTGTGTAACTCCACAAGTAACGCTGGGAAAGAGTGTTTTCACTTAGCGTCATCAAAACCGGAAGTCGCCATCTTGGAGGTGCTCGCACTGCAACTACACTGTTGTATGTAGCGACACAACCAGATTATTGTCGCACAAAATGGTTAATTATTGCCGTGTTTTTGGCTGCAATAACCGCTCAGACCGAGAAAAACATTTGACATACTTTAGACTACCAAAATTCATCACAAATTAGGGAGAGGAGTGCAAAAAAAAAAAACTGTCCGAAAAACGGAGACATTTGTGGCTGGCACAAAATCTGTGATTTTATTGACACAAACATGACCGTTAACAAGTTCAACATAAATGAAAAGGTGATTTATGTCATTGGAGATGTTCCATTTACTTTACATCACATAAAAACACTTAGTTGTGCTTTTCCATCAATTTTTTAACTCTTTATCAAGCCCTTGATAAGCTTCGGCTGCTTGATAACGATGAGGAATAATTATAATCAGGTGTGTTAAATTGGAGAGATATCTAAAACAGTGCAGGACAGTTGATCTCCAGAAGCAGGGTTGGTGACCACTGAGTTCGAGCATCGCTTACGTTGGCTTTCATCACAAACATGCCATTGATTAGCTGAGGCCGTGTCTCCCTCAACCAACTGCACACTGTCTGGTTACAGGAATCCAAACCTTTATAACACTTAGGGTCTTCAGCTGTGCATTGGGCTTGGAGAAAAGGCGAGGTAGTTCACTATATCTGGATATGATGTTGAAGGTAGAGCTGCCGGATCATCTTTCCAAGACGAGGGGGCTAGCTCATACTGATCTTTACCTCCTATCAGCTGTAATTTTTCATTATATTGCTGTTTCTCCCGCTGACCGAGTCCTTCTCTGTATATTTTTGCAGCTTCCACGCGTTCCTCTTGGCTTTCCTGTAGTTCTGGCATTTAACATTCCACCAAAAATCTACAATCAACGTGCTGTTCATTGAATTGTTTACATCTGAGTATCTCCATCATGGCGGCACGTCCGGTAACTGGCAAAAATGTGATGACGGTGAAAACACTCTATAAACTCTTTTCTGGTGATTTTCTGGCCTTTACATTTTTTTTTTTGAAAGACTGTAAGTCCATTGCTGCAAATTCTGCAATAGAAAGATTTGCTATGAACTGCGTTTCAGGTCACAGTGGTCCTGTCAGCCGTTTTAGAGGCGTTTATTTTTGTATTGCGGTTTATGGGAAACTGCTTTTTGGGGCCATGGGATTTTTATTTCATTTTATTTATTTATTACTTTTTATTTGCTGCAGTACCTCAAGTGGCCACTGGGGATAAATGTTATCATATTTCCAGTCTGGTATCCAGTTCTTATTATTACACATCTCTGCTGTCCACCGAGGACTGAAGCTGATGATGAAGTATTAATCCGGTCCGCGGCTCACACGATTGTAACGATTGAAAACTTGTCTGTCAGGGTGCCGATAAAAATGTCCGTTCGCCTTTCCAAACAATATCTGATATTATGTCGCCGTTATTACGCCTGTGAGCCGGGCAAGATGTGTATTTCTAGGGTGAAGAGTGGATGGTTGACGCACCACCACCCCCGAGTGGTTGGCATTTAGAAGTGCGCGGCATAGTGGCAGTTGGTTCCCACGGTTCAAACACGCTCAAATAATAACCATAACTGTATTATTATTATTATTATTATTATTATTATTATTATTATTATTATTATTATTATTTTATTTATTTTTTTTTTGGGCGTGGTCCCATTTCTATCCAACTCAAACAAAGCTCTTGTTTGAGTTGGATACATCTTTTCACGTGCATTGCTAAAATAAAAAAAAGCACTTCGCTTAGTAAAATCATTTACACTAGACGACACATTTGACTAGACACCATGAAATAGTTTAGGGCACACTGGGAACTAAAATCTCAGGGTTCTCTTTAATGTAACGCCCAGGTAACACTCTTCAAAGACCACAAATTCCGGATTTTAAAGACTTTGCTGTTGTCGTTATAGTAGATAGTCATCACATTCAGTTTCCAATGGTGGTTCATAAACATGATGTAACATAACTAATAACTGAATTGTATCAAAATAACTGAAGCAAGTGAAGGTTGGTTGAAGGTTTTCCAATATGTCACGCGCTTATAATAATGCCGTACGTCTCATGTACACACACACACACACACACACACACACACACAAATATATATTTGCATTGTGTTGTTGTGCAAGATAACCAATGACAGAGCGCGCTCCACGCCTCTCGAGAACAGCTTGACGTGGCAAGAGATCCGGACGTGACATCGTTGCACATCATCATCATCATCATCATCATCTCCGCCTCTCCTCCAGGTCCACCGACCCTCTCCCAGCCCAGGCCCACTTCCACCTCCGCACAACTCCAGCTGCTTGATCCCGGAGCAGAGCGCCGTCCTGGTCCACGGCTTGAACCAGGAAGGAGACACGATGCGGCTGGTCGTGCTGCTGGCCGCTTTGATCCACTGCGTCCCGGCCTACGACGTGGATGTGAAGAAGCTGGAGGGGCTGGCGAGGGCGAGGGTGGAGGTAGAGTCCGGGCACCGTCCTGCTTATATGTACTGTATATATATATGACGAACGAAATGCTAAAACTCGCCGAGTGCCGTTACTTTTTAACCATTTAAAAAGCTGCGATTGCTTGGACGTCGCTTTTTTCCCCCCCCGATCGGCTGCTCTTTTTTTTTCCACAATTGCGCATGCGCGCAGTATTGGCTCCTCTTTCCACGCATTTCCGCTTGAATTGTTTCCTTTACGCGCAGATATTACATAAATACGTATATTACTGTCGTATCTGATCGACAATGGAACCACCTTTTTGCGTGAAGGTATCAAGGGCGTGTCGGCAAGGGCTCCGGTTCCCTGCAGGAGAGAGGACTTCCAACTTCTACTCTCTCTTTCAAACAATGCACTTCCCCTCAGGGTGTCACCGAATCACCGCCGTGTCATCGCAGGATCGCTTGTCGAGCCGCTATTCTTCTGTACTATTCTTGCGGAAGACACCTGAAGCCTCCGGCCGGACGGTGTCACTTCTGGGATCCGTGTGAACGATCACGCGGATCCCAGAAGTGACACCAGATACCGAAGTTCCCGCACAATGAATGAATGGAGGCGCTGCACACTGCGTTGTGGCGGCCGTTATGTGACGTCATTTCACGAGCATTTTGTCATTACGGTCACTAACTATTTCTTTTTCTTTCATTTCCAGTCTTGTGGTGGATGACAGCTGAACAGGCTCAGAGAGGCAAGATATTTCAGTTGTTATTTACTTTAACGTTGATTTGAAAGGGACAAGCACAGTAATGGACATTCAGTACAGGTGTTTCTGTGAATATGCGAGAGTTAGCAAAGCTGTTAATTTACATATTCCGTCCCTTCTCTTATTATCTGTCATAAATGGGAAATCGAATCAAATCGACGGCGCTCAAAGGGCCCAGGGGTCAGAGGTTGACTGGAGCCTGATCCACGCTGAGCCGTGGTTTCCTGTAAAGCGCAATGCTTAACATTGCGGGTTTCACTGAATCCACCATTGAAAAAAAAACTACCACGTGAGAATAGAGCATTGATCGTGTCCTCTGTCTGCAGGTCAAAGCCTTCGTGGTCGAGGACATCCCTCTGTAGTATCCTTCCACACCAAGTCTCCTCTGTTTTCAAACGCATCTCTTTGCCTGGCATGTGTCACCCTTGTCCTTGACTGCCGTCACCTTCTCAGCCACAACCTGGTGATGAAACACATCCCCGGCGCCGACCCTGAGCTTGTCCTCCTCAACCACTACTATGAAGAACTGGATGTAAGTCCGCTGCACTCAGAGTTTTTTTGTTCTTGTTTTAACGCTAACGTGGCCCTTGCAGGTATCGAAGGGGATCGTAGATCGTAGCCTGAGCTTTAGCTTCCTCATGAACCAGGTTAGATTTGTATTCCTCTTGTGGAAAAACAATGCTTGAGGAATCAGTGTTGGTTTTTTTTTGTTTTTGTTTTTTAACTGCGTGCTTTGGCCCACACACATTCTAAAAGTAGAGGATAGACTCGTAGAGAAAGATAATTGGTTAAGACACTTTTCCTTTTTTGCCACCTGGGGGCAGTGTTCCACTGCAAACCACATTTCACATTTTACAACGAAACTTTATATTTTCACAAAACGTATTTAGTCCTGTAATAGATGGATAAGTACTTTATATATCCGGAAGGAAATTGAGCTTTGCAGCTGCTCAATCATTTATCAGCAAACCGAGTAAGAGAATAATGGAAATAAAGAGGTAATAAATAGTGAAATGAAAAAGTTTCATTTTGTCTTTACGGAAGCAAAAAAACTGGAGCAAGCAAACATCTAATAATTCATATCACTCGCACTGGTTTATTCCACACAATGAGCATAAATGAATCATATTTTTCTTCCAACAATAACCTGTAGCGGAGAAAAAGGAAAACCTTTTGTCTCAGGTTTTATTTGACCCGTCTGTCACCCCTCAGAGGGTCGCCCTGTCAGACATGACCCGCCCCGAGATCAACGAGCTGCTGGGCAAACTGGGCTTCTACAAGAAGACCACGGCCAACGAGGAGGTGCCAGAAGAGTTCCGCTTCTCTCCCGCCAAAGACAGCCCGTTCAAAGACGAGGCCACCTCCACCCCCGCCACAGAGACCACCTCCCCAGAGCCCCGGACGGAGGCCCAGCGCACTGACCTCTAACCCATCAGCTGCTGGGGTGCAAAGAGAAAGGAAAAAGAAAAGAGAACGGCTCACTTTACCCACACTGCCCCTCGGCTGCTCCATGACCGGCTGGCTGGCTGGCCCAGAGGACGCAGGACAGCAGCCAGCAGGTCGTGGATCAGTGTTCACGTGAGGATAGAAACAGAAGCATCAGCAGAAGGCCTGCTCAAGGTCTGACTTTGCACATATCATTCTTGCTATTTGACCTTTATTTTTTACAGCAATAATAACTTAAGAATCCACTCCATCAGTGCGAAGACAAAAAAAAAAAAAAAAAAAAACCCTCTGGAATGAAATGTTGTCTCTTCTACTTTGTCTCCTGGTTCATCACGTGTCTGTGGTTCTCCGCTGCTGTTAAATGTTCTTGTGTGTCCTATTGCTTCCTGCCCATTGTGAAACTGAATGAAGCCCAAGGCTAAAAGGTTTTGACCGGCCTTGGGTTGATGCACCGTGTTCTGGTGGGTTGGAGCTACCACACACAAGAGGATTTAGGTACAGTGAGAAGAATATAATAAAAATGTATAAAAACTGTCTTTGTCATTGGTGTTTCTTGTATTCAGCACTCCTGTTGTCGTGCCTTCTACCCTTTTCCCTCCTTGGCTTAGGCCTGACAGACTAAACTGGTTATTGCGTGGAAAGAAATAATCTGACAACGGCTTTACTGACTTCTCGAGTTGTTTAATTCACATTTAACATGTGGTGCACAGAAACATCAAGTTACAAGGCGTCGAAGTTCTTATATACATCGCTCACTGCCAATGTGTGAAGGTAGTTTTTGTCGTTTTTCTTTAGTTTGCAGCGGTGCATTAAATCCTCGTATCTCTAAACCCACTAAAGCAGAGCTTCAGAAAATAGCTTTCACCCAAAGAAACCCGGCTCTGATTAGATTTCTGACATCTTATCTATAGAATCTCAATTTTACAAGCACAATAAAAAAAGAATCTTCATTTAAAAGTATCCATTAGCTTTGGGTCATCAAATATACAATCTGCCGTTGCTGAGGGACTAAGCAACAAGCTGGCTTGACTTGTACACAAAGTTTGAGCTTTTCAAAGCATAAACTCTAACAAAAATAACATATTTAAGAAACACTTTATCAAGTATAAATAATGAGCCCTCTAAAAAGAGCTCTCTCTCTCTCTCTCTGTGTGTGTGTGTGTGTGTGTGTGTGTGTGTGTGCGTGTGATGCTGGCTGAGGATGGCAGCATTGCTGTGAGCTTATTCGTACGAACGTTCTCGGTCATGCAGAGCAAAACGTGTCGGACCGTCAGCGTCTTTTGTCCAAGAAGTATATTTCTGACAGTACAAGAACAAAGGAGGGGAATAATGCTGGACAATGTGGTCCCAAAAGCGCTTCCGTAGTATTATTACTGGGCAACAGAAAAAAAAAAATTGCTTTGCATCTGTGGAAGCTATTTTTTGACAAAACTCCTTGTTGTTGAAAATGGAGCGGGATAATGCACGTTTTAGAAATGGCTGAGTGTACTTTGTTTCCTCTGCAAGTACATAAACACAGCAATTAAATGGAACTGCAAAAATGAAAAAACAAAACGAGGTGTAGCAGTAGCTTGTAAAAATGGTGGTGTAAATAACTTAAAAGGGGGAAATAACATAAAAATATTATACCTTGATCTCTCTGGATGCATTTTCCAGACAGCGTCTGCATGTTAATTATCACCTGGTACAAAGAGTTGGAGTACAAAAGAGATGCAAAACTTGAAACCTTAAAAAGATAGATCTTTAAAAAAAAAAAAAAAAAAAAACTTTCAGGTGTATTCTGTGTAAATAATGTGTGTTTAAAGCAGAACTGAAGTACAGTAAAACTGAAAAACATCCCAACTGCCGACAGAGATAGTTATCAAAGTGGTTCACACACACACACATGCGAAAGCCCCAGAGTCACTAGGGATGTGCAGCTCTGACCAAGTCAGTCGGGCAGAGGTGGAGATGGAAGGAGGAGTCAGGGCTGGTGATGGGGTAGGGTCGGGTAGGGTAGGGGGCGCTAACACTTCAACGAGCACAGGTCAGAGGTCACAGGGCCGACCCATGGACATCTCGTATCGGCGCAGGTGGTTGACCAGGGACTGGACGTAGGTGAAGACGCACTTGGAGTCGGGCTTGTTGCCCATGATCATCATGTCCTCCACCTCCAGCAGCGGCATGCAGTTGACGCAGGTCCTGAGGGAGCGAGCGGGCGGGGACGACAGACAGGAGGAGGGATGAGACGGGCGGGACGGGCGGAGACGTCCTCATCGGATGTCAACAAGGACCAACCCAAATGAAAATCAGACACTTGTTATGGTTCGCTGACATACCAAGTGGATCCGCACCAGATCGAAAACACAATTGTAACAAACACACACAAACACACACGCACACACACTAATTTGAATGACCTCGCAACGTTTCTCATTAAAGGAAAAGTTCACCCAAATTGAGACTACGGCCAGTATCCTTCCACCCTGCAGTCAAAGGAGATCCTGGAGGGAAATTGTTCCAGCAAGTGGAATCATATTGTCTGCAAGCAATCAAAAACTCACTCATAAAAAAAAAAAAAATGATGACACACGACTCCACACTGCTTATGTATTGTCATCAAACGCACCTTGAACACAGGAAGATGACCTTGCCATTGAAAG
Organism: Thamnaconus septentrionalis; assembly: GCA_009823395.1. NCBI lineage: Eukaryota > Metazoa > Chordata > Actinopteri > Tetraodontiformes > Monacanthidae > Thamnaconus > Thamnaconus septentrionalis. Next base: position 21,820,345 of record CM020507.1, read on the forward strand.
CTAGCTAGGAGGCCACACGGTCTATTCAGGCTAAAGCCATGTTTTTGTTTCTTTTTGTTTTTTTTTTTTTTTGCTCTAGTGAGACAAACGATGCCTTTAAATAAACCTCTTTTCAAAGCTCCCTTTAAATAAAAGCCAGTAATGAAGCCGGCGGAAATAAACAGTCTTTGTGGAGGAACAAGGATCTCACATGCGAGCTATGCAGAAAGTGACCACAGGGAGGCATTATCTCCACATAATGTACACATCCTGCACAAATAAAGGCTAGAATTACGGGATTTTAGAAGGAAAAAAAAAAAAAAACCCTTTGCGCAGGAAATAAATGTCAACAACATAAAACCGGTTGCGTTAACAAGGTGTGCGGGGACTGCGGTCACGGGGCTGCAGTCACCATGGCAAGGTCTTTTTTTTATTTTTTTTTTTTTAAAAAGGAGGCTTTACAAGCCGAGCGCATAAACACCTGTTAAAGGCCAGCGGAGGAGCCTTTCAACGCAGCCTCTGCTTTGTATCTCAATTCCTCGCCGCGAGACGCCGCGATGCCGCAGCTCCTTTTAAAGTGTTGAGCTGCAGATCATCCTGGCAGCAGGCCTGGGCCATGTGTGCGCAAATGGACACAAACACACAAAACAACACACACACTGACGCGCACACGCACACACACACACACCATGTTTGGTATTTTGAAGCCTCAGGAGCTTCAGATTCCTACTGTGGTTGATCAAAAACGTGAGGGCAGCCTTGACTTGGGCTTTTCCATCCACTGTGTTTGTTACTAACTTGACAGTTCAACTGTCCATGACATGTAAATATCTTGTGTTTTTTTTCTTTTCTAACCTTATAAATATTTTATTTTATTTTATTTTATTTATTTATTTTAATTTAGGAGATGGTTGAGGATTTCTATCCGATAAGGCAGAGGACCTGCGCACCACTTGTGGTCGAGGAAGTTTGAATACATCTCTGAGGATTTAACATGGAGCACTGCACACGCAAAGGCCACGGTGAAGAGGGCAAAGCAGCGCCTTCACCACCTCCGACAGCTGAAGAGACTCAAAGTCTCTCAGAGGACCTCGACAACCTTCTACTCTGCCACCACACAGAGAGCATCCTGACTGGAGCCATCAGCGCCTGGCACGGAAACAGTTCATCTCGGCACCTGCGGGAAACCTCCAGGGAGGAGTGAGGTCTGCGGAGGAGTGCATCTTCCAAGGAGTGACTCTGCGGTCAGGTAAGTGCCTGCGCTGCCACAGAGCTCACACGGAGAGGCCGAGGAAAAGTTTCTTCACCCGTTCGAACCATTCGAGCTCTGAACTCTGCCATCCAACCATCCCACAATATCTAGCACTTCATTGCACCTTAACACCCATAATCATGTCAATTCATATATAGTGACAATATTATACTATATTATATAACATATATATGCTATATTATATTTAGATTTTTATTATACTATACATTGTATATTACATTTCAAAAATTAAGGAATTAATTATACTATATTGATTATTATGGTGTTATATTATATTGCACTATTACTAATATAACCACCACTACTATTATTACTGTTATTTTACGACATCATTTTTACTCTAATTGTTGAGATTATTATAATTGTTATTATTGTTATTATTATTATTATTATAGCTGTTATTATATATTATGATGGTATAGCAGCATATTTTTGCATTCCATTGTTTGCAACTAATTTTATATCATATAATGTATAGTACTACAGAACACTTCAATCACCCTCATCCGTGCTTGCCACTTTTTAATCTTTTTAACTTGTATTTTTGTATATTGTAAAACCTATATTTAACCGCCACTGGCCACTTTAAAAATTCTCTTTTTTTTTTTATTTACACTTTCTTTATTCCTTGCATGCAAGGTCAGTCAGGTTCTTCTACACCAATTTCACTGCCATGTAACGTGACGTGACGTGACAAATACAATCTTTGAAAGCTTCTCTTTTGCACTACATTGCTGCTGTAATTATGCAAATTTCCCCAATGTGGGATTAATAAAGGTGTTCTATTTAATTTATCTTCCTTACTCATGTTACCACACACACTCTCGCACACACACACACACATCCCCACCACCCACTGTTCCCACACATCTGTCACAATCAAAGTGAGCTTTCACTTCTTCTCTCACCATGGCTTCAGATTAAGGTGTTGGGGGGGACGCGACTCTAGGAGGAGTTTTTGGTTTTAACCAGGCCCTTTGTCACCAGGCCCCGGTAGAACTCCTGCAGGTACGTATACACACACTTCCAATCCGGCTCGCGCATCTTCACCATGTCGTCCACATCCAGCAGCTGCGGACAGTCCACCAGTTTCCTGTCCGCCACACCGGGCCGGGCCAGGCCAAGGGAGAGAAGGACACAAGAGCCCCGGAAAGACGGGAGAGGACGGAGGTGATGTACACATATAAGGAGGGAGAAGAAATTGAGAAAAAGAAAAAAAAACAACAACAAAGAGTGGACAAAAGGAGGAGAGAGGAGGGGAAGAAAAACAGAGGAGGCAGTGAGCAACCAAGTGATAAAACAATGAGGGTGAGGAGACACACAGAGAGAAACAACAACAATTACATTCTGTGTTCACAAATATATATCCATGAGTCCACATGCTTCATGAACATCATCACTTTACACAAGGCAAACACACACACACACACAGCAAAGCAAAACAAAAGGTCGAATAAGCCTGGAATGAAACTTATTCAGCCTTTTTGTTTGTTCACTGTGCACTGGGAGAAAAGTGCGGCTTATTTAAAGGTCCCATAATATACCTGCTGTTAGATCTCCAGCAAAAAAAATTAGCCCTGTGTTCACAGCCTCCCGCAAAATAAAATACAAAAATACTGAAACTGAGGTAGTAAAAAAGAAGACATATCTGCGCCCTTTGTGACATCACAAATTGCAGATTTCCAGAGTTTAATTTTAGGAGCTACCTCGGTTCACTGACACCAGAGACGTTTCATCGTCACGGCACATTGGTACAGTTAGATTTTGCATAATATAGGACCTTAAAATGGAAATGAAATCACACTGTGAAAAAAACAACCCAACAACAACAACAACAACATAACCAACTACTACATGTGACTACACACTCAAACACTGGTGCACAGCGTAGCGTGCATGTAGGTGTGTGTGGGCGTCGTGTCGCAAAAACTAGTGGGAGTGGGGGTGGAGGTGGGGGGAGACAACAGGAAGTGGTGGCGAGAGAGAGGTGGGAGTGGCGGAGTTTTGGTGATCATCCATCATCACGGACATGGTTCTGCTGAGAGCACGTGAGCAAAACATACAACCAGTCGCAAGTGGATGGCGTGTTGCCAGGAGGTTGAGGACCACAGAAGAAGAGGAGGACACAAAGAGAGAGAGAGAGAGAGAGAGAGAGAGAGAGAGAGAGGGAGAGATCGGAGGGGGAGAGGGGCGTTGAAAATGAAAGCCTGAACTGGTTGTTTTTTGGGATTTGTGGGCTTTTGCTCTTCTTAATTGTCTGGATTCCTTGGAGGACGTCACAGCAAGAGAAGCTGAGGGTCTTAGAGGCGGAAAACTTGAGATGTTAAGGTGGAAATAGGAAAACCTGGCAGAGTTAAACTCCCTTGGGGAGCAGATTCCAACACTGTGGGGATCCATCCTGGTCATGTTGGAGGAACCAGAAGGAACCACGAGAAACCAGGATTAATTTAGGAGAAACCAGGAGAAACCAGGAGGAACCAGGATTAACCAGGAGGAACCAGGAGAAACCAGGAGAAACCAGGATTAACCAGGAGGAACCAGGAGAAACCAGGAGGAACCGAGATTAACCATGAGAAACCGGGATTAACCAGGAGGAGCCAGGAGGAACCTGGAGGGCCCAGGGGGAACCAGGAGGGACCAGGATTAACCAGGAGGAACCTGGAGGGACCAAGAAGTGGGGGGTGGACTGTGTGTGGACGATGCCAATATGGCTCCTTCACAGCTTCTCCACGGTGGAAAAGCACTGGCAGCTGACGACGCTTCTCCAACCGTGACTGGCCGAGACTCAAACAAGCAAACAAACAACACAAACTGACAACACACACAGAGTGTGTCAGTGTCGGTTTGTGTCCCATCACTCACTCGGCGGAGCTGAAGGCAGTCTCAAAGTTGTGCCTGCGGTTGCTGGGGCTCAGGGCGCTGTAGTCGAAGGCATCTGGGAAGAAGTTGTGCACCAGGGCGCAGAAGGCCATGCCGTTGCTCCAGCTGGACGAGAAGTTCTGGATGTCCACGTGCTGAGCGGAGCAAGGGAGGGAGGGAAGGAGAGAGGGCGGGAGGAGGAGAAAAATAAAACGAGGCACGTCAGTCGGTCGGGATGAGCGAGTGAAGCGGAACGGAAACATTTCCAAAGTTGGAGCTGCTGCTAATGCTGCTGGTGGTGCTGGTGGTTAATTGTCAATTGTCCTGAAGAAGTAAATATCATCTTTGTTTTTTTCCTTTCAAACCCTATAAATATTGTATTTATTTATTCATTTACTTTTAATTCATATATTTTTTTCTTTTTTTGCACTAAATTGTTGCTGTAATTATGCAAATTTTCCCAATGATGTGGGTTTAACCACCGGAGGACACACACACACTTTATCACACACGTCCATATAACGATCTGTCGCTCCTGCTGCTGCCCATTGCACAACTGTATGCCACACACTCATTATACTCATTATGGATGACTGCAATGTATATTTCATATACACACACACACACACACACACACACACACACACACACACACACACACACAAATATGTACATGCAGTATGCATAATACACACATATATGTAAATGTCAGATTTTATTTTATTTTTGTTATTTTTATTGACATTTTTATTTTATACCATACTTTTATCTCTCTTCATACTATAGCTGACTCTTGCAGGCCTTTTATTACACTAGTTCCCTTGTCAAGCTCCTGTAAATACAGTGAAATAAATTTCTCTTGGAGATCAATGAAGCATCTATCTTAGTAGTAATGCTTAATACTAATACTTTGTAATTAATTCATTAATTAAGTTAACATTTATTATTATCATTATCATTATTATTATTATTAGTAATAATAATAATAATAATAATAATAATATTTAAAGTTACTTAATTAATTAAGTACTTAATACTAATACTAAGTGCATTTATCTTAAACTATCCATCTATCTGGTGTTGTGGTTCAGCTTCAGTTCCACTTGGCCGGACGAGGGGGAGAAGACGAGCGGCTCACCTCGTAGGATCGAGTCTTGGCTCGGCACCAGTCCAGCAGCATCTGCTTGATGGAGTTGGCGTTGGGCACCCCGAAGCTGGTGGAGCGTTGCACTCTGTTTACCTTGGCCAGCGCCTGGTTCCCGGTGCTGAGGGAGGGCGGGCGAGAGAGAGAGTGTGAGGAAGTGAGGGAGGATCTGTTGCTGTTTAATGTTTCCACGCTGTGAGCGGCTATTCCTCTTCTTCCTCTTCTTCTTCTTTCTTTGGTAGCGATAAGCTCTAGTGTTTATCCTCACCCGCCTCCCTCCTTCTCCAGCTTCTCCATCATGGCCTTGCGGGCCTGCGTGGCCGACGTCTTGGGCATCGTCTGCGCCCTCATCAGCTCCTTGCGCCTCTCGGCCTGCCGCCGCTCCACGACGGAGGTGTCGTCCTCGCGGTCAAACACGCTGTGACGGAGAGACCAGGACAGAGTCACTTTAGATCATCTGCTTTAGTTTTTATTCTTTATTCTTTTTTCAGATCCAAGTTAACTTCCACAGCGAACCTTCCTGGGATCCACATAAAATAAGAACATGACACAAATAGATAAACATACATTCATAGTATTCACAGTACAGAAAACAATCAAGCAACACTGTCTACACAGACAGCCAAAATAATGTACATACACCAGGAAAAGAAAAACTTGCATCAATATTTCTGTTGTATAAGTACTTCTAGACATACAAGGAAGTTTGATCAAATGACAACAGTGTGTGCTGTTGTACCGTGTTTCCCCAACAGGTGTCGTTACCCTCATGAATGTAGCATCAACAAGTGTCGAGGTAACAAACGTTACCCAGCAGTAGTTTGCTGTGGCCGATGGCCGCCACCACTTTGAGCACCTCTTGTCATTGTAGAGGCCAAGGGTCACTAGAATTCATCTCGTAATGAGTCAGTAAATTTGGAAGTGAAATGTTTATGCAGGTTCTTCTTTTCCTGATGTTGCGTACACAGTATTTCCGTCTGACTCTGTCCATGACTTCAACACAGAATAAGCATCATGAACCTTCTCAGTAAAAAGCCAAGAGGTAAAAGACAACAGCAGGAGAAAAGTGAGTTTGAAAACTGACGATATGCAATACCTAATTTTACAATGAGCCTCCAGCAAACATTATCCATGTGGTGTGGATTCACTTTTTAAAAAAATAATCTGTATCCACGTTCAAAGGCCAGACGAGCCGCTGCCCGATGACGTACCTGCCCACTTTCCTGCTTGCGTTGGAGGAGGAGGAGGAGGAGGAGGTGGAGGAGGTGAAGCTGTAGGACTTTGACTGCACGGTGCCTCCTGAAAGACACAAACAACGGCGGGATGACGTCGTACGTCGACAGATGGATTGATGGATTTGGTTGGACAGGTTTGTTGGTGTTGCTGATTGATTGATTGAGGTTTGTTGGTGGAAGCAAAGCGAAGCGACTGACTGTCTGTTTTCTGCATGAAGCTGGACTCCACCACGGTGCTGCGAGTCGACCGGCTCCCGTTGTCTAAACACAAACACCAAGCAGCGTTTTTCATCAGGAAGAAAAATATACCATCGACATGCTGTTCATTTATTTTATTTGTTTTGTTTTTTTTTAATAATTTCTTTAAACAGCACATTGTGTTGGAGTTTCAGGAAATGAAAAGTACTTCTGTGTTGATTTGAGCAGTGCAAGCACCGGCTAAAGAAACATTTCTTTTTCAAATTAGGAAAGTAAAGATGTAAACAAATTAAAAGGAAAAATGAGAATTAAAAAAAAAACAAGAAAGAAAGAAATACCAGACTGAGCGAAGCGGTTTGTTTTTGTGACTTGGCTGAGGCTGGAGCCGTCGGCCGACTTCTCCACCTTCCTCATCACCACCTCTCCTGCTCCGGCTCCACCGCGACCCTTCTGGCTCCGCTCGTCCCGCTGCTGCCGGAGCTCCTGCAGACGAGTCTCACGCTCCTTCTCTCTCTGGTCTGAGTGGGGAGGAGAGGAGAGGAGCAGGAGGAGGAGGAGGAGGCAGAGGAGGGAAAGACAGGGGAGGGGGAGAGAAGGAGGAGGAGAGGAGGGGGGAGAAAGGGGAGGGAAGGAGGAGAGAGGGGGGAGAGGAGGAGGAGGAGGGAAAGAGGGAGGGGGAGAGAAGGAGGAGGAGAGAGGAGGAGGAGGAGGGAAAGAGGGGGGAGAGAGGAGGAGGAGGAGGAGGGAAAGACAGGGGAGGGGGAGAGAAGGAGGAGGAGAGGAGGGGGGAGAGGAGGGAAGGGGGAGGAACGGGGGAGAGCAGGAGAGAAAGACAGGAGGAGAGGGAGTAGAGGTAAGAGAGCAGAGAGGAAGGGGGAGAGGGGGAGTTGAGGGGGGCAGAGAGGGCAGGAGAGGAAGAGAAGGAGGGAGAGGGGAGAGGAGTCGAGGAAAGGTGAGGGGGGAAGAGAGGAGGGGGGAGGACAGACGAGAGGAGACGAAGGGAGGATGATGTCAGTGGAAAAAGAGGAGGAGGAAGTAAACAAACGGCCAGCGGCTCATCTGACGGCGACGAATGTGAGGAGGTGAATCTCATCTCAGCATCGTGTCCACAGCACGGCAAAGAAACAACAACGAGGACAACCTCAGGTTGGAGGATCACAGCTGCGGCTAGAGCAACACACCCAGCCACATAGCCAGTCATATAGCCTGTGTCAGTCTTCGGGTTGACCAGGGTTCATCCTAATCTCCTGGGAGAAGACATCTGAACATTCCCTGATGCTTGTCTGTGCACACGGAGCCGACAAGTGTGAATACACACCGAGTGCGCACGGCAAAAAAACCCCAAACAAACCAAGTGCTGAATGCTTCAGTACCGTTAGTGCCATGCACACTTCACACAAACCCGCCCTACCTATCTCCTCTTGAGTGCATCCCAGCATGACCTCTAGGGGGCAGAGTGGGCAAGAAATACAATTCAAATTTGCTTAAAATCCACATCTTTGAAAAAAGAGAGAGTTGGATGGAACCCAGGATGATGTGAAATAAATCAGCTGATACTTTTAAAAGTGATTTTTCTTTTTCCTTTTTTTTTTTTTTTTATTTTTATAAAAAACCAAAGGCCAGACTCTTCACCTCTCTTCTTCTTGCGTAGGTCCCTCATGGCGGCGCGGATCAGCTTCCTCTCCTCAAAGTCTTTGGACTCGTCGAGCTGCGGCCAGGGAAAAAACAAACATGAATGCACCAAAAAAAATGTGCGACAATCAGAGCAGTTCAAAAGTGACTCGGCTCGATTTATACAGCAAAGCACTGCGCTTAAACAGACTCCCCCATCGGCACCAAGATTAACTGCTAATAAGACAAACTGTCTGTGCGAAGTGGGGGTGGGGGGTTAGGGTTTGGGGAATAAAGTGGCCACCGGCTGTTAAATCTCGGCTGCCAAAAGTACCATCTTGTCGAGCAGCTCCTCGTCCTCCACGGCGGCCAGCTGCTCAGCCGTCACCTTCCCCCCCTTGGCCTGCGTGGCGCCAGCAGAGGAGGAGCCATTGGGGACCACGGCGGCCGGTACCTGGACGCAGGGCGCAACAGAGAACACCGGCTCGGAGGCGACCACGGGCTCCGTCTCCATCTGTGGAGGAGAGTCGGGAAAAGTCGGAAAAGTCAGAAGAGTCGGGAACGTGAGAAGAGTCAGAAGGGTCGGGAAAGTCAGAAAAGACAGAAGAGTCAGATAAGTTAGAAGAGTCGTATACATCAGAAGAGTGGGAAAAGTGAGAAGAGTCAGAAAAGTGAAAGAGTCAGAAGAGTCCGGAAAGCCAGAAAAGACAGAAGAGTCAGATAAGTTAGAAGAGTCGGATAGATCAGAAGAGTCCAAAAAGTCAGAAGAGTCGGAAAAGTCAGAAAATTCAGCAGGGTTGAAAAAGGTCAGAAAGGTCAGAGTCGGAAAAGTCGACCTTATGTCATTTTTTTTTTTAGAAGAAAATCAAACTGCAGTTCAAGCTGTTCACTTGACTGTGAAGGGTTCAGTTGGCCTTCTACGCGCATTCTACATGCTGTTCACTTCTGAAAAAACCCAGATTTCTTAGTTGTCTGCACAAGGGGGATCTTGTCTCCATAATAGGACTGTGTGTGTGTGTGTGTCTGTGTGTGTGTGAAGTGATGTGATGTGGAATCAAAATCTAATAATGGCTGTTTTGTGCGACGACACATCCACACATCTCATTGACTCTGACCTCGCTCACTCACTAGCTCGCTGCAATCCAGGCAGGAAACTCTGCCAAGTTCTGGTTGATGCGGTTCACTGGTGGGCAGTGTGGCCTAAATGAGTGGTTTTCAAAGTAGGGGAGGGGCACCAGGGGACGTGAAGAGGGGGGCGCAAAAGATTGGAGCGACGATAAGAAGGAAAAAATACTAACAAATCAATAAATAAATAATAGAATCAAATGATTTTTTAATTCTTATTACCAGATATAATCTAATTATTATTTAATCATTATTACTGAATATAATCTATATTAATGCATCATATGATTGCCTGCCAGCTGCAGAAGACACAACCATGTCCATGATCATCAACATGTTAGTTGGCAGTGTTCTGATTGTAAACAAGTGTAACAATTATTGGATAGCAAATAAAAGTAAGAAAATACACTCTAACATTCTGTTGGTTTGTACAGAGGGTCCCTAGTAGCCAGATGCTCATGCTGTTTGTTGGGGGCCATGCCGTGCAAAAGCTTGTGAACCCAAGGACTGAAATGATGCCACGAAAAAGCAATGTGACAGGTGAGGGCCGGGTGAGGGGGAAGACTGCATTAGCGAGATGTAAACAGTGAGCAAAACATTCTGTTCGTCCCTCACTGCTGGAGGAAGGAATAATACATCAGAGCCACACGAGACGCACAAGACGAAGAACCTGAGGAAGCGAAGGAGTGTTCAGTAAAGCGACGGTTCACCCAGAGTGCAAATTTCACAGATGGGCCGCGTCGTTAAAGGCTTTGCGGCCATTTTATAATCCACAAAACAAACAAACACACATATTGCCTGTGTGGTGTCACACTGGTTTTTTTCAACACTTGGTGTTTATGGAACTCTTGCAGCTCTATTTTTTTTTTTTTGCCAAGACTAAACGCTGTTGCCTCCAGACAATCACCGCGTTCACGACTTGACTCGTTTCCGTCCGCTGACGGCTTCGCAGTCGACGTCTGAACAAAGAAACCAAAGAATCCCAATCAATATTTACATTTGACAGAACAATAAAAGCCAGTATGTTGAAGAAAGACGTTTGTCTCTGATTGTCATGAAGAATAATCATGTCAGATTCTCTTGAAGAAGTTTTAAAGGGAAAATGTACCTAAAGGAGGACAGCTATTTCATTTCATTATTATTGTTATCAGTATTTGTTATTATTAGGAATATTTTTGAAATTGATTGTGCTGGTGCGGATATTTTATGTTTTTTTGGCTCTTTGTAAATGTATTTCTTTGGGGTAAAGGGCAGATAATACAAGATTATTCTTCTTTCTGCTCCCTTTCATTCAGGAAGTTGAGAATGTTTGTGTTAGTGTCTAATTGTTTTGTTATAACTAAATGAATGAAATAAAATTTAAATAAATAAATATGGAGGATAAAAACATGTTTTAAGAACAAACTCCCGAGTGGTCCAGACACTTCGGAGATATAACATGAGAAGCATGGAGCTCTTCAGTTGTTGTTGTTGTTGTTGTTGTTTTTAGGTTGAACAGGGGCGAAACCACTGGCTTCCACTGTCCTGGCAGTGGGTGGAATTCTTTCCCCTCTTTGAATGTGAAAAAAACAAGTAAATAAAGGTTATGCGGTTACAGCAAAACATCCAGTGTCAGTGAAATTTCAGCTTTGGTTGACCCGTCTCTCTCAGCTCCTCCCCAGCTGTCCACCATTGTTCTCCCAGTGACTATAAATCCAACACAAACTGGTGTCGGTCACTCTTGCTCTTGTCCGCAGCTCTAATTTGTGGCTTTTGTCGTCCTGCTGCAAATATAGCGACCGTCTATTACAGGCATGGGCAAACTATGGTCCGGGGGCCATATGCGGCCCGTTAAGCTTTTTAATCAGGCCCGCCGAACTTGAAGAAATGATATTAATAGTAATTAAGTCATAAAATAGCTGTATTTCATCCATTTCTTTTAGTGTTTAAAGAGTCATTTCAATAAAGAGCTAAATACCGTTTGGCTTCAAAGACACATATTTTGTTGTAGCTCTGCTTTTGCTCATTTTCAATAGAACCTAAGGCAATATTTTTGCTACATATCCCATGATATGTATTTTTTCTCCTATGAGGTGGGTCACCAAAACAACCCATCCATCTGCTCCTGCAGCCCCACTGTCCAATTTTACAACCCAATGTGGCCCCACCAGTCAAAAAGTTTGCCCACGCTTGGTCTATAACCACAGCTGCCAGCTCCCGCTCCCAGTGGACCAACTGACCGAGTGAGTCACTAGATCTCACTAGGGACGGACAATGCCCACCCACAATGCAGCGAGATACGGCCAGAAACCAATTTTAATACGTTTTTGGACCTGGAACAAACTGGACTGAGAGGCACTTGACCGACCAGGAATGTTTTGCGACACAGCGCAGCCAAACAAGGGTTGTCAGTCAGGCAGCGTGTGTGTGTGTGTGTGGGTGAGAAAATCCCAGATAACCTTGTTGCTGGAGTCATTCAGCCCCTGCGTGCTCATCAGCATCTGAGACTCTCTTTGTTTTCTTTTCCATTCAGTCATGGCTGAGACTGAAAGAATTATGAAGGGGGGGATATTTTCTTTTTTTTTTACAAAAAGAATCTGAGAAGGTCACTTGACTGAAGGGGTGCGGGGCAGTTTGACGGGCAGACCCAGCTGGCTGCCTGTCCAGGGATCAGAAGGACTCACAGGGACTGTGGCTTGTTGAATAAGCAAAGATAAGGCCACAAATAGTCATTATCCCTTCAAATGTCACCAGTGCAACACATACACACACACACACACATGCACGCGCACGCAGAGTAACACAGCGCCTACAGCGAGGGTCAAGTCGTCATAGTGACAGTTATGAAACGCTGCGTGAATCTATTTTTTTTATGAACGGCCTGAACTTTGGAGGGCAAGTGGAGGAAAAACTCATTCAGTGACGTTCAATATGACAGAGAAGTTCACAACCCTCCTTAACTGAGCGCAGAACATGCTTTCAAGGACTTTTAAGCTGCTAAAAAAGAGGGGAAAAAAGGTCCATCTGTCCTTCAAGTGAATAGTCACCAGACTGTTAGCACACAGCGCTACAGCCAGAGCACTGCACTGACTCTCTGACTGACTGACTGTCATACACAGTCTCATGGTGCATAAAGACAACTGGCTGTTCCAACTGGCTGACAGCTCAGACACCCATTCTGAGTGATGTGGGGGGGCGAGATGTAAAACTGAGGCCAATGGAAAGACACCAGGAGTACGTGACCAGAACAAGGTCACCAGCCCGACACAATAAAAAAATCACGCATGGCTGGTCCGGGTGTGCTGGTAAAAAAAACAAAACAAAAAACATTTCTTATTTTCTGGTAGATCATCATCAAAGAAAGTGACATTAACTCTTCTGGCTCTACACCATCTAATTGCTTTTTTTTTTTTTAAATGCCTTTATAAGCATTTCAGATCTTAAGGAAAAGTTTATTTAGCCCTCTGTTTACAGCCACCCACAAAAAAACTTGTGGGGGTGGGAGGAGGGGCGGGGCTCAAAGGGCCTCCGGGTGATGTTGTCGACCTGGGAGACGGGATCGCTTCCCTTTGTGACATCACAAAAGGCCCAATTTTTTTTCCCAGAGGTGAGTTTTAGCACAGAGCACGTTTCTGAGACATGGAGCGAGAAAAACAAGTCATCAATCAACTTCCCTTCAACTTGCGGGAAGTTCACTGCCACTAGATACACTTGATCCAGCCCGATAAGCTTTAGTTAAAGAGAAGTTTGGAAAAAGTGAGGAGCCATTAGCTGAGAGCAGCAAGTACCATGTCGTCATCGGCAGGAATGTTGGCCATCAAGGAGGGAGCGGAGAGGGAGCGACGGGTCGCAAAGGTGGGCGGGTGAGGAACAACGGCATCAACCGACGGTGGGGGTTGAGGGTCCGAGTCCTGGAGGGAGAGTGACGGTTCTCCAATGACAGTGGACACGTCCAGCACGGGAGGAGCTTCAGCATTGTTAGGACGTCCAGGAGGATCTTCAGCATCGTCCTGCTGTCTGTTGAGAGGATGGTCTGGCACTGGGTCCCCAGTCTGATAATCTCGGGGGTCCAAGTCCTGGAGAAGCAGTGATGGTTCTTCAATAACAGTGGAGGACATGTCCAGATCTTCAACATTGTAGGGACGTCCAGGAGGAGCGGCATCGTCCTGGGGTCTGTTGAGAGGATGGTCTGGCACAGGGTCCCCAGTCTGAGGGTCTTGGTGGTCCAAGTCCTGGAGAAGCAGTGACGGTTCTTCAACAACAGTGGAGGACATGTCCAGATCATTAGCATTATGGGGACGTCCAGGAGGAGCAGCAGAGTCCTGGGGTCTGCTGGGTGGAGGGTCTGGCACTGGGTCCCCAGTCTGAGGGTCTTGGTGGTCCAAGTCCTGGAGAAGCAGTGACGGTTCTTCAACAACAGTGGAGGACATGTCCAGATCATTAGCATTATGGGGACGTCCAGGAGGAGCAGCAGAGTCCTGGGGTCTGCTGGGTGGAGGGTCTGGCACTGGGTCCCCAGTCTGAGGGTCTCGGGGGTCAGAGGTCAAGCTCTCTCTGTCCAGACCGTGGAGGAGAGGCAGCTCTTGAGCTCCTGTCACCCGGCACAGGGCCTCCACTCGCCTCAGCAGCACCTCCTGCTGGCTCCTCAACCTCAGGTTCTCCTCCTGCAGCTGGGCCAGGGCAGCGGCCAGGGGGCCACCTGCACTGCCGCCTCCTGCAGACGGGCGTCCACTCGCTTCCCGAAGGCCTGCAGGTCACAGTGGACCTCGCACACGGCGCTCCGCAGCACCACCTCCAGTCTCCTCTTCCACAGCTGCTCCTCCTGCTTCTCCTCCTGCTCCTCCTCCTTAACTAGGAGGTCACCGATCACCTCCTCCAGACCCGACTCGGCGCAGGCGGCGGTGTCTGAGTCACCTAAATCCTCCGGTGCGGCCGAGGCCGGAGGAAGGGCAGGTTGACCCCAGGCATGGCCAGACTGGATGAACTCTGACAAAACCCCCCGAATCTGAATCCACAATATTGTGGGACTATCAAAAAACAAATCAATCAATCAATCAATCAATAATAAATCAATAAAAACTGAAGCTAATGAGGCTGCTGGATGGCACCTGTTGCTGCTCCGTCTCTTTGAAGGGCCTCTGCTGAACAATGTGTCTGTGTCCTCTTTATACTTTCAAGCGACAGCCAATCAGCATACCAGGATCCCCTTTCCCCTGGAGCAGTGGCCCCGCCCCCCTTTATTTCGAGTTGACGTGGATCTGCAGCCCAGCCCAGAGCCAGCCAGCCAGTCAGTCAGTGCTGGGGGCACTGGTGGAGGCCAGAGCAGGGTGGCAGCAATTCAGAAAACTCACCCCTCCACCGCCCCCCAAACAACTTTCCTTTTATTCCAAGCATGCGTCCTTCACACCTCGGCTGGCTGGCAATGAGGATTTAACAGGAGTGCCTCCGTGCATGGGCACCATCTCACTCCTCTTTAAGCTGGTTTGTAAAGACATGAAAGCCGGTCACGACCACGGAGGACTCAGTTAAGACAACATTTCAATCCATGACGGGACAATATGTGTCGGCGAGGGTTGTGAATGATAGAGTGAAAAGGAAGGTCCAGTGACTGGAGAAGGACTTTCGTAGTTGCGTAGCTTCCCAATTTGCAATTAATAAATAGATCTATCTATCTATCTACCTTTTCGAGGCCTTCAAAGTGCTTTTTTTGTCCTGAGGTTACTGGAAGTGCATGAGAAACCCAAACTGATCCAGGGACAGCGTCTCAAGGTCTTGTGCATTTAATGGGGGGCTCCGTGAGAGAGTGTTGACAGAGCCAACTGCACTGGTGATGCTGTGAAATTCTCAAGTGTACCCTTTTCTTCCAATGTATCACTTAAATAAATGCAGATCTACTTGAGTGAATGAGTGACTTGAAAGAGCGACTTGAGTGAGTGAAATGACTGCTACGACATCCAGCATACACCGCAGAAGAGCATGGGACGATCTGGGACGCAAGTAATCCAATCAATTTGGCTTTAAGGACACGACAAACAGCGTGACAAGCAGGACGTGCGCTCCCTTTAGGGATTAGCAGGTATGTTTCCCCGAAGAATCTGCCCCTAAGTGAGAACAGACCCACAGTCTGAGTCTTACTGACCGAAGCAGGGACGCCTCCTGTCTGCCTCCTGTCCCTCCTGTCATGCTTCCACATGACAGCAGGGACTTGGCTTAATGCAGAACTTTACTGATAGTGGTTGAAACACTGAATGAATGCATTGAAATGACACACTTTATCCGTCTTAGATGATATCTAATGCATAAGTGTTGATCAATATTGTACTGGCCTGTGTGTAGTAATTAGTTTATTATAGGGATGCACCAATACCAATACAAGTATTGGGTATCGGCACCAATACCGAAGCCAGATTCAGTACTCGGCTTGTACTCGGAAAATATGTGCCGATACCATGACACCGATACCAGGCGTATAAGTATGTATATGACAATTGTTTTAGATATGTGTTTGTAGTGCAATGAAACTTGTGACTGTCACCCCATATAGAAAAACATGCTGAGGAATGTTGTTTAAATAATTGCGGTAAGTACTCTGTATCTGTATCGGTGAGTGCTGAAAAGCAAGTACATGTACTCCACTATAAAAAGTGGTGTTGGTCTTAGTTTATTAACATAATAACTTTAACTTAATAGTAGTAGGAGTACCAGTAGTAGGCATGTTAATTTAGATTCATACTATTATGATAAACCCTATGCTGTTATTTTCCACAAGAGCTTTAAAAACTAATGAGATGCACAAGAGTTTCTCAATTAGCATCGCAGGGAGATAAAAAAAAAAAACATCTTCAGAAAAATCCAAATCTAATCCTCACATAAAACCTGTTAACGTGCTGGAATGTGAACCCATGTTAGGTTCACTAACATCTGTTGCATCCAGTCTGTGTCCTGCTGCATCATGCAGCGATTAGGCAAGAAGCTGGTGTGGCGGCACCGCAATACGTTAATGAGCAGGTCTTGACCTTCTGACACAAAGGGAGCGGCCGTCATTGACGCTGGAGTTCATCTCCACAGCTTCAAGAAAGAGACGCACTGCGCTGTCATCGCCCTGGTTGTGAAGCTCCCGGCCGGGCATTATTTATATTTGTGCTCAAGGCCAAACCGAGCACAGAGCGGACAGCTGAGATGAGCAGGAGCAGCTGTGACCACTACGACTCACTTCTGTCAGCTTTCCATTGACTTTATATTAAAAATCCAGCGTGTGAAATATGGCCTGATTTATGATTTTTACATTGGTAAAAGCATAACATAGTGGCCATAAATACATTAATTAAAGTGTATACTCTATATATATTGGTATATATATATATCTATCTATATATATATATATATGTTAGGGATAAGAGTGCTGTTCAGAGCAAACGGTGCTGACCACTGCACTGACCTGTCCCTGGAACTTAACGGCACCATCGAAAATCACACCAAGGTTTCTGACAGAGGGCCTGATGTTGTAGGCCAGGCGGCCTATGGCATTGGTAAAAAACGCCTGGGAGGATTTTCCGAACACCATAATCTCCAATTTGCCTCGATCAGCTTGAGAGAGTTTGCACCCATCCATGACATGATGTCAAGAAGTGGCTGGAGTGCGGGCTGATCATCAAACTTGAAGGGGATGTATAGCTGGATGTAAACGGCAAACCAGTGGTAGGAGATGTGATGTTTGGACTAGATTTGACCGAGGGAGGGATATAGAGCAGGAAGAGGAGAGGGCCTAGAATGGAGCCTTGAGGAACCCCACAGGTGAGAGGGGCTACCACCAAGCTGGACAGCTGTTTGTATGTGTATATAAATATATATACAAAATATACATAGAATAGAGCACAAACCAACGAAGAAGAAAGTGAACGGGGTATCCAGGTCACCGTAGTTCACTGGCAAACTCAGGAGGGTAAGCGAAAGAGCGCTGCAATCTAAAATCTGACCACAAGATGTTGCTTTTTCTTCCCAAAATTTCCAAATATTACACACTGGACCTTTAAATCCTCCAGTTACAGCAAATACCAAAATTGACTCTGGTGCCATTATTTTTCACTGTCACCTCTACTGCTTATTTCACCTGGACGTTTAACTCTGTTTGACTCTGGAAATAATTCATTTACGAGCAAGAAATGTGAATTTAAAGAAAAATACGGCAAACCAAAACCACCAAGACCACCAACCACGACTGGCAGACCACCCAGACGGATGAAGAACCTGTGTCAGACTACAGACTCATTACCAAACAACAATCAACACACAGCGCAGTGGCAGGCAGCTTGTTAAAATCCACATCCCAGCATGCACTGCCTCACCCAGCGGCCTCTCTAGAAGGCCCGACCTCGAATCAGACCTGGAAAATGCAGCTGGATCGTTGACATTTCAATTTGGAAATCTTGCTGTCATCCATCTTCTCAAGTGTTTTCAGTTTGACGGTACAGATGATCCTTGCACAGTTTATCAGCAGTTTGGAATACATCATGATGACACGAGAGTTTCTGCGTGTCACATTTGTGATAATACAATAGATCTAGTCAAACTGAGCACGAGTTAGCAAACTCTTGTTTTTGGCAGCAACTCCATAATCAGCGCCAAGTCTAGCGCTGCACGGCCCAAAAGTGTTACCTCGTAAAAATATCTGAGGATACCCTGATGTGCGGCAGCAGCAGCAGCAGCAATATAAAACAACACTGGCTCAGTCCATTCATGTTTCTATGAACCAACTCCCTGACTTTGTAAGACCAGACCAGAGTGACAAAATCAGGGAGTTGACTCTCAAAAGGTGGAGGAGTGAACAGCAGTCCACATGTCCTCTTCTCTTCTCTTCGCCCTCTCGTTGGCCCTCAACTTTCCATTCATTAAGATATTTCCTTTCATGGAGGAGTGAGGAGGAAGAGGACGAGGAGGAGGAGGAGGGTGAGGAATGAAGCAAATGGGAGTTGAAGGTTTCTTCCTAAACCCTGGAGGTCACTGTGTGTGTGTGTGTGTGTGTGTGTGTGTGTGTGTGTGTGTGTGTGTGTGTGTGTGGAGGTTGGGGGGTTCAAACTCAATTTGTGCACCGTGAGAGCAGATCAATCAAGAGGCGAGAAGGCTGCAGAGCCTCCTCGGGGGCGGGGGGGAAGAGATGATGGAGCGCTGGTGTCGCCGCTCTAATGGACAGTAAGTGGAGTGCACGTGGATGGCCAGGTGTGA
Source organism: Thamnaconus septentrionalis (assembly GCA_009823395.1). Lineage (NCBI taxonomy): Eukaryota > Metazoa > Chordata > Actinopteri > Tetraodontiformes > Monacanthidae > Thamnaconus > Thamnaconus septentrionalis. The sequence continues at coordinate 21,838,970 of CM020507.1, forward strand.
TTTAGGACACATTACCCAGATACATCTGACAGGGCCGGGCCGGGCCGGGCTGGGAGAAAACAAGGAATGCCCAGAGTTCCTCCCTCCTCCTCCTCCTGCTGCTCTTCTCCTCTCTCTCCCTCGCAGACCCTACAAGGACCGATGTGACCGGCTACCCGCTCCGTGTTTGATAAACATTGTTCTTCCCTGCTCACTCACTCTCCTGTTCCGCACACTCTGTCCCGCCTCACTGGCTTTGTATGCCTTTATAGGTGATGGCAGTGACAAGGATGCAGGAGGGGGATAAAAAACACTACAAAAACAAAACCCAACCAGTGGAGCCCTGATGAGTCAGCTGGGACTGAAAGTGAACTGATTGTGGCAGGGGTGCAAAATATGAGGAATTAAAGGAACAGGTGTTGTGAGGATTTTCAGAGAGAATGCCGATAGAGCAGGAGTCACCAACCTTTTTGAACCTGAGAGCTACTTCATTGTTCCCGAGTCGTATGAAGGCCAACCAGCTAGCTACACTCTCCTCAAATATCAAACTTTCTCAGTTATATTATAACTGTTTAACATGTGAAGACACTGATCACATTATTGAGTTCTCAATAATGATCCACAATGACTCAGCAAGGTCAGATAAAAATGAATTTTAGACGCAGCTCAATGAGTTGTGCTATTTTTCCAACAGGTCTGCGGGGGGGGGGGGCGACTCATGTGGTCGGTCCTGGTGGGGACCATGGGGCATGGAGGGGGGACTTGGCGCCCACTGCGTTGGTGACTACTGGGTTCTGTCAGCTTTTCCTTACAAAAACAAAAAAAAGAAACTGCGGAGGAAAAGCTGGACCGTACCTTGATGGATGAGCCGGAGGTCAGGCCTGAGGAGGTGATCTTGAACGGCGTTGCTCTGAGGCCAAGGGTCAACTCTGGAAAACACAACGGCAAGGAGACATCCACTCTGAGCATTAAACTGTCATAGCCGCCCTTGTTTTTTTTTTTACATTTATATATTCAGTAGGAATGCACCCAGACCGATACAGTATCGGGTATCGGTACCAATACTGGGGTTGAGTACTGTACTCGTACTCGTAAAATACGTGCCGAGACCGCGACACCGATCCCAGTTGTAAATGTAAGCACATGACTTTTGTTAAATGTGCGCTTGTACTGCAGTGAAACTTGTCCTAGAAAAACACGCTGAGGAATGTTGTTCAAGTAACATAAAATCTGTGGAACAAAATCAAAAAACCTAAGTAATTCAATAATGTGTAAGGGCCACATCAAGTACTCAGCATCGGTATGGGTGAGTACTGAAAAGCAAGTATCCGTGCTCTCCTCGTTCTGTAAAAAAGTGGTATCGGCGCATCCCTAATATTTAGCCCTTTGTTTACAGCCTCCAGAATGTTTCAAGGACAAGGAGGAGGTATTAGTTCCCTTTGTGACATGACAGAGGGACGCAGTCTCAAACCTGAGTGCTAGAGCGCACAATTTTCAAGCAAATGCAAATGCAAAAAAAAGTAGAGGATGGACTTTTTTTCCTGTAACTGATTGACATGAAAGATCTTTTTTTTTTTGGTGCCTGTAATGCACGCACTCTCGGTCACATTGCACGGTCGTGTCTGCGGTCCCCAAAGTCATCTGGCCAAATGGAGCCATCCGTCTGTCAGTTACATAAGTTGCTGCTGCTGCGCTGGTGTCCTGAAGTACAGCACAGCTGGAACAAGCAACGAGTGAGAAGAATGTAAAGACGGCGACCTTAACACAAACACTCCTGTGTCTGTGTGTGTGTGCGGTGTGTGCTTTGAGCACACGCGCACACGCACACACACACACACACACACACATGCCTGCTTTCAACCCTCCTACACAAAAAACCCATCTGGTCAAATGCAGGATTTCATGCAGCTGCAATACAATAGTTGCAGATAAAATGCAGTGCAGAGACCCCGAGAGAGTCCTCAGCCCAGAGTCACTGCGAGATGGACAGGCTCCCAAAAATAATGAGGCTCCCAGAACTAGGAAAAAAAATCAAATTGAGCTTAAAAATAGAAAGTGTGAGTGTGAGGTCAGGGTGAGCGGGTGCAGCCCTGTCAGAGGTGCAAGAGTCGACTGAGAGAAAAAAAAAGTGTTTTGGTCGGGACTCCTTGCAGCTGCAAAGACACTCGATGAGAGTTCATGTGATTTGTTTGGACAGAACTACTGGCACGACTTGTGTCTACTTGTCACCCAAACAGCTTCTGAAGTCAAACCTGGGTTTCAATATTCAACATTTGGGTTTTTTTTAGAAGGCTGCTATGAATGAAAGAAAGTGAAGAGAAAATACATAATAAACGTTAATTTGCATTCAGTTGTCTTAACTGTAAGGGTGTGCGCCACGTTTGAATAGATGATATATGTTCTAATCAGGGTGTGAAAAACAGGGGCTTCAGGGAGTATATAATATTTTTTTCTAAAATCAAAAATTTTTTTTTAAGATCATCCTCTCTAACAGTCACTTTTTAAAAATATGTATGCTGCATATTAAGGAATTTAGATTGGTAATGAGTAACAATCAGGACGATGGGGACCGCCCCTGAACATTGAACACAGATATTTCACACACTGGCTCCAATAAAGGTGTGTTAACATACTGATAATACTCTTTTTTCTAGCTCTTTCTAGCACTTTGCATTTTATTACCATTTGCATGTAATCAGTTTTCCTCCTTGTCACCAACTTGAGTGTGTGAGAAAACCGAGTCATGAAAGTGAGGGCATTTTGTTTTTCTCTGGGACTGGAGCGCTGAGCGGTGCAGGTCGTGAGTGACAGTCAACAGCGTTCAGCGATGTCTGACCTCTGACCTCTGGTCCCTTTATCGCGATAGACTCGGCCTACGGCCACACTGGACACACTTGTTCCAGCCTCAACAACGACAACAACAAGAGCCACTGTCACCGTCCCCACGCACCGATGGCCGCTCGCCCTCCCGCAGCAGCCCGTAGGAGGTCGAACTTGCCAGACATTGTCGCATCTTAATGTGTTTGGTAAACAAAGACCCAGACAGACACGCTGGCTTAGTGCTACCAGCGCTACCAGCGCTGCTAGCATACAGTGTTTCACAGACAAAATCGAAAAAAGTTCGTCATGAATCAAGTTTTCACAGAGGTGATATCATTCCTGCTTTTGCTTTTGTTAATTTTCAATTGACATTAAAGCTCATGTTTTCTACATATTTGATCTGATATATTTTTTTCTCCTAGGAGGTGGGTCACCAAAACACTCCATCCATCTGCTCCTGCTCCGTCCCCTCTGTCAAATTTTACAACCCACTTTGGCCCACCAGTCAAAAAGTTTTCCCACCCCTGCACTAAGCCCCTTCTAGTTGTGTCTTGTCTTCTTCTTCTTCTGTCTTTGTCTATTTTGCTTTGCCTTGGACTATTATGGTCTGAACAAAAAATGTTAATAAATTAAAAAAAAGTTTTCACTGAGAGAGCAAAAAGAGGAAACAGGTGCACTGGCCTCAGAGCCCCGGCTGCCCTCTGACCCCTACCTGTCCTCTGGCCCAGAGCGTTGGCGTTGAACCGCGGCGTCAGGCTGCTGATGGGGACGATGTTTCCACGGGCGGAGGATGTGGACGATGCAGCGGCGGCGCTGCTGCTGGTGGCGCTGCTGCGTCCATCCTTGATCTCGATGGTGAGGAAGGTCTTCATGTCCGGATCTGCTGCTCCGTCTCCTTCCTGCTGGGCTTCCTGCTGTGCGGCTGCTCTCCCCGGGGCCTGGTCCTCCTCTGAGTGGGCGGCGCCGTGCGCGTGGCTTTCAGCCAGAGCCGCGGCCGTTGTCCCGCCCCTGGAGCTCTGCCATTGGCCGGCCGAGGACGCCGGCGGCGCTGCTGGCGTAAACATGCCGGCCGCCGCTCTGGACGACGTGCCGCGTCTCGGAGGAGTGGCCCGCGGCGCCGGGACGCTGGCGGGGCTCTGAGCCGCATCGGTGAACCTGCGCATGCGATCACGCACGGAGTTGGAGCGGCCGACCGCCTCCAGCACGCCATCATTCCGCCCAGATGCTGGAAGTGGAACAATGCAGGAGAGGGTTTAAAAAAAAAAAAAAACAAGAGACCAAGAAGGAACAACAGTCACTTGATCCTCTTCACTGTCCAGGCCAAATTTAGTCAATCTTGCTCTCTCATCCTCTCCTCCACCTCCTGAGATCCCACTCCCTCTTCCCCTCCCTCTCCCCCGTCTTGTTCCATCCCCTTTTTTTTCTGTTTCTGATCTTGCAGACTTTTCAGGACACCTTTCTTTCGCTCTGACTTACTAGCAGAGAAAACAGACAAAGAACAGAGTTTGGCAAACTTGGGACTCACAAACAGCTTTTATCCTAAGGCTGTTAAACATAACCCCCCCCCCCCCCCCCTCAGTGACCCCCCTTATTCCCGGAGACTCTTGCACTCAAAAATGTGCCATTTTGAGTGCACTTTACGTGTATTTTGGTCCAACAATAAATGCTTCGAGCATTACTGCTGACCTTGCACAATGCACCTTTGTATATAAGTTGCTTCTTGCTTATTTTTAACTGCATATATATTTCACCACACTATTCTAAAAACAAACAAAAAAAAAAACAACAAAAAATAACACCAAAACATTGTTGTGTATGTTTTGGGGGTTCTGCACTTTTATCATTATGCAGCTAAAATGAGATCCTCTAAACTGTTTATTATTGTTACTCAGGAATATTCCAGCTTATTCTATTTTAAACACTGTGGGGGGTAGAGGGGAGGCGGAATGAAGCAGTGAAAAAAAGTCATTCACTGAGGTTGTGGAAATATATACAAAGACTGATGAAAAGCATCAAATCTCCTCCTGGTGTAATGACCTGTTTAAATCTAAACAAAGCAACACATCAGTGAACGCAGACAGGAGCCAAAAGCTATTTTTAAACAACCAGTGGGAAGAACATCTGTTGGTCATTTCTAATCATTATCATTTTCTCTGAATAAGCGTCGGCAGGATGCAGTTGTGCTCTAACATCCTGCGGCTCTTCAACTGGTCCCTTACCAGGTGGCTCCTTTGCTTTGCCGTGCGTGAGGGGCAGATCCCTGTTACTGGTGATCTGGAAGGACAGAGAGCAGAAGAAGAGACGGAGCGACCTGTCAGTCAGGAATGGAGCCATCAGCCCACCAAGTGGAGCCTCTAATCTCTTAAACAAGGATCCGGGATTCAGCAGGGCCCGCATGGGTGGCTGCAGTGACACCACACACACACACACACACACACACACACACACACACACACACACACACACACACACACACACACACACACACACACACACACACACACACACACATGCACACGCTATACTAAATACAGAATACACCAGTGGGGTTTTCATTATGTAACAATCGTGTTTGGAGAGCAGCAGTGGGGCCTTGGTTCTTTTTTTGGCAGCGGGGCCTCCAGGGGCCTCCGAGGGGCCCCTCAGTGTTTACGCGACTCTCAGGAGACGAAGCAGGAGCACATGTTGCAGGCAACAATAAAAGCTATGGGTCGGGCAGCCTTGGGTAAACACATTTAGAGAAAGAAGCGACACGATGGCGTCCCTGTGATGGCGTCCCGCCCTCCCCCTCCCCGCACACCCCCCTGCTCCCACCCACCTCCAGCCTCCAGCTGTCAAACAGCGGCGCTGAGCAAAGGTCTTCTGAGCTTTGCTGAGGAAAGACAGAAGCTCTGGACGCCTCCTCAGGTGAGGGCCGAGACCAATCAGGTGCGCCGTTCCTTTGCGTCGCCAAGTGAGCGAAGCTAAACAGCGCTCCCCGTTACCACCACCCCCCCTCCCCCCAGAGACTCGGCGCTGTGATGTTTACGGATGCCGATGTGACCTGGAATACAGTGGATGTGTCGCGGGAGGAACGTGTTGAAAGGAAAGTGCTGCGGCGGCTTGACAGCGCACTCTAGTGGTTGCCATCACAGTCAGCACCTTTGTGTCTTTGAGGCTCGGGGCTTTATGTGAAACAGACGAGTTGAAGCGGCTATGGAAAAAAAAAAAAGGAAGTCACCCTCTGTGATGTCACAAAGGGCACTGCCAGATTAGTGACATCATCTGAGACCGCCGTTTGCCTTCAACACACTTAACGGAGCAAACGTGAGTTTTTCTTGACAGACGCTGCAAACAGAGGGTTAAAGATTTTAATTTTCTGTAGAACTGGAAACTGTCATGAATTGAATGTAATATGTATTGAAATGCGGGAAGAATGTTCTGAAAAAAGCGGTCAAATATGGTACTGGAAGTCCATATAAGGTCAGACGCTGATTATCCTTTCAAATGTTTTCCAATTTAGTTCTTTTGTAACTGTGTATTTCTGTTCTTCTCTAGAAAAACAGAAAAAACATTTGGACAAAAAAGTTTCAAATGGTCACTTTATGGCTGCAAGGGTGTTTGATCCTTAGAGGATCACTGTCATTGCCACTGTCGTGCAATACAAGTATAACTCCTCGTCTGTTCTGCACCTCGTCCGACGTTGAACAGACGTTGCAAAGAGGGACAGACAGACAGACAGACGGTCTTACCTTCTCTTTCAGGACGTCTATTTTGCCCTTGGCACTGCCGTTCAGCAGGCCGTTGACGTGGTGGCCTCTCCGCGAGAGAACGCCCCCATCAGGCTGATCCTGGTCATTGATGTGGCCCTCGGCCTCCGAATCGGTGCCGGACGTGTCCCCGCCCACGTACACCTGGGTCGCCTGGACCGCCTGGACCTCATGGACCTCCTGGGCCGGACGCCTCTCCTCCGAGCACAGACTGTGGTCGGAGGTCGTGGAGTCGCTCCGTTTCCTGGCGCCCGAGTCAGAGACGTCCGAGCCCACGCTGGGCTCCGACGCTCCAGAATCCAGCCGCCGGCGCCGGAAGGGACTGTGGCTCCGGTCGGAGGCCCCCGAGTCCAGCCGGTCCCTGAAGGCCGAGCCGGCGGGAATCTTCTCCGACGTCAGCGCCGCGTCCGAGCTGCACCTGGTCGGCAGCGAGGTGGCGCTGCCCTCTGACCGCTGGCAATGAGACAGGACTGGCTGGATCAGGAGAGACCCGTCGTCCTGCACCAGGGGATCCAGAACCAGCACCATGCCTGAGTTGGAGCCTGCCAACAAAAACACAACAAAAAGATGGGTCAGGCAAAAATAAAATAAATCCATGAAGACCTTTGTGGCTTTCCCAGATTTCAAGACAAAATGAGATTTCTTGTTGAAATGCACTTGTTTATTAACTGTTATTTTTGTTAAAATGTATAACCATTCTCTCCACTCCTCAAAGAGCCTCTGCTCTTTGTTCAGGCCGCACCGGTAAATAAGAACCTGTTCTCAATTGCTCACTTGGGTAAAAAAGGTTAAAGCTAACAGAGTGAGTTTCAAGGGGAAAACTGCTGAGGGTGGAGCTGAAACATTTGGTCTGATTTATGATTTTTATATTGGTGGAAGAGAAATATGCTGCTAATAAATACATTTATAAAAGTGTATAATTGCAGTACAGTAAAAGTTATTTGGTTTTCCTATCCATAGAATGGTTCTCTCTTATATATATGAATGAATGAATAGTTTATTTTTGTTTACAGTGTAAAATAATGCAATCTTGTGCAATCAACTGACAAAAATGAACAAATTTGCACATTATATACACTCAGAATGAAAACAAAACAACTATATAGTATAATATAAGAATATACATAGATCAATACGGGTCTTGCTCCCAGTCCGTTGCTATCTTGCACCTCCATATTTCTAAGGAAGCCTGGTGGCGACAATCCAGCTGCCTGACAGCACGTTTGGTATTTAGGGTGAACGCTGGCGTCCTCAAATAAACCAACAAAGAAGAAGAAGGTGGACAAAGGTGTCCAGGTTTGTGCACACAGGCCACTGTAGTTCACTGGCAAACTTGGGAGAGGGAGGAAGGGTGAGCGATCTAAAATGTAACCACTTGATGTCACCATTTCTTCTTCTCAAAATCTCCAAAAATTACTACACACTTTAGCCTTTAAGTTGCACACGATAACATAATGCTACATCCTGGCCGCAAGAGTTCCAAGCCCGGAGGAGGAGGAGGAGGAGGAGGAGGAAGAGGGACGTGGAGACACGAGGGGACGTTGGCATTTCCTGCAGACGGGCCTCCAGTTCCTGAGTGAGATCTGAGAGATTGGACTGATGGACGTGCATTTTAAAGGAGAGGCGGAACAACAGTGAGACAGAGAGAGAGAGAGAGAGAGAGAGAGTGCCATACACGGCCCAAACTGATGGGGTGCGGGGGCGTTCAGGAGGAAGCTGGCTGCTGAATGAGATTGCTTGAAGCCCCTCCTCCTCCTCCTTCTCCTCCTTCTCTCTTCAGGAAACCACAGTCCCAAAAAAACAAGGCAGCATCCTCTCCACGTCCAGCACCCCATGCTGCTGACGGGTCATCTGAGTCGGCCAGCGGTGCCGCAGATGGAAAATAAAAACAAAAAAAAAACCCAATCAACCTCCCTTCCCCCCCAGAAAAACAACAAGATTCTTGCAGCAGCATGCTGCCACCGCCGCCGTTTGGTCGCTCAGCTTCTGTTTTCTTTCTGCAACACCTGCCAGAAATAAAGGGAGGGGTGTGGGGTTCTGCTGATGCACAATTATTCCATTATTGCAACTTGTTGACGGTTGCGTAACACCGACCGAGCGGAGAAACGTGATTGGCTGCCACCGGCGTCCTCACATGCGAGGCTGTGAACGCTTGAGCGCTGCCATCCAGTGATGCAATCAAACCATCAAACTCAATTACGGCTGGACTTGAACTGAAGCGAAGCCTCGAGCCAAAAAAACAAACAACTCCACGACACGACAAACTCGCACCGTGTTGCTCGTGTTTCTCTCTTTTTTTTTTGTTTTTTGTTTTCAGTCAGGAAGCCGTTACGTCCTTTGTGTGGAGGATTCTGGGAAAATCCCCACAGCAGCGGCTTAATGATAGGCTTGTCTTTTTTTTCACTCTGTAATAAAAAAAGCCCGACTACAATTGGGCATTCTGCTGGCAGTCAATATGTCAAAAGTCAAACAACGGCCAAGCAGGGCTTCTTCATCTTCTTCTTCTTCTTCTTCTTCTCCTTCTCTCTCAGTGAAATGTGTTTCCTTCAGCTGTCGTCACGCCTCAGTACGACAGGTATGAAAGGCAAAGCAACAGGTGCGTGAGCGCGCATCTACCCGTCAGTTTCGACACAATGCAATCAAGAAGCATGATTGTAATGGTAACATGCAAGGAAAAAATAAAGTACATCCAAAATGACGAAAAGAAATGAGTCATCGTCATTTCCTGGATTCAAGAAAATGAAGCACAAACTTTTTTGTGTCTGTACTCTGTCCTTTTTTCCTTTCCTTTTTTTAATCTTCACCTTTAGTGAAAATACACCAACATTGGACCCTTTTGATTCAATGTCACAACCTTCTCTGATCCGTCAGCACTTGCTGTGTTTGACATCAAATGTAGTTTTTTCAAGTCCCAAGGTGGAACCTTGTGTCAAATAACACAATACAACATCTTTCTTTCCATCCAGCTCATCGTCCCGCGTGGTTCCCTCGTTCTTACGCTTACGCCGACATTGACCGCCAGTGTGTTTTTTCCAAACTTCACAGCGTTCCACTGCTTGGACGCTGCGCTCTCGTGCTGCAGCGTCGGCTAATGATAGACGTGTGCGACCAGCGGTCTTGGTATTTATGGTATTTCTGTTGCTCCTTCGCAGGTTCTCGCTGTCAAATTGCCACTGTTGGGGGACGTGAGGAGCAGCGAGTCTCCAACCTCTCTGGCTGGAACCGGAGCGGCACATTCCTCGCAGAGTCACGGCAAAACATCTCATTTCCCCAAATCACAGTGCTGGCTGGCTGGCTGGCTGGCCGCTCGCAGCGTGATGGAGAAGGTGGTCCCAGCTGGACAAACGGTCGTTAAGGTGAGCGTGAGCCCTTCACCGTCTGAGGGACGTGTTGTGTTTGGGCTGTGCGCACAAAGTGCAGAATCAGCCTGCCGCTGATCATCACGGATCATCTCTCATTTTCTGCCACTTTCACTCGGCTGTGGAGACCAGCATCCTCTTCAGACACCGCTGGTGCTACGCTTCCCACATGCCACCACCGTGCGAGTGTCTGCTACTGGGAGTTTGCTTCAAACGCCTCCTCCTACTCCTTTGTTTTCCTTCCCGCGATGACCTCGGCTCAACCCCGGTTCAAACTGGGAGGGACTGGGACAAATTGGGACAAAAACAGTGAAGCCAGAAGAACTGGGCCGCGAATTCTGGTTCTGGTATCAGCTTTATTTAGCAGAGGTGTGGCCGCTGGGTTTCCTTCTTTGTTGCTGCCCATAACCACCGACCACGATGGTCCATGGGAAGGACGGCAGTGGCCTCCAGAGTCCAGAGCCGGGCAGGCCCACACAGAATGGCATTATTATGAGAGCCGACCCAGGTCAGGCAGGGCCACGCCCACATGAAAGAAAAAAACATTTGAGGCCAAAGACCCTTTAAAGGTCGAGTGTGTAAAATTTGGCTTGATTTATTAATTTTATATCGGTAAAAGCTTAATATACTGCGCATATATACCTTAAAAAAGTGGATACTCTCAGTACAATAAAGGTTGTTTGGTTTAACTACCCATGGTATGGTTCTCATATATATAAGAGTATACATATAGCAAGGGTCTTGCTCTCAGTTAATGCCATATTTCTAAGGAAGCCTGATGTGGACAATCCAGCTGCCTGACAGCAAGTTTCGTATTTAGGGTGACCGCTCGAGTCCCCAAATAAACCAACGCAGAAGAAAAAGGTGGACAAGGTATCCAGGTTTGTGTGCACTGGCCACCGTAGTTCACTGGCAAACTCAAGAGAGGGAGGCTGAGCAAAAGAGTGCTGCAATCTAAAATCTAACCACTTGATGTCACTGTTTCTTCTCAAAATCTCCAAATATTACACAGATAACCTTTAAGCAGAAAAGGTTTTGGCTCCTTTGCGTGAAGGAGGCTGTCGACCAAGGCGTTCTCCCGTCAGGGTTGAAACCGGAAAAGCATTAGGTCAGCTTGTCACCCTAAGGGCCATTCCTGCCGGAAGTTTCTCAAATCCCACAAGTGAAAGGAAGTGCATTCATTCCCCCAGTGAAGGCTCGCATTCATGCTACTTCATTAACGGCCGGGCTAACAGACTGGATAATGAAATGAACTCACACTTTGAAAAAGCCCAACGTCCTCCAGCCTCTTGCTGGGGGAGAGGCCCGACACTTAATAAAGTCCAATAAAGGGGCTTAAACATGGTTGAACTAATACGACCCCCTGACCACCGCTGCAGAATGACTCCTTGAGGTGACTGTTTTAACGGGCCTGGAAGAGGAAATTGCAACTAAGACCTGTGCACACACATCAGCGAGCAACAGAGGTGGTCAGTGTTAAAAGACTACACTCAGTGGGAAGCAAAATAAAGTGGAGACCTCAAATCAGAGCTATATCAAGGAGGGATGGAGGCAAATGGAAGCTTGTAGGTTGAGAAAGTTGGAAATTGTCCACAAACATATGAAAAAGAGATGATAGAAATGAAATGAGAACAAGAAAACTGTTTGAAATGGGTCAAACACGTGACAACACTTTCAGCTGATTCACATGGATAAAAAGAAACTGATGTTAGCTTATTACTGCTAGCTACCCAAATGGCAGTCAGAGGTATTGCTCTGATTCGCTTACGCTGTATAAGTGTGTAACTTAACACACTGAATCAATTGCCTGTATACTGATTAATCTGATAGATGACTCATTGGCTCACCATTTCAAATCTTCCCACCTCGTTGATTTAGCATGCAAGGCGACTCTCTGTCTGTACTTGCAGGAGTCAGTGGCAGTACACCCACCTCTCATGATGTGTCACGTGAAGTTAAAACAATATATAAAGTCAATGTATTTATGCCAAAACCATTAAGCTTTCACATGGTTCTGATAGACAAGATCGCGTGCGAGTCTGAGGACAAACTTGACCTGCAGACTAAAGTGTTTGTGTGCATTGGTAGGCCGTGTCTCACCTCCTCTCTGCAACTCCCTGCCCTGGTTGGTCTGCTGGCTGCACAAGTCCTGGATCTGAGCCTTGACAGGTTCTCGACTCTCGGTGTCCTGCAAAGAAAAAAAAAAACTAAACCCAAAGACAATCTTAAGATTCCTCTAGCTCACGTCGCCTTCTTCACGTTTCGTCGTCCAAGCAAACCCCCCCGACTCGTCCCATCGTATGAAAGATCATCTGTTAGAGATCAGCTGGCGAGCTGGAGGTCAGGTTAAACACGCCAGCCATGACGAGGAGCCACACGCTCGAGGGCCAGCTGGAAAAGCAGAGGTGTGTTTTGTTTTCCACTGTATAGGTCTGAGAGGAGAAGAAGACGCGAGCAGCTCCTGGTTTTGATATGACAGCCAGGGTCTGAGCATCAGCAGCAGCAGCAGCAGCAGCAGCAGCAGCAGCAGCAGCAGGCTACCAGGAGGGAGGAGGGAGGGCAGGTAGGGGAGGGAGGTGTCTGAGGAGGAGCAGTGTGTGTGTGTGTGTGTGTGTGTGCACGCTTTTTAATCACTGCCTCCTGCCTCCTAAGATGTAATCAAATGCACAGAAACGCACATAGAATGTGCTTGGAGGGAATGTTGGTTAAAATTTCCAGAGATTTTACTATTTTAAATAAATTTTGTTATCGTCGTTTTGTTGCTCTTATGATTGTAACTATCTGTAAATGTTTAGTTTTTTAAATTGATATGTAAACTAAACAAATAACAAATATATACAGTAAATGCATTCATTTATTTTTCTCTCTCTCTCTCTCTTTTTCTCTATGTCTCCCCTTTTTACTGTGACATGGATCCCTTGGGTCTGAAATAAAGGAATATACATATACAGAATGAAAATCTATAAAATTTGATATAAAAATGTATATAAAAATTTAAAAAACATTTCCCAACCAAAAAAAAAACGAAGCCACAAGTACGGGGGGACACGACCCTGCAGACTGAAAATCATCCTGTGGACCAGCGTGATGAAGTAAATCGGCTGTTAACATTCAGGAGCGTCAGAGCGACCGAAGAGAGGCAAACACAACCAAAACCCGCAGCGAGTCAGGAGTTGTGTCGCGTGTAAACAAGCCATCTGACACGAGGACGGGATTACCTAATAATTCTCTCCCCGACTCTTTAAAAGTCTTAAAAAAGCTCTTTGGTTGGAGCACAAAAGGCCCCAAGGGAGGAGAGGGCCACCCGGGTTGGAACACAGGTGAGGGCAGAGGTGAGGCAGGGCGGGAGCCTCTCTGCTCGGCCAGCCGTGACCTTTGGCCTCATGACAAGATTCACAAGGGAAGAACGACTCAATCGCTGGTATGGCAAAGAGAGGAGAGGTGACCTTTGACCTCTGACCATCCCTTTATTATTTCAATCACTTAAATAATACGGTTTTTAAAAACACAAAAAATGCAGTCATCATCATGATCATCAACATCCCAATACCAATCAAGAACTAAGAGTCAGAGAGTCCAACTGAACACTAGACTTCAAATTACCCGGATAGAAACAAATTCCTGCAAGTCAGGCACCAACTTGTAATGTAGGAACTCAACTTTCAACCCCTAAACATCAACAGTAACAATAATAAGCAATAATAATAACTATCGATCCTGTTCCTTGCATCTTATTTCCTCTGGTTGGCCAGATGCTCATTTCCACTGGACCAATTAGAAAAAAAGACTAGAAAAACAAAATCTTTCAAAAAAAAAATAAAAAAAAAAGTAAAAAGATTAAAATATAGAAAACAATATAAATGTTTACGGATATTTACATCTTATTGTGCACTGCCTTGAATAAGTTTGAGAGAGGATGAAAACAAGGGAGAAGGTGAGAAGAACTCCTCGCCTTGTCCTCTGTGGCCTCACGTCATGTGACACACTTTCTGAGGACGGACTCAAATTCTGGAGGGTTTCACTGGAGATGCCCAGGCGGGAGAGAAAATTGGAGATCTTTTAAAAAAAAAAAAAATCTCAGATGTTACAGCGGTATACATCTTCGAAGAATCGGGACTTCCACTTTTCCCCCCTTTCCTTTCCACCTCTTTTTTCTTCAGGCTTGCACCACAGACTGACGGCCGTGAAAAAGCGTCTCCCGGCTTCTCGAGACGGCGAGAAGCTGCTCGTGCAGACCGGTTGGAAACGCAAAGGAAATAAAGAAAGAAAAGCCACGAAACGCATTCAAGGCCTCTCGAGATGATTCGTTTTGTGGCCTGGTGAGTTCACGCAGGCCTCCTGGCGCAGCTGCACCGAGGGCCTCGCATGCACACACGCACACAGGGGTCGCAGTCTTTCTGCGAGGCGTCGCACAATCAAAGAGTCACACGGGGACATAATTGTGTTGGAGCCATAAACACGATTAGAGAGGACAAGGCTCCCTCTTCACTCACTGCCCCCCCCCCCCACCCCCACCCCTCCCAGATAGACAGCCATCATTTCACAGCTCCCACTAAACCACAGGGAACATATTTCTAACAGTGAAGCCTGGAGGATAGGCTGGGGGGGGGGCTGGCTGTGATGTTGGTGTGTGTGTGTGTGTGTTGGGGGAGAGGGGGGGGTGTTCCTGGGACCGGCTGCCAACCACCGTGGTGTCATTAGCGGCTTCCATCTGAAGGGAGAGCCGGCAGGGTGGAACCAAGGAGGAGCGACTCCCTCCAGCGGTGTCGAGCCGAGAGCCCAGAAACAACAACGACAACGACAACAACAACAACAACTGTCCTCTCATTGGGCCATCTTGATTCCACGGGAAAAAAACGCCAAGTCCGCAAAAAACAACAACGGCGAGGGCCGAGGCTGCCAGAGGGACGCGCAGTGTGCAGCGTTTCCACAGGAGGTTCATCCATTAATGAAACCTCGAGCTCTGAACGTTTGTGGCTCTTCCACGTGGAAACAGAAGGAGGGAACAGCAGCTCCACTTTTTTTCTTTCTTTTTTTTGTTTCCACGGCTGCAACCCGAGGAACCACCGGCTTCCAACCTCCGAATGAGTGGAACACAGCGGAATCAGGAATGAGGGAATCAGCCGTGTCAGCATCACACCAGGCAGGCGAGGAGAAACTCACGGAGCGGCCGTTCGAGCTTCGTTTCTCTCTCTCTCTGTCTCTTCCCTTCTTCCTGATTTATCAAACTTTTTCATCCTCTCATCTCATCTCATCTCATCTCCAGAAACCCACCTCAGCTCTCACGACAACCTCCATCTGTGGCCACTGAATTCAGGTCTCGTCTTGCAACAGTGTTTCTGATGAGATCACAACCGGCAAACGCACACACACACACACACACACACACACACACACACACACACACACACACACACTTCGACACCTGCCCACACAGCAGCTTACCTGCAGACTGCCAGCACACACACACACCTTAACCGCACACACGCCTGCAGTGTCAACGCGTCTGCACTCATCCCACCAACACTGATCCTCCTCAATTCAAAGATTAGAAGAAGAAGAAGAAGAAGAAGAAGAAGAAGAACATCTCCCTAAGCTGCGAAACTTTGGAAAAACCTCAGCAACAAAACAAATTAAAGCTGACACGTGAGAACAGAGAGAATGTCCAATTCTTCAGGTCCAATCAAAAAACAAGACTTTTATCCCCAATTTTAGCTTCAATTTAAACAAATTGTTCAGAAAGTGAGAGTCTGAGAATGAGAAGAGCTTTTACCTCCTGTCACTGAACGCAGCACCTCAGCAGCACCTCAGCAGCAGTAGCAACCTTCCCGGAGTCACGACGTCTCTCGTCTGCTGCTCCACTCCCTCACTCACATCACACACACACATACACACATCCGCACACACACACACACACACTCACCACTAACACCACACACACACAGCCACACACACACACACACACACACACGCACACACAGCACCAACAAGCCACTCCCTTGACTTCCCTTCCCTCCCACTCCGTCTCCGCAGGGATCTGACACCCCCCAACACACACACACACACACGCACGCACGCACACACACACTTTCCTGACAGGGCAGCCTGCTTGACCCATTAACTTCTGACACACTCTGCCTTTGTTTTAACCCCCCTTTTCATCTGGGAACCAACAGAAAATGACCTCATTTCAACTCTAAACCAGGAGACTCATCACACTCGACCCTGATTTAACTTTGCTTTTGCGCCCTTGGAACTTTTCCATTGAAAAACAAAACATTTTTAGAGTTGTTTTTCGTGTCATGCATACATATAATTACAGTTTGCTGTGGTGCAGGACAGTTTCCATCCCATGTAAAGAAGTAAACCTTCTACTAAATGTTAATGACATACAGTATACATCTAAAAAGTCTCAAGTCAGCAGTAAACTGTTCATTAAACAGGCCAATTTCCCAATCACTGAATAATGCACTTATTTCCCAAATGCTTTAGATTTGTTTCACTCAGCGTGCAAATACTGTGTGTGTTGTGTGTGTGTGTGTGTGTGTGTGTGTGGCGACTGCAGGGGCCTATCACACACATCCATCTGCCGCGGAACAATTGCACTCAGCTCAAAGAGATCCGCTGCTCTGATGTGAGGAGAAGGAGACGCTGCTGCTGCTGCTGCTGCTGCTGCTGCTGCTGCTGCTGCTTGATGTTGTTTTTGGCTCCATCCCATCCCGACACAGACAGACCACGCTGCTGAGGCACAGCTGTCTGTCTGCTTGCCTGGCCCTCTGTCTGTCTGTTTCCTCGACCAGCAGACTCCCCCCCCATATCCATCAGCACCCGGAGCCGACGACCCCGCCGCCGGTGAAACCTCGCAGGAAGTGATGTCAGAGAGCCGTGAATGACACAGCATCCTGTGACGCCAACCTGCCATCATCGCTTCCTCCCGCAAGACAATGCACAAAAAACTTTAACACACCCAGTGCACGCGGCCAAAGCAGAGGCCCGCAGTGAAAAAGAGAGAAAAACAACAGCCATTCATTTGAGCGTGACAGGAAAAACGCAGGTTTTGGCGGGAGCCATCAGATTATGATTGACTTGAATTTTCCTCCTCCACGATGTGTTTCTATTCCGAAACGCTCCAGATATGACGACAGTGACCGCACGCAGAAAGAATGAACTTTTGTTTTTCTCCCCTGGAGACAGCATTCATCCATAAACAAAAACAACAAAAAAAAAAGTCAAAATAACTGCCATCACACACAGCAGATAAGATCAAATCTGGCCCCTCTCAGATCCAAACACGTCCGTTATTTTAGGTCTTCACGTCTCGCTTGCTGCACAAATTTAGTCCTTTATGCTTTTAAACGCAAGAGTGGAATTGTTTTGTGAGAGCTCTGACTGAACCATCGGAGCGCCGGCCAATTGAGGGAGAGAGACGCCAACAAAAAGAAATAGTAAATGAAATATGTCGCAGAAAAATGACGGACGAACGGTGCAAATCAAACAGTTGACCATCAAAATGTTCATCACGTCCGACATGGTTCAATAATGAAAGTCTCGGCACCTCCTTTGATCCTTCAAAGAGCCAATTTAAACTATAAAAAGAGGGACTTGGTCCAAGGACATGTGGATGGATGTGTCCACAATCACAGGCTGCATGAAAATAGTCGCTGTCACAGATTATTTACTACCTTAACTAAACAACAAGTTCCCTTCAAACTGATCCTACAAACGGGAGGAAAAACAAAAACACATTCTTTGGCCCCGCAGCAGCCGTGGCTTGTGTGTGTGTGTGTGTGTGTGTGTGTGTGTGTGTGTGTGTGTGTGTGTGCGCTGTCCTGTTGCCACATGGACAAACCAGTGTGTGACTCAGGTCGCGCTGCCTCTTGTTGTTGCTGTCGCTGCCTGCTGCATTCTCGACTGCGGCAGCGGCCGAACCGCAGCGCCCCCTGTTGCTCTTCGCACTTGACGATGTGGCGACCGCATGTTGCAGAGCGCTCGCCTCACCCCTGCCGTGACACTGCGACACTCGGCCGGCCAGTTGGTTGGCTGCCACGTGAGCCGCCAATCGCTCTGCGATAGTAGGACGACTAAAAAACAAAAAGAGCCTGCAAGCTCTGGGCTGGACACATCTGAGACCAGTCTGCCCCAGTCTGCATCCACACAGTCCATGTCTGCACTCAGCCGGTCCCAGTCTGCATCCACACAGTCCATGTCTGCACTCAGCCGGTCCCAGTCTGCATCCAGACAGTCCATGTCTGCACTCAGCCGGTCCAAGTCTGCGTCCAGACAGTCCATGTCTGCACTCAGCCGGTCCCAGTCTGCCCTGAGAGTGACTCATACTTTCTGCAGTGCGTGTTTAAACGTGTGCACGTGTGTATCAGCGGTGTATCTGCCATATGATAAGTGCACAAGTAAATACAGCCTTTTGCACGTCGCAACCATGCACGTCACTCTTATCAGCTTTTCTGTTTTGCCTTTTATTGTAGTTACCAGCTGAGTTTCCACATCCTTAAAGGCACAGACAGACAGACCGACAGACACACAGGCAGACGCTGGCACTTTACTGGTCCCAGCGAACAAACAATGCAAACTATACAGCAATCACTAGATTGAGTTTAAAGTCAATTAAAATAGAGCAAAAGAACAAGAGCAAGATGTGCAAAAGGCAGTCAGTTGTGCAGAGGCAAGGACAAGCCAGGTTTTAAAATCCATTAGTGCCATATTTGCCGTTGACTCTTTAGAAAAGTCCAGAATATTACGAGAATATTACAAAAACTATTATATCATCAAATCGACAGAAAATCCCCAAATAATGGAAGAGAACACAAGTGACAAAAGTTTTTTTGTCACTTGAGTCGTTTTTGACTCAACTGTCCAGTGTGACCTCCTGGACAGGGACGACTCTCCTGCTAGCTTCAGGAACACGTAAACTTAAACTAAGTTTAAGTTAGGTTAAGTTGTCTTCATGTGTCTTTTTGGCTGAAAAAGTTGAGTACTCACCCCAGTTCCCATGATGCCCTGCGGCTCCACACGCTCAGGCTCCAGGCGGTGGCCAGGGGCTTTAAATGTATCTGCAGTCCCTAAGCACACACACACACACACACACACACACACACACACACACACACACACGTTAACAGACAGATGACGGCCTGTGGAGTGGGCGGGGCTATCTGTCTGACTGTCTGTCTGTCTGTCTGTCTGCCTGCATCAGCGCCCCCCACTGGCCAGGGCTCCACAGTGACAGGGGGCCTCACCAGGCCAGTCAGCTGCAGTGAGGAATGGCAGGAATCCAACTATCTGATCCAGCAGCAGGTAGATGTTCCACTGAGACTCTGAGAACCAGACTGACCGTCTACCTGTCTGTCTGCCTGACTGTCTACCTGACTGTCTGCCTGTCTGTCTGCCTGTGTGTCTGTCTACCTGTCTACCTGACTGGCTACCTGACTGACTGTATACCTGTCTGTCTACCTGTCTGTCTATCAGACTGACTGTCTACCTGACTGACTGTATACCTGTCTGTCTACCTGTCTACCTGACTGGCTACCTGACTGACTGTATACGTCTGTCTACCTGACTGCCTGTCTACCTGTCTGTCTACCTGACTGTCTGCCTGTGTGTCTGTCTACCTGACTGTCTACCTGACTGACTGTCTTTCTGTCTACCTGACTGTCTACCTGTCTGTCTACCTGACTGTCTGCCTGTGTGTCTGTCTACCTGTCTACCTGACTGACTGCCTGTCCATCTGCCTGTCTACCTGACTGACTGTCTTTCTGTCTACCTGACTGTCTACTTGACTGACTGTGTACCTGACTGTCTACCCGACTGACTGTCTGCCTGACTGTCTGCCTGACTGAGTGTCTATCTGACTGACTGTCTGCCTGACTGAGTGTCTATCTGACTGTCTACCTGGGTGTCTGTCTTTCTGTCTATCTGACTGTCTACCTGACTGTTTACCTGTCTGTCTACCTGTCTGTCTACCTGAGTGACTGTCTGCCTGACCGTCTACCTGTCTGACTGCCTGGGTGTCTGTCTGTCTGTCTGTCTGTCTGTCTGTCTGTCTACCTGACTTGATGATGACAGTCCACTGTGGCCTTTTAGCTTCTTTTTGTTTGCTTGTTTAACTTTGGGAACTTTTTTTTTACCACAATGATTCATCTACGCTTTCTTGCACACCTGATTCTGTGATCACCACCTTCTGACTCATCTGGCCGGGTTGGAAAAGCACTAGTGTGGGAACTCATGTTTTAAAACCCTGCACTCGGCTCGCCTTGAGATTATTCTTTCTGCTCCCTCTTATTCAGCAGTTGGGAACGTTTGTGTTCGTGTTTCAATATTTTTTGTTTTAACTCAATGAATGAAATAAAATTTTGCACCTTGCTGCTGCTCATCTCTGATTTGCCGGATGGCTGCACGGATGATTTTCCTCTCCTCGTACTCGCTGGCAGCCCGGAGCTTCTCACACACACACACACACACAGACAGACACACACACATTAATACTCGCGGCATGAATAGGCACGAAGAGCAGGTTGTGTTTAACGTGTGGTCACTCACCATTCTGGTGAGTTCATCGATGTCCTTGATGGACTGCAGCTTCTGAGACAGGACGTCCAACTTCTCACTGGACTCTGACCTGCAGGAGAGACGAGCAGGTGTTCCTGGGTGTGTTATCATGGACCTTGGACTTTGTAAATCCACTGCGTGATATTTTGTGAGAGAGAGCTTCACCAGCAGGACGGGATGAATTCATTTTATTTGGTGATGAAGGCAAACAAGATCTGCATGTCACAGTGTTGAAAATGAGTGCAAATGTTTTCTGATATCTCATTCGATTACACATCTTTTTTTATAGCAGCTGTCACAAAACCATAAACCTCTCTTCTTCCTCTTCATGTTTGTTTTGTTCTTTTTACTTTGCATAACTACATGCACCACACTGGGCCTTTCATCAATATTCCTGGATCCCCACAGTCACGTTGCAAAGCGACATTCTCACATTTGCGACATTTGTTTCCGGCAACACCGACACGGACTGGGTGTCGCTCTCGCACTTGTTGACGACTGCGGCACTTTGACAAACTGGTAATTTTATCTTGGCACCACGGGACACATCCTGCTGCCGCGGTGTGTGAGGCAGCAGCCAACAATTGGATAGATAGTGCCCAGTTTTTTTTGTTCACAAAAAAGAAAAAGAAGAGAAGATGCCATGAGTGGAGCCACTCCCACTGAAAACATCCTCATGCTTGTTAAATTGTGTTCATTATGTCTTCAGTTTTCATAGGTTTGTGTCTTTCTTTTGTTCAGACAAGGGGTTTGTGTTACTTGGCGGTGTGTGTGACACTTCTGAGGAAGGCGGAAGCTCCGCTGAAACCTGTCCAGGGAGGACAAACCTCAAGCTTGGTTCCTTTGAGTCCATCGTCGGCTTTAAACACTTTCATCAGTTGCTATTATTCGTCCGAGAAGGTGACGGGCAAGCCAACCCCAACACCTCAAGACCAGATGCAGGGCGGCTCAGTGGCGCACGCGACTGGAAGCTGGTTGCAGTCCTCGACCGGAGGCTCTGCTTCCCAGCAGAGATTGCGCTGACCAGCTTAAGGCCTTCAGACCTTGTGCTGTGGTCAACCTCGCTCAAACACGTGTACACCATCGAGCTGACGGCGCGTGGGAGAGTTGAGTGGAGGAGGCCTCCGAGCGCAAGAAGCTGAGATCCACGGAGATGGCAGCCGATGCTCAACAACGTGGCTGCACAGCAAAGGTCCGTCCTGTCGAAGTAGGCTGCAGAGGATTTGTAGCCACCTCAACATCCAGGCTGCTCCAAGAGCTGGGAGTGAAGGCTCATGGACAGGCCATCAAAGAGCTCTCCAGGGCGGTGGAGAGAGGGAGTCAGTGGCTCTGGGTAAGGAGCTGGGCCATCAAGCGAGTGATGGCATCTAGACAGTGATCCTGGGATGCTCATCCTCATCATCATCATCCCACAGAGTCTGAGGGATGCTAACACCTAGTCCTAGTCTACAATCTCACCCCCCCCAGGTTCCTTGACTATCTCGGTTTTCTCTCCAGACAGTTTTTTTTAGAGACATGTGACACGTATGAGTGGAATATTTTGCATTCCACCACTGGGAGGCACAGCACAGGACGGAGCAGCCATCAGATGGATGAACGGACGGACAGTCAGTGTGTGACCTCGAGGGGACAAAGGACACACACGCACACACACTGCCGTGGCAGCATTTAAAGTTGTGCTCTGGATTTTGTGGACCAGATTTCTTAGTATTCGGACTCTTACGTTGGTTTGCACGGTATAATCTTATTTCTATGACATGCCATGGATATACACGCAAAAATTAAAACAATCTATGTATTATGAACCTGCACTTTGTTCTTTTTCTGTTCCTTTTCTTTTCTTTTCTACGTTCCTTAAAAATCAATAAAAATTGCTTTTATCTGATTTTACAAAAATGCTTAGAGACGATCGCATTGATTGACTCATTGATTGACTGGACCTCAAATTTATCCGTGATGCGGTGGGAACTTAAAATCCTGTCTGACCATCTGCTGGTGGGGACTCGGGACTCAGGAAGTCGTTCAACAGGGAAATCAAAATGTCGTTTTCCAGTAAAGGTTTCATCAATTCCCTCCACATGCGCAGTTAAAACTCTCAGGGTTGTAATTACAATCTCCACGCTGACACACTCCTACATTTTTCAACCTTCACTCCAGTGGCGCAGAAGCGTTGCCCCCTTTGTGACATCACAAAGAGACCCTGACTCCCAGGATTATGCCTCTCTAACACACACACAAACACACGCTTCACATCAGGAGTGAAGGACGGACTTCTGTCATTCCCAGCAAATCGACCGACGGCTCAGAGACACGTTATTGTTTTTGTCAGTCAGGTGAATTTTTGCACGACACACACGGCAACGTTTACACTAACAACAAGCTGATATTGAATTCCCCCGCGCGGAGTCAGTTTCATATTCGGTTTGTCAGCAGAATACTGTTTACAGACAAAGGGACGTGGAGGCCCTGAGAGCTGAGCCGTCAGCACCGCGGACGTTGCATGAAAATGTCCGCAGTGAGGAAAAAAAGTGCTTCGAGTGTTTATGAGAAGACTGGAAAAAAGTTTTGTTTTTTTTTTTAAAAAAAACATAACACTGAGAAGACTTTAAACAGGCTCGGAAAAAGTTCTCTGTGCCTGCCGGTGACCAAACTGCTGACGGATAATTTGCCACGAGTGGAGATTATTTCATAGAAAAGTGGCTTTTGCGAGTGGAAAACTGTTGACGCGGCTGCAACTTTTCCTGCGTTTTCCCCACGTGAGTCTTTTTCCGAAGTCGCCTCCCTTCCCGCAGACAGGAGCTGAGAAACGCTGATTCAGAGCGCTTGTTTTTTGCCGTTCATCCCAGCGTCTCCGGTTCGCACCAGGCAGGTGCAGCACTGGACCTCACCTGTGCTGGTTCTCCTTGTCCTCCTGCTGCTGCTGCTGCTGCCTGGTGGGACGGAACCTCTTGCTGGCCAGAGCCGCCTCCATGTCCTCGATCTCCCTCCTCCTCAGCTCCCTCAGGGCTGAACGGATGAGGCGCCTCTCGTCCAGGTCCACTGTTCCGTCCAGCTGCACGGGAAACACAACGAAAAAAAAAAATTTGAAAGAATGAAAAAAAAAAAAAAGACACGATTAACAAACAGCCAAATATTAACGACTATTTCTATACTTTGCCTTTTTCAGGACCAAAGCTGGACATTCAAGGTCAAAACTAGTCAGCTGAAAAAAATCAACATCTTATTTAAAAAAATTAAATAAATAACAGCAGGAGCTCCATTGACTCATCCATGAGTCACAGAAGGCTGCCAAACACCAGCGATGACTTGACTTGATTGGCCCAGTTCCAAAAAGAGAGGGAGATCCACCAAACTAACACACACACACACACACACACACACACACACACACACACACACACACACACACACACACACACACACACACACACACACACACACACACACACACACACACACACACACACACAGGCGCGCGCGTGCAGTAGCGTCCATTCTGGGTTAAAATAATATTTCCACTGGTTTTTCAACAGTTATATCTCAGACACGCAGTAAAAGCGAACCACTGCATGGTCCAAGCTTCTTGGATGACTTCTATCAGACTTCTTTCAGGACTCCTGCTACCAGTGTTAGTAGAAGCTACGGCCGGGAGGTCAATCCCAGACAGTGTTGAGAGGAAAACCAGCTGAAACGACTTTTTTTTTTTTTTTTTTTCCCTTCTGCCCGCACGTGCACAGCACGTCCCTTTAAACCATTACCTCGCTTTGGACGGGGGAGCGACAGGGTCACCGGTGTTGACCGGGAGGATTTATTATGGGCTGGTGACGACAAGTGATCCGACTTCACTGATGTGAGCAGACAGCCGCCACCTGAGCCAGGAGCCCACAAGCAGGCAACAGTGGCAGCAGCAGCAGCTGCTTCTTCATCTTCTCTGGCTCATTCTAATTCAGGTGGCTGGACCCACCTGGCCTCTTTGAAACAGCCAGTGAGTGGTGAGCTCCACCAGCCCCCGAGCAACTGTTGGCTAAAGAGTTGATTCTCCCCAGGCAGTTTTCAGAGTTCTGTTGTGTGTGAATTATGCCACTTGACTCCAACCACATTTCATTTTGTACCTGGTTACTGACTTCCCATTGGTTGGTAAGCTGCAGTTCAGTAGTATTTATGCATTGCCGAGAAGGTTTAAAGTTAAGCTAATAGGCTAAACTAACATTCACATATCGACTTCTTAAAGTTGTGTTCAGGCACCTAAATGCAACTTATTATGACTTGGTTTTGGTGTCTGACCAATTGGATGTATGGCAATATAGAGGCACTGCAATTTTATCCCAGTGGTACCTTGAGGTACTGCAGCCAAAAACCCAAAACGGCCCAAAAAAGCATTTTCCCCATTGACCGTAACACAAAATTAAACACCTGTAAAATGGTTGACAGGACAACTTTTGTCTTGAAACACAGTTTGACAGTGAATCTTTCTATTGCAGTTTTTCCTGGACTTTTCATTTTTCTAATTTATTATTTTTTCTTAAGGCCAGAAAATAGTTTTATAATCCCAACATGACGTCACGGTGTCGTACGTGCTGCTGTGTCTAAGCTACTTCTGATTGGCTGACACGTCCCAGTGCATCACTCGAGTTAAAGAGGCATGATGGGAATTGACATTACAGCTACATGCTCCATGTGGGCTGCATGATGTGGAAAAAAACCCAGAAGCAAACAAAATTTTTTAGGATCCGCGCCAGTTAGCTAGCTAGCAACTCCATTGAAATGAATGGGCAGCCATACTGGACGCTGGGGGGCGGGGAGGGCTGTTCAGATTTTAAAAAGAATGTGAATCAAAGAGTGTTTTAAAACACACACACACACACACACACACACACACACACACAGGGCAGAATGAAGTTGGCGAACGGTGGGATCCTGTCAGCACATGCTGAGATAAGCCCCTCCCCTCGCCGACTCTCCCTATACACTTCATGCACAGGCACACACCTGAAACCCCCCCCCACCTCACACACACACACACACACACACACACACCCCAACCACCACCACCACCCCCCTGCCACGCCGGTTAAAACCTGCACAATGGAGACAGGAACAGTTGCATGCCAACCCCTAGCTGGAGTTGAAAGGCTTGGGAGGAATTGATGTGCCTTTCCTGCTGGGCCTGGGGGTGAAGTGCGAGAAGGGGTTGGGGGTAGGGGGGCGTCCTAACAAGATGAAGAGGGCCAGCAGTTTTGAGACCACGTTGTGGTTTGACAGAAAAAAAACTTCCCAAGCTGCCGTAACTCACGAGGGGCTCCTCCGCACGCTGTAATTTGTGGAAATTTTAAAGTGCTGAGCCCACTTAAAAAAAAATGATGTGGGAAGAGGACGGAGGGCAAAGAGGCGAGAGGAGAAGAATAAGAGAGGAATTAACAAGGACGAAGACAAAAATAAAGTTGTTTTTTTTAATTTAAGAGAAAAAGAGGGTGGTGGGGGGGCAGCTGAGCTTGGATATGCCTAAAAATGGGCAGATGAGAGTCGGGTGGGAAAGGAGCAGGAATCACACTCAGGTCATTCCTCACATTCCTGCTGACTCACAGGGAAAAGACACGCTGGTGAAATGGACCCAACAGGAAGTGGGTTCAGTTTTCCATGAGGAGCGCCCAGCCGACTCAGTGAGCAGCCACGGCAGTGGGCTGAAGTGGAGAGAGGAAGTAAAACACACACGCACGCTCGCACGCACTTTAAAGAGAGTAAATATTTCAGACATTTAATGGATTTATTTCACACATCTATTTTGGAAATAGCTGATAGAAAATTGTTGATAAAAAAAATGCTAAAAAAAAATACGTCTTTTGGACAGAGAAAAGCCTCAAGAACCTTGACACGCAGCAGCAGCTGAAGGGCGGCCGCCTCAGCATCCATGCTAAAGTCTTTAGAGAGCAAGCCTTCACATGCGGGAGGTTGGTTAGTCTTTGTCCTTAATGTGAGTATTAAATCTTTAAAGTCTGAGGTTGGTTCCCATTGCTCTGTTTAAGAGTTAAACACGTGTGCAGCTAATTGTCTTCATTTAATTTATGATTATTGCTATTTGTGTTACATTTTTTTGTATTTCTTATTAAATAGTTTTTCAATGGCAGCAATTAGCAGTCTACAATAAGACACAGTCTGCAGGAGAGGCTATGAATCAAAGAGGAATGCACATGGAGCAATTTTATACTAACTGACAAATTTAATGTATTGCTCTATATGTACTTGTTTTTTTTGTTTTTTTAAAAATGTATTTACTCTATATTTAAATTCCTTTTATATTGCTTGGATTTTTAAGTAGAGCAATGGGAGAGATTGTGGATTCTTTTGTTGTTGTTCTTTTTGGAATTCCTTACCTGTGTTGAAATGACTGAATGACATGTGTACAAACTGAAAAGCAACATGTACAATTTACTTTTTCTCTCATAAACACAAGTTTAACAAAGTCTGAGGTTCCCTCCATCACATACTGTACACTGTGCAGACTCGTGCTCGACCTTTGTGACGCGCAGACCAGTTCAAGCGCAAGGCTAAAGGGCAGTAAAAACAGGAAATAATCATAAAAAAATATAGGCCATGGACGACTGCCTCAGTCAGGCGCACGTGAGCCGTGAGTGACTCCAAACACGAGGTCACTGAAGGTCACAAGGTCATGATAAGAAAAGTAAAACAGTCCCTGCGTGCCCACCAGAGAACTTTTACCCACTTTAAGTTGCTTTGTTTTTTTTCTTTTTTAAAATAAACCAATAAGAGCGCAGACGTGCACGCTGACTCACTTCTGATTGGCTGCCAAATGCGTGCGCAGAATTCAAGCAGGCCGCCACTGCAGCTGGCACAGAGCCAGCGGAGGCAACCGACTTTTCCTTCACGTCTGAAGAGCGAAAAACTGGCCGCGTGCAGGGAGGTTATGAGGTCAACACAAACACACCTCAGAGCCGACGGCCGTGCCAAAGAAAACAGATCGAGCGCGGACGGAGCGGCGGAAACGGAAAACGACTCGCTGGTGTGAACGAACAGAGTGAACAGAGTCCGTTTGACAGGCGGGCGGAGCTCCGTCACTCTGCAGGGGCTTTGTGCGGTGGAGAAGGTGAGGCGACGTCACTGCCGACCCGTCAGCCACGACCGTTACAGGCTGGAAGCAACAAGAGAAACAGTGTGAAGGCCGAGCAGCAGCAGCATGAACAGCAGCAGCCGTTGCAGCCTGCAAACAGAGCCGCGAGTGAGCCAGAGGTGGCACAAAAACACACAGACGCGTTATTCACGTAAAACGATGCGGTCGTGAGGGAGCTGTCGGCACCTTCAATGCAGGTGGGGCGGGGGGGGGGGGCAGGGTAGGGTAATTAACATTAGCTCGCTGGAGGAGGTGAAGGCAGAGAAGAATAGAATAGAATGCAATGCTTATACTAATCCCACATAGGGGACAATTGCATAATTACAGCAACAACATAGTGCAAAGAGAAGAAAAATTAATTAAAAAGTAAAATAAAACAAAACATTTATAGAATAAGAACGGAAAAAAAAAACAAACAAGATGTTTCAATCTTATGAAGAGAAAAGCTTTTTTTCCCTGAGTTTTGTGGAAGAGTCAGAAAGTCCAGAGCGTCCACTGCAGGTCTCACAGTGAGACTGAAGAGAACATTTTTCTTCCTCTTAATACTTCTCCCTAAAAGTCTCACGTGAAACCCACCGTCTTCATAGCTGAGGTTGAGGCTGAGGGTTCGGTTTACAGCAAATAAGGTAAAAGGGAGGAAGTTTCCGCATTTCTGGACCGTTTTGGGTCACGTGACGCTGATCACATCACCTTAAGAGGAGTCTTTAATGAGGGAAGTCGGGGAGCCATAAAAGTCAGTTTTTCCTTGAGAAACCCCAAGGAGCTTCTAGCCGACGCCCGTAACCAGAACTGTCGACTTCCACGCAGACAAAACGTTTGATTTCTTTGAGTTGAGGCGAACCAAAACCCTTCACGCTGCCGCTGATACCTCGGCAGACTCTGACACGTTCGGAGCAGAAGAGTCATCCAGGGGACGAGGCGACCCGAGCAGAAACTGGGACAGTGGCTGCACTGACACACGACCACGTTGCCTTTCATTAAAATACAAAACTGAAGGAAACAAAAAACAATCACCGTGACATGCAACAGAAATGCGTGGCCTTATTTGGGCGGTGAGCCGCACTGCGGCAGCTGTGAGAAGCGTTTTATTGTTCCGCCACCAGGCCTGCTGAAGCCTGTCTGTCCGTCCGTCTGTCCTGAGTCACTTCTGACGGAGCAGCAGCTTCCTCCGCAGAAACCAAACCCTGGAGAAACTCATCCAGAGACATCTGAGCCCAACCGCTCAATCAATCACGGCCAATTAGAAGGCGGCGGCGCTGCTCACGGCTCAGCTGTAAATCCCCAGCAACTGGTGACACCCGGCCAGGACTCCCTGAACCCATGTGACACCCAGCAGGGAGGGAGGGGCGCTGATTTATTATTACAATCTGGTATTTCAAAACTGGTGCGGTCGGGGTTTTTATTTCAGCTACTGGTGGTGAAGGGGAAGGAGCCTCAGAAGTGGTGGAGCTACAAGCACCAGTTAAAGGCTGCCAAGGTTAAAATAACTGACACTATGGGTGCACTGATACCGATACCAGCACCGGGTATCGGTACTCTACTCTACCACGACACCGATACCAGTTGTATATGTATGTATGTCTGCAGTGAAACTAGCTTTAGAAAGACACGCTGAAGAATGTTGTTCAAATAACAGAACATCTATGGAAAAACGAAAAAAGTAATTCTTTAATGGCCTTATTAAGTACTTTAGCATGGGTGATTGAAAGACCAGGAAGAAATAAAACGAAGCAGGTTGAACATGTGAACAGTGGGAGGAGCCTGACGGATCAGCAAAAAATAGAAAAATCTAAATTTTGTACAAGTTGAATCTGGGACGCCTACTTTATACGGATGCTTGTTCGCAGAGTCGATCAGGAGGACTGATGGATGTTCAGTTTAGACACGTCATCGTAGTGAAGTGCAACAACACACAGAAAAAAATTGTGCCATAATTATCATAGATAGACAGGATTTCTTTCACCTGTACACCCTAGTAAAAGAAAATGGTCAGAACCATCTGACTCATATTCAAAGTGGACCATTTGAGTTTTTGTTTCCGCCGTCTGAGTCACACGGCAGCAGCTCCAGGCCTCCCATTGGCTCGTGTGGGCCGAGATGCACTGCGAACTCTTAACTCTGAAATGAACTCTGGCCAAAGACGGTTTGAGGGACACAGGAGGCGTCACTCCTCCTTTCTTTCACACAGAAAAGCCTCCTGTGTGTTGTCCCTCCGTCCCTCTCCAATGGGGAAAATGCTTTCAAACGGCTGCTCCTGCAACATCCACACCGAGGCTCTCTGCAACAGCAGCAGCAGCAGCAGCAGCAGCAGCAGCTCCAGCTCACCGTTCCTTCCTCATCCTCCCACAACTGAAGATGAGGCTTGTGTCTGGAATCCAAAAGCTTAAAAACTATTTAGATTGGAGGTTGGCAAGATGGATGAGGCAGATGTTTGAGTTGCTGGAGGAGCTGCAGCTGCATGCATTTAGCCGCATCGCGCTCAAGATGTTTTGGCTCGACGCACCGCAAAGAAAAAGGAAAAAAAAAAGAAAAGAAAGAAAAAGGCCGCTCACTCGACTCGCCAATTGTTCCTCTTTGCATCTCTGCAGTTGTGTTGTGCTGTGTTTCCGAGGTCAGGTGGTCTGGGAGCACAGCGACCCTCGTGGACCCAGCGCCGACCTTTCAGCTCCCAGCGTGTGTGTGTGTGTGTGTGTGTGTTTTAGCACGTGTGTTTGTGTACTCTGCTGGCGCACAACAAAAGGATCAGTGTGTGTGTGTGTGTGCGTGTATTTTCTGCACCGGCCGGCAGTGCGTGCGGGTTCACGTGCACCAGGAGTGACTACACCAAGCATGGGCAAACTACGGCCCGGGGGCCATATGCGGCCCGTTCAGCTTTTAAATCCGGCCTGCCAAACTTGAAGAAATTCAAATAATAGCCAGTGAGTCATAAAATAGCTGCATTTCATCCATATTGTCATTTCAGTAAAGAGCTCAATACGGCGAGGCTTCAAAAAGTTTGCCCGCCCCTGGATTAGGAGGACGATGTGAGGCCTATGGTTAATACATTATACATATTTTAGCTATAGTTGCTATAGTTACTTGTTTATTTTTAATTACAATTGATATTAAACTTCTAGTGTTGGCTTAATTTACTACAATCTGTATTTGATTTGTCTGTTTGTATATTTTCAGTATTCAGTATTTTCTTTTAATTGCAAACTTTAATCTGATACCTTTTAACCTTCTTTTGTAAAGTTTCGTTGTGGACTTTGAGGAAAAGCGCTCTATAAAACCCTGCAACCCTGAGAAGAAAATGGATTGATGGATGTATTTTTATTAAAATTATAATTATTATAACTATCAAATAAATTAAATAAAAATAAATAAAATAAGTAATTATAATAATATTATCATCATTATTATTATTATTATAGTCATCTTTTCCAGAGTGAGCAAAGCTGAGGTTAGCAAGCAGCCAACCCACAGCTTTACATTCACGTGTCAAAAAAAGTCCACGAGTGAGTTTTGCCCTTATAAGGAGGGCATAACATGGGACCCTCCCCGCCCCCTCAGCCCTCCTCCTCCCCTGCCGGCAGAGCTGGAGTGGATTACCAGCTGCCACGCAGCCCGCCAGGAACGCTGCAGACACAAATAAACAAACAAGCAAAGTCCAATAGGGTGAGCGCGTCGAGGAACGCCAGCATCAGACTCACATCCCTCATTGTTTAAATCAGGAGTTTGGAAGAAAAAAAAAAAAGAGAGCCTTCCAGAAAAAGAAGCTTGGATACTGTAGGCGGGCACGTGAGCTCCACCACACCCACTGGATAAAAAGAAGCATAATCAGCAAACATTAGACCCCTCCTCCCCCCATCACTCCTTCAGGGCATCAGGAGTGGTTTCTGGAGGAGGAGTTTCCGCCACCTGGAAAGAAAAAAAGAAAAAAGCAAACAACGAAAAGAAAAGCCTGAATCCAGGTAAAAACTCGAGACGTCTCTTTGTTTGCGTCCGCGGGAAGAAAGATTACGAGGCAGCACAGCTCGCAGCACGTCTGGCCACACGTGTGCAGGGGCTTAACCGTTATTGGAACTCAGTGAATGAATGGGGAGGCCCGGCGCGTTGAACACAACACAGTGGCATGTTACAGCCCAGGGAGCAGCCACAAAGAAGAGACGCAGGAAAGAATGAGTGGAGGTCACAGAGGACGACCAGCAGGGCCGCAATGATGCAGCTTTGAACTGCCGCGCGCACGTGTGTGTGTGTGTGTGTGTGTGTGTGTGTGTGTGTGTGTGTGTGTGTGCGCATGATTGTACAGTGGCCTGGGCAGACTGATGGATTCATCAGTCTGCACTCACACATGGTGCAGCTGTATGTATTTAGACATATATATATTTATATATAGGGCTGTGTATTTACATGTGTATTTACATATATATGCATACTTACATGTACATACATACATACATACATCTCAATACACACACATACTGTATATATGTATATTATATATATATATATATATATATATATATATATATATATATATATATATATATATATACATATATATATATATATATATATATATATATATATATATATATATATATATATATATATATATATATATATATATATATATACATATACATATATACATATACATATATATATATATATATATATATATATACACACATATATATATACATATACATATACACATACATATACACATACATATATATACATATATATATACATATACATACATATATATATACATATACATACATATATATATACATATATATATATATATATGTGTTGAAATGTGCATGGCTGTGTGAGTGCATGTCCTTGTGTTCATATGTTTAGTATTTATTTAGTATTTATACTTTTTAAAATAATCTTTATAGTGTTTGTCACTATTTGTGAGGACCCACTCAAAAATGAGACGCTGCATCTCCAGTGCATCTCCAGTGCTATCCTTGGAATCAATGAATAAACTGAAATAAATGGTAAATGGTAAATGGACTGCATTTATATAGCGCCTTTCCAGCACGCTTTACAAAGGCCTCTCATTCACCCATTCACACACACATTCATACACCAATGGGTGTAAAATAAAATTGTCATGAAAAGCTTCAGAGGTCCACAACAACGTCGCAGTGCTGGCAACCAACGGCTCAGACTCTGTTCGGACCGCAGTGGAAACGTTTCCCCTCCACATCAAGGCCTCCTGTGATTCACCGGGTGGCTCCCTCCTCCCTCCCTGGCCTGGCCACCAAACACTCAGGTCGCTCGCAGGGATCCAGGTCAGTCTGAGCCCAATCAGGCAGAAACTCTGGCCCACTTTTTAAACCGGGGTTTCATTTCAGCTGACAAGAGCATGTCACGCGATTCAGCCTTGAGGTCACTTGAGAGAAAAATTTGTTGAGAAGTCCACACCGGTATGTTCATCTCACCGACAACAAGGTTTAGATTATAGGCCATTTGGCTGTAAAATCTACATTTTAAATAAAAGGGAATTTCAACCCGCCATTACTGGTTTCTTCTTCTCAAACTTGTTCTCCTCAGACAGATTTCGGATCCCTCTTGGTCATTAGCCAGAGATCAGATACACACACAATGGTGGGTTCCAGCAGGGAGGAGTCTCAGGAAACACAGAGATAAGGGATCTGCTCGGATCCTGCTCTTCGGATGAACCCTTTATTATTTTTATCTTTTGATAAGATCCAGGTCACAGTGTAAGACGCAGCACGGCGGCTTGTTCTCCATATAGGAGGACTAACGAGGACAAGAAGAGCAGGAGGTGAGATGGGAGCAAACAGGAGGTGAAGGAGACGTCCCAACTCTCCACTGCTCCACGCGGCCAAGCAAACACCAAACATCCGCTGCTCCATTTCAGCTGGATCGCAGGAAATGACTCCGTCCCGGAGGAGCCCAGAGAGACAAATGGCTAAAAACTGCAACATCTCCACGTTTCTCCGTCTCACATCTCCACTCGTCTGTCTCAGTGTTCTAGCCAAGACCACGCGAACCAACCAAGACATTACCAAGACTTCAGAGTTTCGAGATCAAGACCAGACCAAGTTGTATCCATCAAAGAAAACCCTCCACAAAACAGAACAAATGAACAGATATCTTTAAATAATTTTCTTTAAAATTTTGCTGCTTTGCCAGCTATTTTGAACCATTTTCGAAAAAACAACTTTGTTGAAGTAATGGTTGCATCCTGAAGGATGTGAAATTTATCCTCCGTATTTGACCCGTCATTCCCTGAGGGAGCGGTCATCAGGTGATCAAACCCCCCAAGTCCAACCCCGAATACTGAGCGCCAAGCATTTTTTAGTCTTTGGTATGACCTGGCCAGGGATCGAACCCACAACCTACCAGTCTCTGGGCGGACACGCTACCACCAGACCACTGAGCTGTTAAAAAATAAAGTTAAAAAATAAATGAACTAGGAATAATTCGACTGAAAATGATGGCATGCCAAGCATGAACAATATGCCTAAAAAACTTTAATGTCCGAGTGTCTCCACACTAAAAATACACTCATCAATCTCACTCACGGTGGTTGTGAAAGACCTCAAAGTTCTGCATGGCTCCAGGGATGAGGATCTTTATTTTCTCCTATTATCTGTCATTGCAGTCTTGGCTGAGTCTCAACCGAGTTTCTTGATCCAAAATCCCCAGTCTGAGGCCGAGACAAGACCGAGGAAAAATACCTCAGAGTCCAAGACCAAAGTCTCAAAAATTGCTCTGGAGACCAAGACCCATCTCCACTACGACACACTAGTCAGTCAGTCTGTCTGTCTGTCTGTCTGATCATTCAAACAACCCGCTGAGCACCTGAGCCCTCCAGGTGAAAACCCATCATGCAACTTCTGCACACGCCCTGCATGCCACTTCCTGTTGGCTATCATTTCCCATAAACACAGCCGAGCCTCGGCATTTTGGAGACAACGCTGCCTTGATGTGAAGCCAAACGTTTTGCAAGAGGCGCCGCCACACAAGCGGAGCTCCTGATTGGCTGATCAGGTGTTGAGCGAACCCTATGACATATCAAAGGCATCTTAATAACCAGAGAGACAGCAGACCATTTTCACACAATGAAATAGTTTCACCTCAATTCTGAACCGCAACATTTTGACCACAGGTGCAATAAATCGCTTATTTAGAAACATTTGCTTCTTTTTAACACTTTTGTATATACATATTTTATATACCGTACAATGTTTTTATGTATATTTGATTTCTTTATTTCTTTTTAATTCACTATTTGCACTTTTTTTAATTCTTCTCTTTGCACTGTACGTGCTGGTATAACTATGCAAATTTCCCCAATGTGGGATAAATACAGGCATTCTCACTGTTTTTCTCGTTGTTATTGTTAAATCCTTCTGGAGCTCAGCTGGCGAACGGCCTCGCAACACTGAGGAGAGTGACATCACACTGTGGATCTCCGGCTGCTGTGGAAGCAGTAGCCCAGCAGCAGAGTGGACACATCTGGTTCAGTGTTTTCTCCGTTTTAAACACCTGGAAATAGCCCAAAGTGGGGGAAAAAGAAAACAAAAAACCCAAAACAACAACAACAACAACAGGGTGGGGTGGTGGCTGTGCGTTTGGTGTCAGAGGTCACGCTGGGATCTCGCCGACGCCCAGAGTCAGAGGTTAAAGACAACAGCATGCCTTCAATCTCGAATCCAGACGATGTTATTTGTTTTTTCCATTTGGCAGAGAGACGAGGCAGACAGGTCAGAGACAGAGACACTCTCTGCCGGATCACTTAACAACAGCACAGACAAAGAGAGGGGTGGGACCAGCAGCAGCAGCAGCAGCAGCAGACGTCTCTGCCCATAGCTCATCAGAGCAGAACAGCATCATTCCATATCGTCCGCAGACCATGTGATTGGCTTTAGCTAACGACTGGGTTTGCCTTTAGAAGTCCTGACATTCTTAAACTGCATCTCCCTACCCTCCTCCTGATTGATACTTTTTTTTTTTATAATTCAGCAGATCTCCAGTGAGGTGAAGATCTAATCTCATTCTTCGGTTAGGGAGAAATTGATATTAATCTAATTGATAAATCAAAACTCTAATTGAAAGGATCTAATTGTTAGATATTGCTGATGCAATGATTGCCACTGAGTGCTTGCGCTGCACAGAATGCCCTCGGCATCGTTGACCAGAAGGCAGCAGAACGCTGTGAGAAAGAAAAAACATCTTCCAAACCCACCTGGGAAGAAGGTTGTGAATGATGAGGAATAAAAGTGTCTTCTAACATTCCAACTTTTATCCGTTTAACACTTCATCTGTTGACATTTTTGAACGTGCAAATTGTGAAATTTTTAGTGTTTGTGATATTTTAGACTCTGGAAATGGAACCACTTTCGCTCACTGCGACAAGCTGGCGTCCAACCTTCCGAGCTCTGTTGTTGCATAAGTATTAACCGCCACCATTGTTTTATAGCCTTATAAAATGACGTCTCGCCGTGTTGCCAGCTCACTGTCGGCTCATGTTTTCCAAAGTGCCCATTTCACAGCGAATATACGACATAAAACGTCATCTTTCACAGAGCGCTGACACACTGAACTCCGTTTCAACTGAATAAATCTGCTGCGCTTGTTGACTTATTGTTCCAGGGCAGCAAATTTAAAGGTCGCTTACCAAAATTACACTGCGCGCCGGGGGAGTTGACGCGCACGTGGAGTTCACCGACTTCCTCTCAGAGTCCAAAAATGGTCGGCCGCTGATAGTCGCACTCCCCAAAACAAACGTTTTCCATTTTTTCCATCAAACAAACGAGCGGCTTCTTCTTATCGCTCCGTGACGGCGCATTTATATACTCCCTGTCAGAGTCTGAAGTCTGCCCAGTGTAACCCAACCCACTCTTGTTATTCAGATAAGGCTGTTTCAACAAAGCGTCAGTTTAAACGGGGAAAAAAGTGGCCCGAACTCTGGTGGGCTTCTTTCCCCCCATTACACAGCCGCTGACAAGCCGGACGCTTAATCACACAGGAAGCACTTTTGGTGAAATGTGAGGTGGTGGTGGTGGGGGGGGGGGGTAAATACCTGTGAGGATGATGACAGGCTGGGTGGGAGGCGGAGGGGAAAAAAATAATCAGGTGTGCAGCGTGAGCTGCTGGAGTTTCTTCACTCAGAGAAAACATGCAACGTAAACAGCGTTTCAACGGGGTTGAACACTGTGTGTGTGTGTGTGTGTGTGTGTGTGTGTGTGTGTGTGTGTGTCGGGGAGGCCCTGTATTGCAACATGCAACAGCTTGTGGGTGAAACACAGGAACTCCTTTGAAGGAGCAAAAACGCTGTTTTCTGATTGCAGGTGAGACTCAGGGTCAAGTGTAGCAACGACAACGACAACCAGGAGGTCGTCAGGTCAGAGGCGGGAGCCTGGAAGACATCTTACAGGTGTGTGTGTGTGTGTGTGTGTGTGTGTGTGACAGGCAACGTTTGGTTACTGTGGGTCTTTAAGCAGTCCTGTATTTCTTTTCTTTTTTCTTTTTCTTTTTTTATTCGTATTTAGTTATGAAGCCCCAGGAAAATGAACATGACTTTTGATGACATCCTAAATCTTATATCAATAGTTGTCTAAAAGTCAAGTGGTCTGCCAGTCAATTGCCAGAAGAAGAAAAAAGAAAATTACCCCTTTAGTTTCACCAATTCATCATTGTCCATTGGCCATTATTTCTGTCATACGTCCCTGTAATACTAGATGGATTATGACATAATGTGATGGATTTGCCATGATGTCGTCATTAGCCGGGGAGGAAACGCTGCCACAGTCACACAGTGTGTGTCTGCGTGCTGTAGCGAACATGCTTCAGTTACAGAAGCGCCTCCATGTGCTGGATTCTTGAAATGACCCAAAGATTGGCAGTTTTGGCAAAACGGGGGAGGGGGGGGTGCCAATGCAAATGCTGCCGTGACTCGACCCAAACTGGCAGCCACTCCTTGTGCTTCACAACCAGTCCACAGACCCTGGTAAGACCACCTCCACCTCCACCATCACCAGAGAGACTGAAAACATGAGAACCACACACGTCGCACGTGCCCAGCAGTGTCCCAGAGAGTTGCACAATGTATCATCATTTTTCCGATTTATTCCTTCCGGGTGATGAGGCTGACATTTGTGAGCGAAATCTCCAGGGCGGGTTGGGTGAGGAGAGGGAGGGGCTGAGGGCTTAGGGGGGCGGCGGGGGTCTGGGGGGACTGGGACTTTCACCAGAGCCAACAAAACAAACCCAGAGATCCCCTGCGACTGGGACTGTTGAGTCCATGTCCAGGCACAAAGGATCCAGGGAGCCATAAAACCAAGGCCCGGGGTCCCATGTATCATTAGGGTGAGAGGGTGGGGGGGTGTACAGAGTAAAGCTGCCCTTTTGAAAAGAAAAAAAAAAAAAAAAACATGTGCAAATGCCTCATGCTCACCAGGGACAGCGGACAGGAACACTGACAAATCATTAGTGTTGCAGCAGCATGTGGAAATTAATTACTGTGGAAATGATCATCATTATTGTTATTTTACTCATATTATTATAGTTACTACTATTGTTGATATTATTATGATATATTATAATGGTCGAGTGTCATATCTTTGCATTCCATTGTTTGCAACTAAATATATTATATTATCTTATATATTATTGTATATAATTGCATAACACTTCAATTACCCTTATCCGTACTTGTCACTTTTGTAATCTTTTTAACTTGTATTTTCGTGAAAACTTATATTTAACTGCCACCTGACACTTATTAAATTCTCTTTTTTACACTTTCTTTATTCCTTGTATGCACGCATCATTTCGGCCTCTGCCACACCAACATTTCACTGCCATGTAAGGTGGCGTGTGACGAACAAAAATTTCAGAATGTGAAAAAGTAAGCCAGCAGCAGGTGCCAAACCAGGAGCCTACCAATCGGACCATTCGTGGTGCGACTGTTTTTTGTTTTTGGTTTGTTTTTCCCTTTGACTTGGCCATGGCTGGTCCAGGAGCTCGAGGAGGAGGACGGCTGCTGTGGCTAATTAGAGGCGACGCGGCCGCCTGGCCGACAGACGCTCCGCTCAGAGATTAACCGGGCCAACAGGTGTGCTGCGGCGACAACACACACCTGTGCCGCGAGCTGGTAATGCAGGTTTGACACAGATAATGGAGGGCAGAGAAACTGATAATCATCAGCTTCCGCTCGACAGTCGGAGCGGTTCAGCTGGGCGGAGATTCTCCCTCTTTCAGGGACGCCAGTCGCACAGATTAGCTGTGAGATAAACAGCAACAACAACATCAACAACAACATGCTCATTAAATGTTATTTTTGCCATGGGAACAACAGCAGCGGCGACAAGGTCGGCAGAGGAGAGAGAAGAAAAAAAATGCTTTTCCTCGGTTTTTCTATGGAGCGGATTAAATGAGCAACATAAAGGCCGTCTGGGCTGTGAATAGTAGCGTGGCGATGGGATTAGCGGCGTTAGCGAGGCCGCCGTATGACCTTCTGACTGTTTGCTTCATTAAGTACAACACAGGCCTGGATTGTGTGTGTGTGTGTGTGTGTGTGTGTGTGTTGGTGATCCATCCCCCGGTTGCCTCTGCTGAGGCATCGCTGCCAGTTTGACTCATTCACTGAATATTCATCAGTGCTTGACAAAAATGTATACAAGTCTTTATTTTACTCAGCAAGTCCACAACAATAACAGATTTGGATTTTTAAAGGTCCCATATACAGTACATGGGAACCATATTCAGATCGCTTTTTTGAATTTATTTTTCTTAATCTCGGATACCCACTGAGTGACATCACAAAGGGTGGATTTACAGGATGGAATGCCAGGACTTTTTTTTTTTTTTTTTCCCTCATGTGTGAGGCGTTCAGTGACCTCCCGGACACAGGGTCAGAGCACCTTTAAAAAGTGCTCGACGCGACACCTTTGATATTTCTTTGCAGCCCTCGTCCTTTACATTTAGGTACCTGAGAAGCAGCAGCGATTCAATTCCCTCCACAGCCTCAAGTGGAACAAACTCAACTCATCAGCTTGTTTTGCTCCAGTTCACGTCCCCTGTGGAAAACACTGACACTCAGCCACCGCCAGCATCGCCAGCAGAACATGTGGGATCTTCATGACCTTCCGACCGGTGGTCACTCTGCTGGCCACTGAGCGGCCAGGGTGGGTGTTCGGGGCTCAGCTTCTACTCGGCATTGTTCTGATTTGTCGCACAATGCAGCCTTGCAGAGAGCTCGAGATGCATTCAGCAGCAGTGTTGTTGGGATTACTCCATAAAAGTAATCCAACTACTGATTACTCGTTAAAAAAGGTAATCTAATTACTTCTTTAACAACTTTGTTTCATAAGTAATCAATTACTAATCTCTAAGTACTTTAGCTAAAACACATAAAGCAACAGTTGTGAATGTCTTGTTTCCTGCACATCTATTCTTTGATTTAGACGAGATGAGCTCAGAATAATGTTTGTATTTCCAGCTACGAGCGCAATCACTGTTTTTTTTCTTTTGCTTGTTTTGGTATGTTGTCGCATATCAATGATGTTGCATGCACGACTGCGACATCAATCTGCGACATTGTTGTTTTTGGTTGTTTTTCTAAATTTCAGACATTGTGTGGAAAATAAGACATTTTTAACTTGCAAAATATTTCAGAAAGGTAAAGGAATTGTTATATATATATATATATCAACGCGAGACAATAAATAGTACCGCAATAAATATCGCTGACTTGTTTGCTCCTCAATGGCACCTAAATAAGAAAAGCTCTCCAAATAAGAAGAGGGCTGCAACACGCTGATCCGTCCTCCTCAACTTTGTCTTCCTGCTTCCAAAAAGACAAATTTAGCTCACAAATTCTGCTACTCAGAGAGCAGAGCCAAACCTCTGGTGGCTAACAGCAAATCATCCGGATGACAGGAAAAATATAATTTCCTCCGTATCCTACTGTTCTCCCACTATTACAGTGTCAGTCGTGATAAAAAGCCGAGGCCTTTCCTTTTAAGTGCCTGGCGAGAGGAAAGTTCTCGGCCAGGACGGACCCAAACCTTGGCGAAGGTTTGTGGACTTTCTGACGGACAGTTTGGGAAAACACTGCATTTATACGTCGCCTTGCTCCAAAGTCAACAGCACAGGGTTTTTTTTTTCCTCTCCACAATGTTTAAGGAATCTTTAAGGAGAGAAATCCAAATGTTATGTGAGAATCCGGCTTCCTCTATAAGGGTTTGAGTCCTGGGAAAAGCGACTCCCTGTCAGCAATCAAAGCGAAGAAATACCAGAAGCCTGGTTTAATGTGACCGGCTGACGGCTTGCCTGCCTGTTTTACAGCCTTGGCACTGATAAGTAGAAATCCCATAAAAGGGACTATATCAGCCAGACATCTCAACAAAGTTGAACTCAATCGTGCAACCGTGATTCAGACTCAACCCTGCTGCCAGAGTGCACCACTCGCGCTGAGTCACGCTTCCTTCCATTTGTTTTTGTTTGCAGGTGCCATGATGGATGACGGACAGGCGTCGCACCTTGCTCCGCCTCGCTCGGGGAGAAAACCAGGAAGTGACTAATGTCCTGGAGAGGCTTCAGCTGCCCCCGGGGCCCCGTGTGTGTAACACGTACCGACGCAGATTTGCTCTTCACACCTGTGACAGTGTCTGCAGACACAGTGTGTGACTCACACACACACAACCGAAAGAATTTTTTTTCAACCAATTAGTAACACAACACGCACACAGACAGACGTGAGACGTTGAGAGCAATGAAGTTCCAGCGAGTCACCTCGGGATTTTTACGTCACCTAAATCACACTGAGCTCAGGTTCTTTGTCACTTATTACGGAGGACTTTTTTTAATCTGCGCATAAAGCTACTATCTACATCTACATAGATTCAAACTTAACAATACATTTAAAAACTCACTGTGCTTTAAAAGGATATTCTTGCACCTGAGAGCAGGTGCTTCCTTCCCTCCTTGACAAGTGACTTTAGTTAAAATTGGTTGGTTTCTTTACACGGGCTGTTTTCAATACACTCGCAGACAGAGACTTGGAAAGTTGCTGAAGTGGTCACAGGAAGCGGCTGTTCACTCACCTGCCTTCCACACACTTGATTCAATGAGATTTGATATGAATAGTATGGCGGAAAGCATTTGCATCCAATCAGAACCTCTTGGTTCAAAACTACTCAACAAATCAAGACGTCATATTGATGGCAGGGATATAATCGTTTATTGTATGGAAATCCAATTGTTGTCATTTTGTGTTAATAAAAAATTCTGAGTGGTCTCTGTGAACCCAAAGGTGGGCAGTGTGTGTGTGCCTTCTTGTTTGTGTTTCTTCTATTAAAAGGAGACAACACAACATTGTTTTGTTTTTTTTTTTTTTCATTTTCATTCATAGGTCAAACATTGCAGTTGCTGGGTTTGGCAAAGTAACTGCAATGTTTGAGCTATGAATGAAAAGTGAAAACAAAAACAATGTTGTGTTGTCTCCTTTCAATAGAAGCAACACAAACAAAAAGACGCAGGACACTAAACACAGAACAGTACAGTAATGAGACTCGCACTAAGCTTCGGTCACTTTTACCACCTGAAACAGTTCGAAGGTCTGAAGATGAGTTACTCATACAACTCACTGGCTCGCTGTCTGCATTCGAACAAAATCTAAAAACTAGTTAATGAGTTGTACGAGTGTTGGTGCGCTGCGTCAACCTGGACTCTTGTCTCGCAAGTTTAGACGGTTCATCGACGGCATGAAGCACCTCGTGTCTCCGGATGACCCGGTTCATTGACTCACCAGAGCTCGCAGGGAGGACTCGTCCAGCGCCGAGTAGCTCTCCAGGGACATGCTGCTGCTGGTGCTGGTGCTGCTGGTACTGGTACTGCTGGTGCTGGTGCTCGCGGCCAGGTGCTGCTGGAGGTGAGACGGAGAGACTTCTGGGATGCTGAGTCTTTGCCACCTGCAGCGACTATCAAGCCGTTTGTTGTTCGGGTTTTTTTCCCCCTCCTCCGCTTCCTCTCGGGATTTGTTTGAATTCTGTCGGTTTCCTGTCGGGAGCTCTCGCGTGTCAGCCAAAACAAAGCTCCGTTCCCGCCACAGTGAACATTACTTCGCTGTCCCCTTTTCTTTTTCTTTTCTGGTCGTCGCTCCACATGCGGTTGAAAGCGTCAATGGTGAGCCACACTCGTCTCTCTCTCCCTCCCTCTCCAACTTGCTGCGGGGACGTTGGCCGCTTTTTTGAAAAGAGGATTTCCCACTGAAAAGGTGTAAAGCACCGCCCCCCTGTCTCCGGCCACCGGCTGCTCCCGGTGCTCATTCACAGCGCGCCCTCCTGTGGAAACAGCGCCAAACAGGCCGACGAGTGAACTTTACTGGCTACTGAGCGATAAAACGTAAAAACACGAAAGTGGGAAATAATAACATGGGGCATTTAAGACGCCATACACAGTGTGAGGACGTGATTAAAGAATGCAGAGACATTGTTTTTTTTTGTTTTTTTTAAGAACAAAGGTTTTATTAGCTACACCAAAAAGAGCATCATTACATTTGAGAGAACAAAAAGTCAAACGATTGTTTTCATTAGTGCCTAGGAACAAACCTGCTGGTTTCGCTAACTAGTTCAACTTGCTGACCTGATGTAACAACATCCCAACATCAAATTTCTCAACTGGGTCCCATGTTAAGGACAAAATGCAGTTTGTAAATCTTCAGTTCTACTAGTGCAGCAGTTCCTATTGTCCACGCTACCTAGCCCATGACCACATATAGCTCTAGAAAATCTAAATACTATTGGCAATGTTCAAACACAAACATTTAACACTAAATACATTTTTTTTTTTTTCCGCTGATAACATACATTTATTAGACCAGTTCGCCAAGCCCTTTTCCAACAAAGTAAAACAAAGTGCTGTAGGTTTAATGAAGGATGCAGGGACACAGAGAGAGAAAATGAAACATAAACATGAAAATTAAAATGTCCCTGGCTGAAGCAGCAAGATGAAGATTAAGTCGGACAAATGCACTCAGGCAGAGTCAAGTGTCTCCATTTGATGTTTCTTAGTATTAATGACATCACAAGACTGATTTAGGTACAAAAAATTAAAAAAAAAAAAAACATTGATATCTTAGTTAGATTTTATAATAGTTTAAATGACCACTTAAAAACAAGAGTATGGGTGAACAGACCTCATTACCTGCTTCAATTCTAACCCAAATAAAAAGTGGAGAATATTCTACACACAGGCACTTATCAGATAAAATAAGATGTATTATATTCAAGTGTGCAAAAGTGTAAATGAGGAGCTGAAAATTGGATTTTTGTGTTCAGTTTCTCAGCTTGTTCCCCTTCTCACTCTTCCTGCTGGCCTTCAGTGTGCTTCGCATTGATATTCAACTGGAAAAGACGGTTAAACAGGCTGTTATACACTATGTTACATGGCCTTAAAGTCATACTTCACCCAACGTTGATGACATTTTTCAACTCATCCCCTTGCCAACACGGTGACATTTCTCTAATCCCTGATATGAGCTGAGTGAAAAAGAGCGGAAGTGTACCTTTGTCGCCGTGTTCCTTTTGTTCCCTTGGCCCTCTCTGTTTTCTGGACAAGGACGTCTGATGGAAAAAAAAAAAACGTAATA
Source organism: Thamnaconus septentrionalis (assembly GCA_009823395.1). Lineage (NCBI taxonomy): Eukaryota > Metazoa > Chordata > Actinopteri > Tetraodontiformes > Monacanthidae > Thamnaconus > Thamnaconus septentrionalis. The sequence continues at coordinate 21,883,193 of CM020507.1, forward strand.
AATAAAGAGCGCGCAAGCAAGCACATAAAATAACATTTCAAAAATCCTTCATGGTTTGAGCTGATGCCCCATCAGAGACGCAGCAGCCAACCTCTCAGAGTTACAGGCGGAGGACTGAGCTCCTTCGGCCTCTCTGCCCTGAAGAAATCTGTCTTTGGCTGAGACGTCACAGCTGGATGTCTTCCTGCCACTCGCATGTCCAGGGGCCGTGTCATTGTCCCCTCCAGAGTCCCCCAGGAAGTCAGCTAAAGGTCACAGGGAAATGTATGTACAGTCAAAATGTACTATTGCTTTTACATTTTACACAACAGCGGCTCAATCAGCTCCAGTTTTAAGCCAAATTTCATAAGCCAATTAAGAGCCTCCATATCCAATTTAAGGACACACATGACAGCAGTCGTCTGGCTGGCTGTGATATTCAACAATGCCAGACAAACATTTTAAAAATGCTCCACTTATTAATTACTATTCTGTTTTTTGTTGAAAATGTATAAAGATCTTGTGCACATTACCTTGGTGCTTAATTCTCCTGGGAATGTCTGGAGAAGGGCGACTCACAGCATCGCGAGCAAAGCTCTGTGGTTTTCTGACCAACGCTTTAGTCAGATTGTTCAGTGGACGGGCCGTCTGGGGACGCATGTCACATTTGTCCTAGCCATCAACATGGAAAACATAAGAAAGAAAAATGGGGACTTACTATAAAACACATTTACAAGCCCTAGGATGAGCATGCAAGCATCAAGACACACGCAGTCGACAATCATCTATGCTCTCTGGCTGTAACCACCAGAATCTTGAACTCGACTGTATTACATACCTGATGGTGAAAGACCACAGCTTCCTCCAAAGCGATGCCGCAGAACTCACAGGGTATGACCACGTCGCCCTCTAGAGGACTGGCTGGGGGACTATAGGTGGTGGGGGAGAGCGAGCGTGGGAAAGTGGGGATGCTGGAGGCGAGAGTGTCGGTCGGGCCGCTCATCAGCCCTGCCACACTCCTGCTCATCTCGTCTTCTCGGGGAGGAGACGCCAGCCGCTTGCTAAAGGACGCAAAGGCGGAGGCAGGGTTGCATCCAGTCTGGGGGTGGGGGGGAGAAAAACTATGAAGGGTGCAGGTGTCAGGCAGGCCACATGTCACAGAGGCTGCAGTCGCTTCTGTGCATGTTTGAAAACATACAGTGTGAACAGTGAACATAATCAAACATTTTGCAAGTTGTTGAAAGCCATGTTTACAAGTAAGTCAGCAGTACTCTGCACAGTAGAGATCTTAACTACTGTGTATCTAATTATTTTAACAACAAGGGCTGTGCAAAAGGCACCAGTGCTGTACATGAGTTTGTTCTATGAAATGTGCAGTTTGTGTCCAGAGAGCAAACATTCACTCATGTCAAGAGGACAGAGGCAATATTTGGATATTGCAAAATCTGCACTTTAATAAAGTTCATTGCAAAGCACTGAGCAACTGTTAGTTTATTTTTTTAACTAAAGTAATTAGTTATTGATTACTTACAAAACAAAGTAGTTAAAGAAGTAATTAGATTACTTTTCAATAGAGTAATGAGTAAATGGATTACTTCTATGGAGTAATCCCAACAACACTGTTCATGAAACTGCAATTTTGGGTGGGCGTGTACATTCACACTGGCTATTGTGTTTATGGACTAAATTCATACCTTGGAGAGAAAAACTACTGTTTAGCCATTAGAGAAAAGAATCCAGTTTCCATGACATTTCCATGACACATTAGCAAAAGGAAGTTCTGACCAAAGGAACCCTTAAGACAGTGGTTCTCAAACTTTCTCTGTCATGCCCCACCTTGGAGGAAGAAAATTTTTCTTCCTCCAAATCTGGGGCTTCTAGCCCCAAATTTGACGTGGCTGTGTCTTGAGGGATCCCGATGAACCTGCAAGTGGCCCCATGTCTCTAGGACAAAGTTGACGTTTGACCCCAAATAGTGAGGGAGACTCAAAACAGACACACCTGGCACCAGAGGTGAACGCAATGAACAAAGGGGTCCAAAGAAGATAAGATTTCTTTTCTAACCTGATGCAAAATAAGGTCCTCTTCAGGAAACAGCTCTTCACAAAACTCACAAGGCAGCATGGTTTCTGTAGAAAAACAAGCTCATATACATAGAGAACAACAGGCTAACTTGGAGGATTGTGGAAGTGAAACTATTGCGACATTTACCAGTTTGATGAAGATCCTCCACCAGCGCATTTGTGCCTGTAGTCAAGTTGGGATAGTTGTTATTGGGTGGGGACAGCGGAGTGAATGAGGGCATGTTTGACATCCTCTGGTTGTAGTCCCACATCCTGCTCCACTGTGTGCCGTCCCCATTTCCAGGGAGAAATTCTCCATCCGTCTGCAGACTGAGAGCCAACATGTAGTCCAGGCCTGATGAGTCCTCATCCGGCGTGAGCTCACTGTTGAGCCATGTGCTACTGGTTCTGCTGCCCATCAGGTAATTATCCTGACCAAGTACTGTGACAATAAAGAGCAACATCTTAAGATACAGTATTATATGCAATACATTTTAATGCGTATTTTCCATCTATATTGTTTGTTGTATTGCATGTTTTTTTCCAACTTAACAGATATACATTTATACCATTCTGTGTATCTTTAAAATTAATACATAATAATTATGATGATGATAATAATAATAATAATGATAATGCACAATGTTAGCAATTGCTGCCAAGAACCCCTTAATACGGCCGCAGCTTCATCACAGGTGAAGGTCAATGATAAACTCACAATGGTTATGTGGCAAATTTTTGGGGCCTGGACTCTTCCATCCAGCAGAACCTTGAGGTCCCCCAGAGGTGTTGTTCACTCTGGAATCGTTTGTTCGTGTGAGGCCATGCAGTTCAGCAGCGCTGATGTTGTTATTCTTTGGTCCCCTCTCTTGGGCTTGCAAGGAGTTTCGTACAGAGTACGCATCAAACCACACTCCCACGGGCTGCTGATCTCTCGGACTGAATTTTGCCCGGCTGTTGTTCCTCTCTTCGGGTGGTGTGAGGCTTCCGCATAAGAACGCATGGACATCTTTCTCCTTCAGCATTATATTTGACTTGCACTGCAAGCATGGCTCAGTGCGTGCACCGCAGTAATCCTCGTGTTCTTTGGACTGACGGTGAACAATCTCCAAATCACAATACTGGCAAAGGACCAGGCGCTGGGAGCATTCAGTGCTCTTCAAAAAAAAAGGAACACGTGGCAAAATTTTAGAATGGAATGAAAAAAATACATTTTTACTAGACGAGAAAATAGTTCTTAAGAATACCTGATGAACTTCAATGTGGTGTTTTTCAAACTTCAGGCCACACTTGCATGTAATCTAAGATAAAATTGAAAAAACATTTCATCTTTGCTTTTATTTCCTGGGCGTGTGACATTCTGTTCTGAGATCACAGGTGGTTTTCACCAAACACTCGTACTTTACCTGCGTGTGCTCCTGCTTTTTGTGGTCCTGAAGCTCTGACCGGGGCACCGGCTCCTGACACACATCACACAGTGCAATGTTTCGCCGACAGTGGATCTCATGGGTGGTGAAATTAGCCTCTGGAATATTGTGTTTACTGAAGAGAGAAATACACTTCCGTTAAAAAAAAATAAAAAAAATAAAATAAAAAGCTCTCATCCCGTATGGAATTGACCATTACAATGAATGGCCTTACATGAACACTTACCAGTTCCCACAGAACTGTGTATTTTCATCAGTCATGGTTACCAGGTGGCCTGTTGACAGGTGGAAGATATGAAAAAAAAACATCATCAACTGAAATTGACCCTAATGGTTTCTGCCTGAACAATCGTTTGTCCCATAAAAGTAAAAATACAATTTTTGTTCACGCAGACAAAAAAAAAAACCCATAATTGGCAATAGAGTATCAAAAGCAAATATTTTCAAGGGGTTGGTTATAAGAGAGTAAAGGTGGAAAATGTGAGACTGCAAATTGAAGTAGTTTCCGCACTTTCGGTTTGCTTACCCGGTGTTTCCAGTCAGGGAAAACTAGCTAACGTTAGCCAACTATGACGGTTTGGATAAAGGCCGCCGACCTCAAGCAACAAGCATGTTGAACAAACTCCGAAACGCCAAAGAATCGTCAGCTATCGTGCGAAGTTTCCTCTTATAAAATGCAGTGTTAGCATACAATCTTGTTTTGCTAACTAACTTTAGCTCACCACAAAAAGAAATCGCGGAGCAGATGCAAAGACTATCGACGGGCCTGACAACCCGAGGCGACGAAATATCTGCTCGATTTATATTTCACTTCAAGTCTATTCGAACTTTTAAATGATAAATTAAAGAAAACACCAAATCGAACGATGCCTGCCGGTGTTACGCCGAATTCAACAAGAGACGTATGAGGTCTGAAAACATCTACGGAAAACCACTAGGGACATTTGGGATTCGCGGTTTTAGGATACGGTTTTGTTGCTGTTGGTTTGTAACAACTTATTTTAAAAGACATCATGCTTTATAGGATAAGTGGGGGGAAACGGGTATTCTTTACGGTTTATCATAATAACATCCTCGAGGAATGAAATCAGTCACAAAATAACCGCACCTCAAAACACTTCTGCTTCGATAGACGACTATTGGCAGGATTGCTTAAAATGTGTATATAAAATCAATCAATCACCAATATACATACGATTGTTCAAGATCTTGTTGTAGATTATTTGATGGATTTCACTGTGCACGCTCCCGCGATGGGTATGTAGTTGTCGCAGGGACGCAGCAATCCACATAACACCTGATGATCGTCGACGACAGCGCAAGACAACGATCATCTACAGCAGTCATTTCCTTATTCCTCGCTGCGCCACTGCAAACTTGGGTTTATTTCACCTCCAGGTTTGGTCTGTAAGGCTCATTCTAAAAACGTTCTTGTGGTAAATCTTGGATGACAACTTACTTCCACACCGTCAATACTCCATAATTAACTCAGTGTTGCAGACTGCTTTTTTCCCCCCCTATTTTGCTCCGTCTTCGAGCCAAAACACGGGGATCCGACAAAAACTACCGAGGGAATTTGGTTGCTAGAGTAAACTAAATGCTACGATACTGCCTTATCTACCCTCAGACGTGTTAAACGTTTTATTACGCCAAAATGATCAGTGGTTTGGATAAGTATTAGCCAGTCTTAGTTGGAGTTTGACCAATTGTGGTGACAACCAATAAATACTTTTATTGCAACCCAGTTTTGCAATAACAAATGTAAATCATAATCTTCTATGTTTATTTAGCATGTAAGATATTAATTTGTCAGGACAATAATTAATTTACGCTTAATGGGCCAATTGTAAAAGTAAACTTTCTGTCTCTGCCCTTGATTGTCTGAGCAAATGGGAGGTGGGGGGACATCACATCGTCTTCTCACTGTTAATTTTCCCCCCTGCATGAATGAAATGATCAAACCAATTCTGTCATATGAGATTTTTTTTTTAATTTTTTAAGGCACAGTTCTGTTCAGATAAAATGCTGCTCTTATTTACAGCAGATGTTTGGATGCAGTGTACATCCTCACTTACACAACCATGCAAATTTTGGACCATTATTGTGAATATCGAAATCTTTCATGTAATTGAAAAGCCCTCGTTCAAAATATAAGATCAACAACTTGTTTTACAATTTCAGATGGAATGCAACTCCGTAAAAAATGGTGAGAAAAAGCAACACAATTGGAAGATGTGACCTTATTTGAAGAAATTACAAGCAATACGTACAAAAATTGAAATACACTGGTCGCAAAAGATAATATGCCTATAAATGATTAAAACTGAATAACCTGCAATTAAACGTGAATTTTGTTTTTTTTTCCAGAACGTTGAAAGACTTTTGACTTCTTGTACATCATAACATAAACACTCAACAGCATTGAATATCACTGGTTGGTTCACGGTGATGCATAACTTCTATTTCAGACTTGATTGTCCAAACTGGTCCAATGTGAAGAGGGAAATATCCAAAAACCTACCGAATAAAACAGTCATCGGAAATAAGACTTCAGTAAATGGCAGCAAACAGCCCAGCTGCTGCAGCCACAGTCGAGCACAGACAACGACTCAGATACTAGTTATGCATTTATACTAACAGACATCTGTAGAAAAAATAAGCATACAGTATCTCAGGTAAGTCATTGGAGTCGTGCAGAGATGTGATGATTAGGACACCATTTTTTTTTTTCCAAATGGGAGGGAACATGTGGAGGGATTAAAAAAAGAACACTGGTACCAGCATGAAGATATTTTACCTGCACCATGGAAAAACCACAGTTTTAAAAAAAATTCATATGGCTATAAATTTGCTATGAATTTAAAATCAATTTTGGAGTTACCAAATGTTTATAAAAGACCGGAGGTGGGTCATAACTTTAGTCTGCTTTCCTTTAGGAAGGAAAAAAAGAGGAAATTATCCTAATTTGTGGAACACAATCTTTGATTGCTAAAACAAAATTACTATAATGCGAATGATACAGTGTGCCTCAATTGTGGGCCAAAAACAAGAGCATCTCACAAGTCTTTTTAACTGCGTCCCTTCTTTTGAAACTGCGATGAAGGCAAGTTGAGAGGAGCAACGCTGGCACGATCAATATTCCGCACAAGACCCACTGTAAAAATGAGGTGCTGCAGCTGTAAAACTTCATTTTTTTTCCTTTAGAAACTCTCAACTTTTGTGTTGTTTTTCAAATTGAGTTCATCATTCAACTGGCGACTTGTCCAGAGTTCGACCTGCCTTGGCCAGATGACAGTTGGGATAAGCTCCCGCAGACCCCTGCAGCCCTGAGTGCAGGAGGAAGCAGGAGAAGAAGATGGATGGATGGATGGATGGATGGATGGATGGATGGATGGATGGATGGTTCGTCATTGGAATTACAATGACAAGAATAACAAAACAAACAAACAAACAAAATAAAATGCATTGACTGTCAATATGCTACACACAATCTTCTAATAGTAAGAATAACGTAGATCTCACTTACAAATTTCCTCAGATCAATATAAAATTCAGTCTTTTTGTCAATTCAATAACCCTAGTCTTTAAAAAAAAAAAAAAAAAAAAAAAAAAAACCTCTACACTATTTTAAAATCAACTAGAGTGACAAAATTGGGAGAAAGCGTTCAAGGAGTGCTGAAAGGAATGCAGATGGAATAAAAGTAGTGAGCAGAAACGGGAGAAGGCACAGATCGTAAAGAGACTAGAAGAAGTCAAAGAGGTAGAACAGGTGACAGACACTAAGGAGAAAAAGAAAAACGGGGAGTCGTGTGGTGACGGTTTTATCTGTCCTTCGAGCCGAGCTTCTCAATCAAGTCCTGCAGGGGCGCAAGCTCTCGCCTGTCAATCAGGTTGAACTCCTAGGAGAAGAAAAGATGAAGAAATGTACATATAAACACACACAGTTATTGTCTTGTTCAATCCGATTGGTTGTCATCCGGAGGTGTTCCAGCAAACAACCATCAGCACTCAGTAAAGAGAACTTGACCAGTTCTTGCAGCCGACAGCCAATGATGCAAACTGATTACACTAAAACACAACTTGAAAGACAATTGTCAGCGATGCTCTCTTCAATTTGACGAGCAAGTCTACTGGTTTCTGCTCTGGACTCATCTGAGGTTACGACACACGCCGACATGTCACATCATCTGAGAGAAATAGCCCACTTCCATCTAATCCATTTTCTTGCGCAATGTTTGTGTCATGGCGAAATGCAAGTTTCAGTGCGCTTGTATCACACCAGGTGGTGCAAGATCTAACACTTGGGGGCTATGACAATGGCGTGGAATCATTTTTAAATACGGCTACGTTGCTCAACTGTAGACACAGGAAACATATGACTATGACATTGTGGGAACGCTTGATGATGCCAGTTCACACTCCAGCCGAAAAAAATACAATAAACAAATGACTCCGACACTGAATGACTTGGGTAATACTGTTTTCTGCCACGGCCTTTCTAAAATTCACGTTATGATTTTTCTGCTTACAGATCTCTGGAAAAACAGACACTGAGGAGGGAATAAAAACAAGGAGGCCGTAAGGTGGTCAGAGTGTAAAGTGAATACCTGGTCAGGGGTGTTTTCACTCAGCTACGATAGGTGACTGTGAGTTATCAGTGTCGCAACAAAGGCTTTATGGGATGGAGAGACATATTATTGTTTGAAAACATTGATAAAGTCATTTTGCACATTATGGGACCTTCAAAAAGGAACATTTCTTCAGTCTGAAACTGTTCAAACAAGTCTTGTCTTGATTCTTGCCCAACAGCTGGCACCTGTTATCTGGAAACTAATGATGCTTCCTTTTTAAGAACGATTCATTCGTGTCAGGTGGTAAAATGCGATGAACCCGTCGAACAGGTATGTGACAACGCAGCGCCGCCCAAACCATAAACCGTCCGAGTAGCACCTCACCTGAACAAAGAAAATGAAGTGTTTGAAGGAGGTGTTGAGGTGGGCCTCCTCCTGCAGCTGCATCACAGAGTCAAAATGCTGGTGGTAGATGTGAGCGTAAACCCTAAACAGACGCTTCAGGATGGTTTTGGCCACAGACATGAAGTTCTTTGGAAAGGGAACTCCTGTGAGACAGAAGATGGCAACAAATGCTAATGTCATAAAATCAGTGCTTAAAATGGTAGCCCAGACAAAAAGTCATTTAAACTTAGTCACATAGACAAATTACTTTCCCAGTAAAGCGCTGAGACTCTGCATTGAAAACGCTTTAATTTGCTCTACTGCAAAAACAACTGAAGTTATTAATAAAGAGACGATGAGCCACACACAGAGTGATGACGACTCACCAATCTTGGATGGGAAAAGCGTTTCGTCATCCAGCTGGTCCTGCACCCAGGTCATCAGGTAGTCGATGTACTTGGGGGCCGAGCATTTGATGGGCTTCTTAATATTGGTGCCATCAGCCCAGTGATACTCGTATCTGACAGGGAAAGAGCCTCGTCAAGTTGGTTCAAGCTGATTGTGCAATCAGCCTGAGCAAAGACGACGCAGCTGGCCGCCCTGATACTGTACATGAATGCGAACGGCAGCTTCCCTGCAGGAGATAAGGCTCGAGGAAAGAGGAAGTGCCAAAATGTCGCTTCTAAACTAAACATCTAGATGGACCGCATGCAAAGCTTAATTCCTGTTTTCTCCACGGGACATTCAGATGTTTTCAATCTTTCTGAATCAAACATTTTAGACTGCTTCTACAGTCATGACATACATTCTGGGCTGACATTTAAGTTTCCATAGTATGTAGGTCATTTAAAATTAGGGCTTTTTAAAAGCCCTAATTTTAAATGCACAATTAATTATGCACAATTAATTAGGCTATTACAAATTAAATATATTGATTTGCAAATATTTCTAGATTATCTTTTTATTATCTTAATGATGCATCAGCTAATTGATCACATCTCTGACTTGCAAAATGAGAAATTATTAAATACATTTGAGATCCAAACATCAACGACCCAAACTGTACCAATTAGAAAAAAAACAAAAGTCACAAATGGGAAAAGTCTTATAGATTGTATATGAACAGATTGGTTAGACAGTTTAAAGCTAGGTTAGGATATGATTAAACATGTAGTTTTAATAAAACTGTCGAAAAATGTCAATCTGGATCATATGCCGTTAAAAGGAATGAATAAATAAATAACTTGCTTAAAGTCCAGTAATACCATGACCTCTGACACAAGCACAACACTACACTTACACAGACATAACAGTGGTGGCCATTACCTTGGTCCTGCTGACATGACAGAGCAGCTGGTCTCGGTACAGAATTCTGTGATGGTGCCATACAGCATGTTGATCTGGTTGAAAAAATCCACCGCTAAAAGAAAATCCAACGCATTACTTTTTCACCAGGAACAATCATGGCAATAACTCGTCGTGCTTTTTCAGTTGACACTGTAGACGGTGCAATCATGCATGTTACGTTGGAACGAAACCTAATCCTGTGACCAACATTTGGCTATGTTGTGCTCGCTCGACCCCACTTTTGCTCTTGTACCACTCGCTGCTAATGTTTGAGACACTTCACCAAAGCAATGTGTGCACAAAAGGACAGATCTTGTAAATAAGTGTGGCGTAATTCATTTGCTTACTATTGACAGCGATCCACTCATTGAGATCCTCTCCGTCAGGCAACATGACAGCCTGTCTTAAGTTTCCACTGCCCAGTGTCGCCTCAGCATGTTTGAGTAGCTCATACTGGTGAGAACCCTCTGGTATGTTTTTCTTCGGCTTGAAGGTCTTGGATGAGCGACTGCCACTGCAAGACAACCAACAAGGAGCAGGTTAACAACCGTGTGCACCAGAACACTGCCATCACTTTCATATGAGTTCACGCTTCTGCCAGGTGTTGACAGTTTCAGGGTTGCTTCCTGGCCCTTTGTGTCCCAGCCGCTGCTGGGCATCATCAAGAAACTTCCATGTCGAGATAAAATTCGGGGTGTTCGATCAATGCAGCGACTGTCTTGAAGACACTCAAAGGTTTGATGTGGCAAGACTATTAGTCCCTCGAGTTTGGCTACAGCTTGACTGCGTAATCAGAGTCATGTAAATAGAGTTACATTGAATGTCCAACTCGTGCAACACACAGGAAGTGAGACAGTAGGCTACACTGTCGGTTTTATTTTCGAACACGGCTTGAAACTCGTTTTACAGAAGGCGGCTGACTAGCGTGAGAGCGAATGATTTTGTCGAGACTTATGCAACTGAAATAATTAAGCAAGGGCGTAGCTTGCAATTGCAAACAAGCTAGGAACATGAATAAGGCATTTAAAAGGTTAACGTAGCGGCTACTTGGGAACCTATAAATAAACACCGTTACAAGACGTTCACAAGCCGAATAAGACGTTGAGGCCATGTGTGGGGAAACGCCCAAAATGAATATAAAATCCTACTATGAATAAAGAAGAGCTCATTAATTTAAAACTTCTCCTTGTGTAGTTGACTAATTTTTGAGACCAGTTACTTCCCTGCGTGCAACTTCGAAGCAGCGTAGGCAGCTAACGTTAACCGCAAGCTCCGGGCTAGAACTTAGCAAGCAACTGCTAACTTTACTTACAACAGGAAGCTCATCTTGGCGAAGCGGTCGTCGAAAAATCTCGGATTAAACTTCGACCCCCTGGTTTGGAAGACACAACACTGCTCTACAGTTGAAAAGTGGGCGCTGTTTTAGCTTACAGTAACGTTTGAGCTAACAAGAACTGCTCCCTCGGCACTGTCTCTTCCTCTATTAGCTCTCGACGTCCGGCAGGCAGATTGTCGCCCCCTAACGACTGCTTGTGCCCACTGCTTGCCAGGTCAAAATGATAGATACATGAACAGTTTCTGAAAAAATATATACATATGGACATAAAGCCAATTCCAACTTCCATTCTATTCGTTTGAGTTAAAATGTTACTTTACATTTTGCAGTAATAAAATAAAATCATACAAGGATTCTTAAATGAGGAAATAGTAAGTTTGTCAGTGAAATGTTCTGTGAACCAGTGAGAGCAATTCGTCGAAACTAGTGGTGAGAGATTATGTTGAATGTTATGCTGTTTGTTAGTATTTGGCTGAATGTGAAGTTTAGATAGGTACCTCTGAAATATTTGGAGAGACTAATTTATTTGATTTTTTTTCTTTCTTTTCAATGACATCGCATAAATATCCAACTGAAAACTATTTATTTTTCCACTTTATGTATTTCACTAATAACTTCTTCGGAAACAGACCAAAAGTGACAGCAGCCACTTATCTCCGAAATAGGGGTGTGGCAGCAACATTGCAATGACGCGTGCGTGACGTCACCAGGGAGGGCTTTAAAGGCTCCGCGGGCCTCTTCCTCGTTCCGAGCTCCACAGACTCCGCTCTGTCCGTCGCCCCGCGCTCTGTTTCGTAATCGGCCGTGGTGCTCCTCTCCCCTCCGCCGGTCAAAATGGCAGCCGCCAGGACTCTCAGGAAACTGTGCCAACACTCGCAGCACCAAGTCTGTAAGCTACACACGTCCGCCTCGAGGTGAGCGCCGCCGACGGCTAAGAAACCGGGTTTAATTGTGGCATTTTTCGCGGTACCGACTTGTCGAGACCGAGCTGCTGTTCGTTAATAACGATGCTTGGTTGATTTGGACTTGTTAACAGCTGGGTTGTTTTTTTTGTTTTGTTTTTTACCGCGCTGAAAGGGTCGCCTGCATTTTCACTTTCGCGATTTATCGACGTTAGAATGTAATAAATGTCCGCATGTCCCATGTAGGTGCGCCCCTAGCGATATGCCGGTAGCATTGCACCGGTAGGCCGGCTGATGAAATCGCTCGGCAGACTTGCGGAGAGCGGAGCGGTGCTCGGAGTCGGGACTCGGCCGGAGATTAGGCGCGGGTCCGAGCGCCACTAACGAGATCTGCGCGCGCGACGGTCCTTGATCGCACATGCTCTTCAAATGGGATCATGAGATACTGCTCGAGCGTCTTCCACTGAGTCCCCGTGTCACGTTGATGGCAAATGTACAGAGTCCCGTGCGCCTGCTTCATTGCAAACGTGCCAGCTGCAGAGCGTTGACTCGGAGACGGGTCATGGTTTAATATTACACACACGCCCCGAAATTCCAAATCTCGTGTCGCTTGCACATGATCAGGTGCACGAGAACGTTCATTATGGTTCATTAGCAACACACACGCACACAACTCTCAGGGCAGTGAAGTTTTGTAGATGCACAAACTTCTGGGTTTACATTGAATTTAAGGCCTCTTCCCAAAAAAAACAAAAAAACAGCTAACTTCCCTGCCATGACTTTGTGTGCAGTGACTCGGCGGGGGGGTAGTTTTTACCTTGGACGGTTGTATTTACATCTAAACTAGCACGAGCTTTCAAAGCATTTTGTCAGTCACTCTGCAGCCTCGACCTGGTGAACTGGCCCCATATTTATTTATTTTGTTTGTTTGTTCTAGCCGGTAGAAGGATGCGATGCCCTTCTGTGTGCTTTAATTAGTTTGACCAAAGTGAAAAGAATGTTACATCACCGTTGATGGCTCATTACTCTTCAGTTATTGGCCACGGTTTCCTTTTGTTGTTATATAACACAAAACCATTTTACTGTTTGTTGAGGCGCACAGTAATTTTATTATTATTATTTTAGATGTGCATTTTTACAGATCAATATTTGCTCGCTTCTTTTGGCCTTTATACTTCAGCGAACGCTGTTAGTTTGAATACTTCTGAATAGAGCATTAAATGCTTCACTTGCATTGAAAGTGCTTGTGACACATGGGGCTCAGTCAGGTGCAGATGTCCTGTGTCTAATTTTAGAGGCTGTATTGAGACGTGAGACCGTTTTCAAATGCAGGCTTTGCTTTACACGTGAGTTTAATTTAGTTCTGTATAGATGAGCGTGTCAGGACGGTAAGAAAAGAAAGTGCTGATTATGAAAGGATAGTAATCCACTATGTTCCATCTTTGTATTTTGTGGTTCATCTCCAATGCCTGGATTTAGCTCTACTCTCCATTAAATGATCACTTGCACACGTGTTAAAGAAAAACATGCCTGATTTATCTGTCTGAAGGACATTTTGCATTTGCATTTCTTGTCGTCTGACTGCTTTTTTTTTTTTTTTTTTTTTTTCCTCCCCATGCCAAACGACAGACAGGAGGCGGTGGTCATCTCAGGGAAGAAACTAGCCCGGCAGATTCGAGAGGAGGCGAAGGCCGATTTGGAGAAGTGGGTTTCGGCAGGCCACAGACGACCCCATCTAAGCGTGGTCCTGGTGGGAGACAACCCAGCCAGTCACTCCTACGTCCTGAATAAGACCCGAGCTGCTGCTGAAGTTGGTAAGTGGGGGGGGGAGAGAAATCCCTCAAAAGTTCTGCATGACACAAATGTACAAACAATAGTAGTGATAATAATCATTATCCTAATAATCATAAACTCACTTGAACCTCTCACAGGGATTTCAAGCGAAACCATTCTCAAGCATTCAGACATCAGTGAGGAGGAGTTGTTGGATCTGATCGACAAACTGAACACAGACCATCGTGTCGACGGTCTGCTCGTCCAGCTGCCTCTGCCAGGTAAAGAGAAAGTAGGACGGAGGGAAACCTGCTGAACATCGCACACGTACCTGAACAGCATTTCTTCTGATGTAAAAACTGGGTCATGTTTTCACGCACATTCTGTTTATGTGTTGGTTGTTTAGACGATGCATATGCTGCAAGTGTTGGAATGGGTTCTGTTTATACTTTGAGCCAGAGGGCACAACCAAACCCCAGGGGTGGGTGAACTTTTTGACTGGTGGGGCCACAGTGGCTTGAAAATTTTGCCATAGGGGCAGCAGCAGCAGCAGCAGCAGCAGCAGCAGCAGGGATGGAGTGTTTTGGTGACCCACCTCATAGGAGACTTTAGCTCTTCATTGAAATGACATTTTAAACACTGAAAAATGGATGAACGACAGTTATTTTCTGACTTACTTGCTATTAATATAATGTCCTCAAGTTCAGCAGACTGGAGTTAAAGGTTTAAGGAGCTGCATATGGCCCCCGGGTCGCAGGGTTGCCCTTGCTTGAACAAAGCTGAAAGTGCTGAAAGGCCATCCATCCCATTAGGGTCATTTGTCACGAGACAAGGTGTCGTTTTGCCGGAGCCACCCTTTCAATGATGTGCATTTTTGTATTGTCGCGCCTTTAAAAAGCAAACCTGATCTGCACGTCCTAGCCTTTAAATCTTGCTGCTCTCGCTGCTCTCCGGCAGATCACATCGATGAGCGCACCGTCTGCAATGCCGTTTCACCCACCAAGGATGTGGACGGCTTCCATGTGGTCAACGTGGGGCGCATGTGCCTGGATCAGTCCACCATGCTTCCAGCTACACCCTGGGGAGTCTGGGAAATCATTAAACGTACAGGTAACGCATGTCGCTCTGCCCTCTCTCTTGGCGTTTGGCTCTGTAATTGTTGTCTGACGGTTCACATTTCGTCCGTCAGGTATTCCCACGATGGGGAAGAACGTCGTCGTGGCAGGACGGTCCAAGAATGTGGGAATGCCCATCGCCATGTTACTGCACACGGACGGCCGCCATGAGAGGCCCGGAGGTTGGTTGCAGGGCACGTCGGCTGGCTGCGTGTACAGAAGAGCGAGTGCTTTGAGTTTGTATCCTACCGAATGTCTTTCTCTGCCGCAGGTGATGCCACGGTCACCATTTCTCACCGTTACACTCCAAAGGAGCAACTTCGCCAGCACACTAAAATCGCTGACATTATTGTGGCAGCTGCAGGTTTGTGTAATATGTTTCTAAAATGCTTAAAGTTGTACGATCTAGCAAGTGTCAAAAATCTGGGGAACTGCTCTGATCTTGAAGAGGGCTTTTTGCAAATCTCATTGAGCGATTCTTTTCTGTGGACAAAATCTTTTATGCTTTTTTTTTTTTTTTTTTGACATCAGGGATTCCAAACCTCATAACCGCTGACATGATCAAAGAGGGCGCAGCAGTGATCGATGTTGGCATAAACAGAGTGCAGGATCCAGTGACTGGAAAGAACAGACTAGTCGGAGATGTGGACTTTGAAGGTGAGCCTGAATTGTGAATGCGGTTGCGCCTCCTGCAGACATTTCTGGTATTGCACGTGTTGTTTTGGTGCATTTTCATTCAGCTCAAAAGTGTGAATTGGAAATGCCAATAGAAAATATTCCTAGGTGGAAACTACCATGTTTGGATAAAAGCGTATATCCCTGTTTGAGGTTGTATGTTGGATGATTTGGGAAAACTGCAACAAAACTTCAATATAAACTCTTTAAATGAAATTGAAACAGTCATTTTATACTTGCACTTTATCAACATTTCAAAAATATTGTTGTTAGTTTGTGCAACCTGACTGTGTGTGTGTGTGTGTGTGTGATGTCTTATCGTCTCTCTGTCTTTAGGTGTGAGGCAGAAGGCAGGCTACATCACCCCTGTCCCTGGTGGAGTGGGACCCATGACCGTGGCCATGCTGATGAAGAACACCATCAAGGCAGCCAAGAATGTTCTGCTGTATCCCCCAGAGAGGATCCGAATGGCTGCTGCATCCTAATGGGCCAACGAAAAATGCTACAGCAACACATTCCAGTGCAACACTCAATATTTTTTCTTTTTTACTCGGAGCCACTTGATATGCTCCCCTCAGCAGCCCTTGCACACGGACTGGAAAGATGATAGCTTTACGGCTCTCCTCCTGCTGACATTTATTAACTCCCCCTAAATTTTATGCTCAGCCAAGTTCAGACTGTTACATTTTACTCTTGCAGCGGTGTGTCCAATGTAACAGGACAGTCAGTATTTATCATTTACATTGTATCTCGGTGGGGTTTTATGCAATCTATAGATTGTATTATTTATTGCTACAGTCAAACCTTTTTGAAACCTGGTCGCAGTGTTGCAGTTTTACTTTGAGCTGATAACAGGTGAACTGAGCCTGTTTTGTCGTGCATTAGTCTTAGCCTGATGTACCAAGACTGATAAGGGCTAACTCATCAGGAACACACGTCTTTATCAATATACAAGCTTTAAAGATTCACAATTGCCTTTGCAAGATCTTTGAAAATAAACATTACAAGTATGTACTCATGTGGATTGCTTCTCTGCACATAGATTGTTTACTTTTTATACAAGAGCATGCCTTTAAGTTTTAATAAAGTACATTTACACGGAGTTTATATCTTTACTGACAAGTTGCTATAATTAAACCAACAGTGATTAATAAAGTACTACAAAGATTAGCCTCTTGCAGTGTTGAGGTACGTCTCTCATTTTATGATGTAAAGTCAATCTCTTTTTTTTTTACATGTTTAAATCCTTTACTATATAAACGAGGAACAAAGAAATTTTCCCTCTGAAAAATATAAAATTTCACAATATGTGTGTGTGTGTGTGTGTGTGTGTGTGTGTGTGTGTGTGTGTGTGTGTGTGTGTGTGTGTGTGTGTGTGTGTGTGTGTGTGTGTGTGTGTGTGTGTGTGTGTGTGTGTGTGTGTGTGTGTGTGTGTGTGTGTGTGTGTGTGTGTGTGTGAACAAACAAACGTTGCGCTGCAAAGCCGAATTTTGCCAGCTAGATTGCCGTAAATTGTTTAATTTATAGCAATCTCTGAGGGCCACCTGGCCACGAGCTATATAAATACACAAAAAACGTAATCGCTAGATATAATTATTCGTTAAGTTAAAATCTCTTCTGTAAATAAATGCGAATTCAAATGTAGTTTAACAAAAAAAAAAGGGGGGGAGCCAAATGAGCTTCCTTGTGCTGGCGGAGTGAAATCGCCGACGTACACACTTCCGCCAAAGCGAAAACAAAACACCGGTTATGGCTGTTGATGTTCTGGACGGGCATTGTGAACTGTGCTAATTTTTGACCAAGCGTGCATTTTACTCAAGTTTCGCTGCCACTGCAATGGACCGCAGCAGGTCGCGTGACCGGGGGTGCAGAGAGAAGAAACAAGAGAAAGCGAAGAAACGGAGACGGTCCTCCTCTTCGTCGTCATCTTCAACGTCGTCGTCTTCCTCCTCAAGCAGCAGGAGTCGAAGCAAATCTTCAAAGAAAGCGTCGCGCAAAAGCCAAGGTTGGTTTGAAACACTGAAATGGAAAGATTCGAGAGTCCAGTTAGGGTTCAACACATTCTCTGTCTTTCAGATACCAAAACAGTAAAGAAGAAGGAGCGCCGAAGAAGTTCTTCTTCTTCTTCGTCCTCGTCTTCTTCCTCGTCGTCGTCCTCCAGCGATGAAAAGTCCAAGAGGAAGAAGAGTAAATCCAAGAAAAGCAAAGTCAAGAAGAAGAAGGCCAAGCTGAAAAAACAGAAGAAGAAGGAGAAGAAGAGGAAGGAGAAGCTGAAGAAAAAGAAGATGAAAGCGGAGGCGGCGCTGTCCAGTCCTCCGGCAGAGAAACCTCGCCCCTACCAGGACATGTGGCAGATCGATGAAGGAGAAGTGGAGCTCGGCCCTGGTGGGACATGACTGTTGATCCCGATCGACTGTAAACACGTCACATTCCACGTCATTATCTGACGTTGTCATGAGTCTGATTAAATAGGCAATATTCTTCTTCTGTATCAGATGTAGTGATGGCCTATGACGAGCACCCAGAGGTGTGGTCTAGGGAAAATATTGGCATGAGTTTTCGGATTTTATTTTAATCATACTACCAAAATGAAATAATAGTCATAGACAATACAATAACAATACTAATGTAGAGCACACGACATGCACTCTGTATGTCAAAGTCATCCTGCAGCGACTGTGTGACTGCTGGGAATAGTGACTGTAAAAACGATGACTGTTGGCAGCTGGCACCAGTATCCGCTCGACAGTGACCCATCGCATCTGCTTCTTCTCTGCAGTGATGACGGACGAGCAGAAGGCTCGACTCTCGACAAAGAGGCCCCTCACCAAGGAGGAGTACGAGGCCAGGCAGAGCGTGATCCGGAAAGTGGTGGACCCAGAGACGGGACGCACCAGGTAGAGCAGAGCCGGCGCAGGGCTCGGAGTGACTGCACTGAGTCATTGCAAACACAGCTGGTCACAAATTGACCCAACTATATTTAGAATATGCGTGCTGCGTGTTATGCTAATGAGTGTGTGAACCTCGATTTGAAGACTGGTGCGAGGAGAAGGAGAGATCATCGAGGAGATTGTCAGCCGAGAGAAACACAAAGACATCAACAGGGTAAAAGACAAAACTTTAAAATAGGATCAAAACATTCTGCTTTCTCCAGCCTTGGCTCTGAACTAGTGTTTCCTCTCACAGCAGGCCACCAGGGGCGACGGAAATGCCTTCCAGAGGAATTTGGGTCTCAACAGATAGAAGATGCCGAGACCTGCCTCAACAATCTCAATGATACAAATAAAGAATTTGTCTACTGAGATGTGGTCCTAGTACCAGTGAGATTTAAAGTCAACAGGACCTTCAAGTGATTTTAAGCCTGTTAAAATCCAACACTTCATTTACTTTGCTTTTAAAAAATCCCAGCTCAAAGATGCGATATTACAAGAGTGAGATGTTTAAGTTGTGTCGACAAACTCTGCACTCGTTGTACATTTACAGCGACTTAAGTTAATTTGTATTGCCTCAAAGCATTTCAGTGGTTTAATGATGGGTTCCGAATGTGTTATGTGCTGACGTGCACAGCAAACTGTCGTGATATTTTCCTGTTGGCTTTCTAAAAATAAATTTGACTTTTTGAAATAATGTTGCTGAACCTACTGGCTTCATACTTTGCACTCACTCATCAAAATCTTTCTACCTTTCCACCTCATTTATTTGGCTGTTAGCTGAATTTAGCACAAACTTTGACTCGGTTTGAATTTTGCACACGTAGCCAAAGATCTTCAACTCTAGTGATTAATTGTACAAAAGCTTTTTAGGTTGCCAGAAATCTGCATGATCAGCCCTTTTGTTTATTAGCTCGCAGCTAAAATTGATGCATTGTTGAGGGCAGAATATGAAATATTTGACTAACCAAACAAACACACATTGTGCCAGCTCTAGACTTCTCCATCACCTCAAGCTGCTCATCTTAAACCACAGGAGGAAGCATCGTCACTGCTGGGGGTGAAAATAGGTCCTGAAGACTGGGTTGTTTTTTGTACGTTCTTTATACACTGTACATGAAAACACAAGGGAGTGGATAAAATGAAGTTATCCAAAAACCTACAAGATACAGACCCTGTACAATGACAATATTTACCAAGGTATGTTGTTTATATACACAGTTTGTGAACGCAAACTGCTGACGTAACAGTTGTGGCATTGCATTTACCCGGGGAACAAACAAAGCTTGAGACGGAGAAGGAGCTTCCAAAGGTAAGTGGAATTATTCCTAAATATGTACATCTTTTTCAAAACAAGTCAGATCCTCTTTTTTTCTTTTTAAATATGGCCTTTTCCTGTGCAAGTCTTTAAATCGTTTTCATCAACAGTCTATTCTTTTCCCTTGACTCGACTTCCTGGGAGTGAGCTGTGTTCATTCTGAGCCTCTCCACACAATGGCCAACGTAAGGCAGAAAAGGTAAGGCCTCTGACGCCCTGTGTGTCAATGACAGTCTCTCCAGAGGGAACTAACTGTGCAGGGGACCGCACCACTTTGTTGTCGTCGTCTTTTCTTTGTTTTTGTTTTTTTTTGTTTTTTTACATTCTCTGGATGTGACATCCAGCATCAGATGGCGGGGATGCAAGTCGAATAGTTTCCAGCTTTGAGTGCATGTTTTACCCAGCGAGTATCCAGCGGTCGAGCCAAATCTTCAGACTGGTCACATGCCGTTAAGATAGCAGCTTAAAGGCCCAATGTGTAACATTTACAGGGAGCCATTTGCATACAATGGGATAGAAAATACACAATGTTTGAGTTGTATATAAAAATAGTTTTGACGTGGTATTTTTATTTGCTCATCTTGAGCATTTGTCTTTACATGAAGGGGGAGAGGGGGCTCTGGCCATATCTCACCCCCAGGTTTCTACAGCAGCTAGAACACAATTTACTTGACTTTACGCTGATGTGACAGTTTGTGAAAGAAAAAAGTGAGATTAAAGGGCGGGGCAGCTTTTCCACTGATGGAATCTGCTGATGCCTTCTCTGCAGAGCAGCCGCCTCAGCCAACCAGTCTGAAAGTAGGTCATTATTAATATTATTATTATTTTGGATTGCTAAAGTAACACGGCTATGTGGAAGGAGACAAATACGCAGGCATGAGCTTGTTTGCAATATGCTTTCTTACCACTAGATGCTACTAAATCCTACACATGGGCCTTTAATATGCAATTCTGCCACTCTGAACCTGGTTGCTAAAAATTGCCCTAAAAGTGGGTGCCTATGTGTTGAGATGCATGATCAAATATTACCCTAAATAAATAAATAAATGAATCCCAAACCCTCCTGGTTTACCACTACTTGTACATTAAGAGATCCACAAGCTGCAGCTCCCCAAGTGG
The DNA here is from genome assembly GCA_009823395.1 of Thamnaconus septentrionalis. Taxonomy (NCBI): domain Eukaryota; kingdom Metazoa; phylum Chordata; class Actinopteri; order Tetraodontiformes; family Monacanthidae; genus Thamnaconus; species Thamnaconus septentrionalis. Next base: position 21,904,132 of record CM020507.1, read on the forward strand.
CCAACGACACAAACAACTCTCTGAAAGGCCTTTGCTAAGGTGGCATTTTGTTGCTTGACTGCGACTACGTGACATTCTGTGTATCTGCATCTCCTCTGTCGCGCCTCCCCCAACAAACTCGCACTTTTATCAAAACGTTGACGGACAGCGCAGACGTGTTTCATGCGCTGTTTGCTGCGTTCCTGCTGGACTGATTGTCTTTGCGCAGCCAGTTTGATCGCGTGGTTTTCAGCAATATTGCACGCTTCCCCTTAACATTTGAGCTGACGCTGCCACGCTGCCGGTCAACCCGCTCCACACACACACACACACAGGCCTCGTAGAGGGACGATAAGCGCCCAGTTTGGAAACACAATGTATTGTACAATAAATTTTTACAAAATTGACGATTTGTCGCCCTCTAAAAGCACAGCGGAGGCAGGAGACTTTCACCTACGGAGGAAGAGGATTATCTACGAGCACATTCAACACCTCATTTACAGTTCAAGGATAATCAGAGGAGTCTAATCCCAAATCTTCGACAAAAACAAAAAAGTCAGAACAAAGAAATATGACACAAAACAGCAGTTCTGTTGATAAAAATCAGGTGATCTAGCAAGATACAAGAATAATAATAAAAATACAATACTGTGTCAGGCGAAGACCTCTTTTAGTTTTGGCTGCTGCAACTGAAATCTGAAGAAAATGACAATGAAAAAAAAAATACAGCAGAGGTAAATGTAGAACTTGTTTTGCTCACAAAAAAATCTATATAGTTTGAAAATATCTATAACCCTTAAATAACAATAATCATCATCATCATCAATCAATCAATCAACAAGTTGTACCCTGAATGAGGTGCTTTTTTTTTTAACCCCTGGTCCCCACCC